>JAPPVO010000016.1:115888495-116136479 GCA_030407325.1 Camellia japonica
TTCACATTTAGTATATCAATCATACCTTGTTCACTAAGTGCATCGATCACACTTGTGTTCACCTACTGTGTATCCATCACACTTGCTCACTTAGTGCATCTATCACACTTGTGTTTGCCTTTTGCGTATCCATCACGCTTGCTCACTTCATTCATTTAGTGTATCATCACACTTAGTTCATATGTATCTATCACACACTCGCTTTGTATCCATCACACGCTCGCTTTGTGTATCAATCACACACTTTCTCTTTATGCATCTATCACACGCACTCACTTGTGTATCCATCACACTTTGCTTCATACAGTGTATCCATCACACTGCACTCACCTTGTGTATCCATCACGCTTTATTCATATAGTGTATCCATCACACTCCCTTCACTTTGGTGTATCCATCACACTTCGTTCACTTTTGTGTATCTAACGCACATGTTCGTGAGAATTGCATAATTCTCTTACATCCTTTCTACATGAGATGTAGTTTGGTTCATGTCTACTTGCTTGCATAGCATTCGCTTAAAATGTTGCATTTATAATTGCTTCATTACAGCATCCTTTGCATGATCATAAGTTATGCACTTGCATTGTGCATCACTTTGCATCCTGCCCCTGAACTACGCTGGTTTGATTCTTTGCAAAAGGATACGTAGGCAGCCTACGGGCACAACCATTTATCTATCTATATTTTGTTTGTTTGTCCAAGTCTTCGACCTTGTCAAAAATAGGTCGTCTCTGGGCTTTGACATTCACTCACGTCATTGTTATGACTTCCGAGTTCTGTCAAAGAGGGGCAACTGTAGACACCCCATTTTTGACCGCCCCGAAGACTTGGGCGCGACTGATGTTTTGGTCGATATTGAGAGATGTGCAGGCCACAGGTTCAGTTTCTTTGGCAAGAAGAGAGGCAAAACTTTCCAAACACTTTGTTTGAGGGTTTGGAGTTCAAGAAAAGAGGAGAAGAGGGAAGAAAATAGGTTTGGGAGAAGTTCGACATGAATCCGGGTAGAAGCGAGTCGCGCAGCCCTCGCTGAATCAGGCCCATTCATCGCATACTTGGAGTTAAGCTATGAGGCCACCACCATTTGAAAGAAGACTTCGGGCTTCATTTTTGGTTCAAGAATCTCCTACATCCAAGTCCGGGTGGAGGCGATATGGTTGGTTGAAGTAGGGGATCATTCCGGTTGGATCGAGTCGGCGCGACTTCACGGAAAAGGGCATAACTGTTTGCACAGAAGGAATTTTGATGCAAGGTTTGCGCGGTTGGAAAGCTAACTTCCGGGGCTTCGATTTGCATACCCACCGGCCATATTTTGACCAAGGAATCATCCATCGGCACTCTATTTAGCCGACCGGCACTAATAGTGCCGACCGGCACTTTATTTTGACCAATGATCGAATCTTCTGGCCGGTTTGACCCCTTTGCACCCCCCAAGCTTGGTGCATGCCAGCTGTGCCAGCTGGGATGCACAGAACTCGACCCACGTGCATACATGTGCCAATTTTGCACCTTTAACCACCTTTGGCCTCCAACTTTGCACCCTTTGCTCAAGGCTTCTTGGGGAAGCCTTGACCCCTTGTCTTGGCTTCCTCAAGAAGCCTTACCAGCTGTCCAAGCTTCTAAAACAAGCCTTGACCCCCCTTGACCCTTTTTGAATTGCTTAGCCTCTAAGCTTGGCCTTTACATTCCTATATAAGGGAGGCCTTCCTCTCCATTGCTAGGGTTGGATGGTTTGAACAAAAAACCAGAGATTTATATATGCATATCTGATATATAGATATATATCTCACCCCCCTCTCTATATCTATCTCATTTTCACCTCCAAACAACCTTGTTCTTGGGCCATTTCCCCTACACCACCTAGCACCACCACACCACTCCATTCCAGCACATTGGAGGTCATTTGCAGAGGCTAGGAGTTCATTTTCTGGATCAAAACCTGCTGGTTCATTGGTCTTCAAGGGTAAGTGTCTATTTCCCTCAAACTAGCATTTTCTTGGTTCATATCTAAGCCATAGTTGCATGTATTTTTGAGCTTCGATGTAAACTACAAAGTTGCTTGTTTTGAGCCCTTCTTCAACATTGAAGAAGGGCTCAACACTGTTGGGGGTCTCCATGTAGTACTTACCATTATACCCCCTCTTTGGCCCCCATTTTTGCATGCTTTGTTAGCCTATCATGCTTCTGTTTTTGGGCCTTCTACAGGCCTGAAAAGTGGCTTATTTTCCCCCCCTCTACATGTCTCATGAAGGGTATTTGGCTGTTTGATGATAGCATATAGCACCTATCTCAATATCCTCTTGTATGCCATGTTTCTTGCATAGAATATTTGGCTGATGTATGATCTGTTTTGGGGCTTGATGTAAGCTGTAAGTAGGCTTATTTTGAGCCCTTCTTCAACATTGTTGAAGGGCTCAACATTGTTTGGATGATCCTTATGCTACTTGCTTTGAAATCCTTGTTTTAGCCTCATTTTTGCATGGTTTGTTAGCCTTGTATGCTTACTGATTTTGGGGCTGTCTTATACTGAAAATGTGCTTATATTTGGGCTGTCTAGCTGCTGTCTATTCATACCATGTTCATATAATGCATGTTTAGCATAGCTATAGGCCATTTCGGAGGCCTAGTTTTGCATTTCGGGAGTGATTCCATGCATCGGGTGTCATTTCGCCTTGTTTTGGGGCTGTTTTGCCCCTCATTTAGCTACTGAAATTTGTATGTGTAGTATGCCATGCTTCATGTTTCATTAGAGTGCCATTTCATGCTTGTATGCCATCGCCTCGATTTGCGTGCCCGTATGCACGCATTTCGAGGCATCTCTTTTTCATCTTATGGCCGCTGATTTTGGCATGCTGTGAGCTATCCATGTTAGTTTAAGTCCATTGTTGCATGTTTGTTGCATGCCATGCTTGTTGGTTTAGGTTGTGTGCCTAATACATGTTGCATGTTTGCATACTTGCCTTTATGCTCATATTGCATACTTAGCTCACATGTTTAGGTTGCATTTGGCATGCATACCTTGCCTCTTGAATCACCATGATAGAGGTTGGGCCTCTTGTTTGTTTATGTGCATTTCATTCCACATTGAAGTTGCACACTTTGGCTTCTTGGGCCATCATGCATTGAAATGCGTGATTGGTGGCCCGGGGGTCGAGGGCCATGCTCCCTTGAGTCCATTGCATGATAGGGAGTGTGTCCGTGCATATATTTGTCCCAAAATTCCATACCATGCTCTGTTGCTGTCTGCTGCTGTCAAAACTGTCTCCTGCAGGAATTTAGTGCCGACCGGCACTCTTCAGTGCCGACCGGCAATCTTTTTGTGCCGATAACTATCAATTGCAGCCGGTGGCAAAACCCTCCAGCCGGTGGTGATCTTCAGAATATGTGGAAGGCTTCCCAGGACTTTGGCAATTTTTGGAGACAGGGCAGTGCAAAACAGAGGCAACAGTGGCATGGTGCGGGATTCCCGGGCAAGGCGGACATCGAGCATGCATCATTCGCGCATCCCGAGGCGAGGGGCTGTGGCCCCCCCTTATTTGATATTTATTTATTCAGTAATTAGAATTCTGTAATAATTATTCATTCTTTATTTCGGACTGTATTATTATTTTGGTCCCTCCGAGCGAAGGGCGAATGTGTAATAAGTGTGGGTGTGTGTGTGCATGTCTTCCAACCCCCACTTCTTTCTCCCTTTTATTTACCTGCTTATGATGGTAGATTAGGGCATATTTAATTTAGCATACCTTATGCAAATGCATGCGTGCATCATTCATAAGTATTGCATGCACCGGGCTCGGTACATCATACAAACTGCATCGTATCTCAAATCTAACTTGAATACATGATATTTGTCGCATTTCACATGCCATGCTTAGGATAGCCGAGCCTGTCTAATTGCATTCTTGTCTGTGTTGCATTAGCCTTTTAACATGAACTAGGGACATGCATCGTTTTGCTAACTAGTTTACTGTTTTGGCATGGAGTACGAGGTGAGCTTTTATGTTTTAGCATACCGCATGCGTGTGAGTGTTGCCATGACAGTATGCTTGCCATGCGGCTAAATGCTTATATGTGATAAACTGTTTGAATGCCTGTGGGTGGAGGTTGGATTACCTGAGTTGGAAAGACTCGTTGAAATCCGTATTTTTAGCCTACTTGCGAGTAGCAAAAATCAACACGTTTTTCGAGACAAAACGGATATGCAATGCTTACTTCCAAATCAGGCGGTCTAGTCTATACTTTTGTGTTGTGCGCATCACATAGTAATTCTAGGCTAATAATTGGTTTAAGAACTCATAACGTTTTCAAAATTGGATATCGTGGTTAGTAGAGGCCGGTCTTCGGACCGGGCGAAAGGGGGTGCTCATAGCTGACCTTCCCTGATCGTACCCAAGCTCCCGAGCCAAGTCACTTTGGTGATGACGGACACGTGGCCTTCGGCACCGAGTCAGGGTTTCCTAAATTTCCCATTTTAAAATATTTAGGTGGCGACTCTGTAATCTGGCAAAGCAGTCCATGTTTGGCACTACTTTTTCAAAAATCTGTTTTTCTTCAAAACGATTTGCCGGATTTGGACTCTTTGGTTCAGATTTAGAACCGCGACACAAAGGGAGTCCGAACTGTAGCCGAGGTCCCCCGCGGACGTACTACACTTCGCTTTGGTGATTATGGCCACTGATTTGGGCATGACTGAGGTCAGTCCATTTTGGTTTAAGTCCATCGAGCATTGTGTATTCCACATGGTTCATTGCATTGGGTATGCCATGTCCATTCGCATTGTGATGCTAGTTGTTGTTCTATTGTTGCATGCTTATGTTGTCTTGCATTGAGTATGCATGCATTAGCATAATTTGCATGTCATTAGATTTGTTAAGTTAATCATGTCACATTGCATTGAGTGGGCCATGTGGTTCTTAGCATTGTGCATTGTGCATGCCATCGCATTGAGTATGCTAAGTTACATTGCATTGCATGTTTGCATGCTTGTCCCTTGCATGTTGTTTGCATGCTTGTTTTGTTGCATTACATGTTTGCATGCTGGAGCCGCATGTGTATGCCATGTTTTGTTGCATTGTGTTTGGGATAGGAGTTAGCCCAAACACGGGAAACGAGGGGCGTTTCATACTCGAAGTGATGAAACGTACCTCAATTCCTGGTCGTCGACACTCTTGACTATACATGATGGAGTTTTAGGCTTTACGTGTTCATATGTGCATTCATTTCATATTGAGTTATGCAATTCGGCTCCTCGGCAATCATGCGTCGAGATGCGTGATTGATGGCCCGAGGATCGAGAACTATACTACCTTGAGCTCATGTGATGATAGGGAGGATGGTTGTGCACACATGTGTTGCAAATACTTTGCCATGCCCCTTTCTTGCCCTCTGTTGCAGAAAACCAGAAACCAGCAGCAAAAACTGGTCAGCCGACCAGATAAAGTGGCAGGCCGACCACTTTTTCTGGTTTTCACCACAAAAAGTGGTCAGCAGGTGGTCTCCAAGGCCAATATCTGGTCGGCAGCATCCCCACAGATTCCCAAGGTGGAGTTTCATCTCTCTGGAGCTTGGTGCAAGTTTCTGAGATCAATTGCAAACAGAGGCAAATCGGGGCGTCGCGAGGGATTTCCGAACAAGGCGACTCGAGCATGCATGCATCCTTCATCATCTGAGGCAGAGCTGAGGCAGCCCACTTTACATAGTTTGCAAGCTTATTTAATTGCTAATTTAGTTGATTTGTTAATTAGTTAGTGTTGTGTAATAATTGGCTGTAGCTTGTTATTCATTCTGTTGTGTAATAACTAGTTTGATTAGATTAGTTTAGATTAGCTAGTTGGTTCTGTACTATTCATTCGGACCCTCCGTCGAGAGGGCCAATTGTTGTAATAAGCGTGCGTGTGTGTGATGCATGTCTTCCAACCCCCATTTCTTTCTCCCTTTTATTTACCAGCTTACGATGGTTAGTTTTAGGTCATGTTTCAATTAGCATCATTATGCTCGCATGTTCGCATTCATTCATCTGTCTTGCATGCACCGGGCTCGGCGCATCATACTAACTGCATTGTATTTTAATTCCTGTTTGAATACATGTATCAAGTTGCATTTCACATGACATTTTAGAATAGCTGAGCCTATCTTAGTTGCATTTTGTATGTGTTGCATTAGGCATTCTTGACACTCGAGGCATTCTTTGCGAGTTTTAAGCCCACTTGGGAGTGGCAAATCACCATGTTTTCTAAGCCCACTCGAGGGTGGCAAAATCCGCATTTTAGCCTACTTGCGAGTAGCAAACCGCTTTCAAAAACAAAGATGAGATGTTTTGTTCCAACTTAGGCGACCAGTCTATACTTGTATGCTGTGCGCATCACATAGTAATTTTAGGTTAATAATCGGAATAAGAGCACAAGTGTTTTCAAAAACAAGATATCATTTAGTAAAGGCCGATCTTTGATCGGGCGAGCAGGGGTGCTCATTGCATGACCTTTCCCTCTCGTACCCAAGTTCTCGAGCCGAGGCAACTTTGGTGATGACGGACACGTGGCCTTAGGCACGAGTCAGGGCTTCCTAAATTTCCCAAAAAATAAAATATTTAGGTGGTGACTCTGTATCTGGCAAAGCATTCCATGTTTGGCACTTCTTTCTAAAAATCAGTTTTTCAAGACGATTTTCCGGATTTGGACTCTTTGGTGATTTATCAATCTCGCATTGCACTTTGCAAGATCAGATTAAGAACCGTGACATTAATCCTGAACTGTAGTGAGCCTAATGAACAAAACGGGATTTTCCCGGGACGTTCGGGCGCGTCTACGGACCTGCTCGCCATGAAGCGCGACAGCCCCATTCAGAATAAGCCAAACACGGCATCATCGACGATTTGGCGGACACCAATGGGGAGGTCCATATACCACTACCTCGCAGATGTGGTCCCATATCCTCGGGTAAAGCGAGAGTCCACCTGTGTTCAGAATGAGCAGATGAATGGCAGTGTAAGAAATACAGTGCGTGAATGTGATCAGAGTAAGAAGATGAAAGGCAGTGTAAGAAATACAGTACGTGAATGTATTTGGGATGAGCAGATGAAAGACAGTGCAAAAGTGCGAGCTATACAAGAAATGCAAAGTACATCGCGGAAAATGTAGGAAAATGATGCGTACCTCGAAGGTGTCGTAGGATAAGTGGAGACTCTGGCTCTTGCAACAAGAGATCCCCTGGCGCGCCTCGTGTGAATCCACTAAAATGACGGACTGTATCAGGTGGTAGTACATGCGCCTCGGGGTGGTATCTCTCCGGGTCGAAAGATCGGACCCTGGGTGGTAATGGTATATGCTCAGGATCACCCTTCATCCCTAGTGAACCTCCGTCATAAGGAATGTCGTCTACCATCTGGAAAGAAGGTGAGACAGTGGGCAAAAATGAGCAAAATAGGTGGAAAATGCCAAAAGTCAACAAAAGTCAACTCTCGGAGAGAAAAAATGGGGGAAAAGGCACCAAACCAAAGAGAAACTCGAGGGAAACAAGCCTCAAGTGGTGAAAATGGAAAAAAAAAAAAAAAAAAAAAAGCACCGAAAACAAATTCCAATCGGTTCAAAACAGTGGAAATCAAGAGGTTTTAGCGAATCAACTACACGTGGGGGGTTGGAAAACGCATATAAAGCACAGATCTAGGGGGAAAAAGTGTCTAGGGTGAGAAAGGAAGTAATTTCGGCAAGGGTGGTGTGAGGAAATGAGGCTTGGGGGTGTGTACTTAAAGCCCCACATGCAAAAAGACCAAAATGGCCTTAAATTGCCATAAGTGGCCGATGGCCACCATTTGTGACCGACACCTCTCCAAGGTGGCCGACAATCTTCCAGTGATCTCCCTGTGTGTTTTTCTACTATTTTGTGCCCTTGGTTCTCAAGAAAGTGCAAGAAAAGTTCACTTTTCAGCTCAAAATGTCTCTGCGGAGGTTTCGAACCATGTCTTCGGTGCATGACTCACCATTAGTCAAAATGAACGAGGTGTATCCTTTTGAAATATATTGTAACTCCTCCGAGAGGTAAATCGGAGGTTGCGACTTAGTCGGTTTTATTGGACACGCTTTTTGTTATTGCATAGAATATGCATTTCTCTGTCTCTTGCATAGAACATGCTTTTGTTATTACTGCATAGAGCATGCTTTGCTAATCTTGCGTAGAACATGCATGCGTATTGTATTATGCTTGTTAAGTTTCTTTCTTATGCATGCACAATATTGTATGTACGGTTCAATTAGAGGAGTTCTGGGTGAGACCACTCCTTTTGGTTAGAAACATTCGGGTTCGCCCAGTGTTTACACCATTCCTCCTTTTGGTTAAAAGCATTCAGGCGTGTCCCGGTGTTTACACCACTCCTTTTCAGTTTAGAGGCATTTGGGCGTGTCCCGATCCTCTCGTTACCTTTTCTCCTCTCGCATGCAACGCGTTAGGACGCTTCAGTTTAGAGGCATCTGGGTGTGTCCCGGTGTTCTCGATTACCTCTTTCTCCTCTCGCGTGCGACGCGTTAGGACGCTTCGGTTTAGAGGCATCTGGGTGCGTCACGATGTTCTCGTCGCTTTTTTTCTTCTCTCGTGTGCGATGCGTTAGGACAATTTTGGTTAGAAACATGCAGGCGCATCCCAGTGTTCAACACCCTTTCTCCTCTCGCGTGTGACGCGTTAGAATGCTTTGGTTAGAGACATTTGGGTTCGCCCCGGTGTTCTCGTTGCCCTTTTTTTTTTCCTTTCGTGTGTGGCGCATTAGGACGCTTTCAGTTAGAAACATTCGGGTGCGCCCGGTGTTTGCACCACTCTCTTCTCCTCTCACGTGCGACGCGTTAGGACACTTTGGTTAGAAGCATTCGGATGAGTTTCGATCCTTATACCACTCCTTGTTTTGGTTACAAATATTTGGACGTGTTCCGATATTTATCACCGCTTCGGTTAGGAGCATTCGGGTGTGTCCCTATGTTCCCTTCTCTTCTTCCGCGTGCAACGCGTTAGGATATTTTTTGACACCTCGGGTGTGCCTGATGGATTGTGTTATTGTTTGCCTTTCCTGCATGATGCGTAGTTAAGCTTGCATAATTTTCCTATATCTTTCTGCATGAAAAGTGGTTTGGTTCATGTTTATTCATTTCTTCACATGTAATGAGATTGCTGTAGCATTTCTTTGCATAACGCTTGCATTCAGATGTTTCGTTACATCCTCATTGCATGATCATAAGTTATGTTGTTGCATCGTGCATATCATTTTGCATCGTGCCCCATAACTAGGATGGTTTGATTCCTTACAAAGGGATACGTAGGCAGCCTGTGGGTGCAACCGTTCTTTGTTGTGCTTGTTTGTTTGCCCAAGTCTTCGGCCTTGTCAAAAATGGGCCGTCTCTGGGCTTTGACATTTACTCCCATTATTTTTCATGACTTCTGAGTTCTGTCAAAGAGGGGCAACTGTAGACACCCCGTTTTTGACCGTCCACGAGACTTAGACGTCATCGTTGGTACACTCAATGATTGTGCTTATTTTGTGTTCGTTTTGAGCGCCTGAAGTCCTCGGCAGAATGCCTTGTTTTGAGCCTCTAAACCTTGCCTATTTTGTGGTCGTTTTTGGACCAAGGGCTTGTTGCTTCTTGCCTGGAAAGGGGAGGGGGAACTTGTCGGCTAGCCCTAGGCCATGTCAGCCACTTGTTGTGTCTATCGGCCACTTATGGTGGCCGGGCAGCTACCAATGGTAGCCGACGGCCACAAATAGTGGCTGACGACCATTTGTCTCTTTTTTTAGATATTTGTTTGTCACCTATGCCAGCTATTGCTCACTGAAGTGCATCTTCATACACGTGTACGGTAGGATGAATTCAAGCCTAAACCTTGATTTTCTATATATAGGGGGTGCTCTCCCCCATTTGGAGGGGTTAGACATTTTAGAACAAAATTTTCTTTCTCTCTCTAGAATTCTCTCTCTCTCTCTTCTTGTTTTGTGCTTTGTAGTTTGTTTTCTCTACACTTTTTCACACTAACCCTTAACCAAACTTGACCACCTTGGAGCTGAGGTCCCTTCGAGCCTAGTTTAAGCTTTGGAAGGAGGTTTGAGCCTGAAATTGTGGCTGTTTTGTGCTATGCTTCAAAGGTAGAGAACTTACCTCATTTAAGCTTATTGTGCACAATTGTTTTGCCAACCTTTTGTATTTTTTTTGAGCTGATTTTCAACTACAAAAAACTCTAGTTTTTTAGGCTTAGCATGATGGTTTGAGGCTATTTTGTGTAAAGGGGTGATCCACCCTTCTTATTACTTAATTGTGTAAGCTTTTGTGCCATCTTTCAAGGCTTTTAAATCAAACTTTTTGGGCCTCTAACCACTGAAATTCAGAGTTATTTCAGTGGCAAAAACCTTCTTTTGAAGTCCAAAATTGAAGAGGTTAGCCTCTCCTCCTTGTGTCTTGTTTGCATGCCTAGATAGCTTAACATGTGAGCATGTTTTTCTAGCATTTTGTACCTTAAACTCAGTATGTTTTTGCTACTGTTTTGACCTGTTTTAGCTCTATTTTGAGCTGGTTTGGTCCTTTGAGGCTTATATTGTAGGGTTGTAGTGTAATTTCCTTCACTAGTCTGCTGTTTCAACACTTTGATCATCATTTTTTTTTAGTCGAAGGCATGTTGTGGTGCTATTTTGCATGTAATTTCAGCATCATAAGCTCTGTCACATACTCCTTTGTTTCAGTCTCGCGTTCATTTCAAAAGTGGTTTTGAACCCCTTGTTGGCTTAGGAGTAAAATTGAGACACTCATGCCTAATGGTTTAATTCCTTCAGGAGTTCATTATCAGCGGCATGAGGTCTTTTTCATGCTCAAGGCACTTGTGGTTTAAGCCCTCTTTCAATTACAGGAGACTCACCTTTTGAACTAATCAATTAAAGAATGGATTGATAAGTTAAAATGAGTAAACAAAATGAACAAAGTGCCTGTTTGGTGCAGCTTAAAAGCTGCTTATTTCAGTTTTCAGCTTAATTTAAGTTATTTTGATGTGTTTGGTTTAGCTTATAGCTTATAGCTTATAACTTTTTGGAAGTCAGAAATCAGCTTATTCTTTGAGTGGGGTAGGAGATGCTTAATTTATAAGTCAAAAATCAGCTTATGTTCATAGTTATAAGCTATAAACTGTTTAGGCATAAGCTATAAGCACTTTCCCACAGCTCTACCAAACAGGGCCAAAGTAAAAGAGGCAAGATAAAACATCTTCGTGTTGTATTGCATGTGTTCGAATCGGACGTTAATTCAAACACAAGAAAAATGGGACGTTTCATACTCAAAGTCATTTTGTTGAGTCTTGTTTTGCACTTATTAAGCTTGTACAAGCTTGGCTCCTTAGCCATCATGCATTGAAAATGCTTGGTTGATGGTTTGAGGGTCGAGAATTACACTCCTTTGAACTTGTGTAATGATAAGGAGAGTAACAATGCACACAAACCTTGAGAATACACTACTTTGCCTTTATTTGCTCTCTGTTGCAGCAAAAAAGGAAGTTCGGGGCAAGGGTGGCCGACGGCCACCAGCAGTAGCCAACCGGCCACCATTGGTAGCCGACTGGCCATCAATGAAAAATTGCACAAGTGTGCCCCTAAGTTGGAGCAGAGGCATTTTGGAAGTTGGCAACACTGTTGGTGTTCAAATATAATGTGCAAACAGAGGCTGCAATGGCAAGGCAGTGGCATTTTCGGGAACCGAGCATGTATGCGTCCCTCGCCCTTGAGGCCATTTAATTGCTTTAGTTAGCTTAGAATAGCTAGTTAATTCAAATGTTGTACTTAATTAGTTAGTGTAACTAATTCTTCAATTCTGATTTGTAATATTTAACTAGCTTGGAATAGGTAGTTAATTTGTTTCAATTGTTGTAATAATTAACTTAGAATAGTTAATTAGTTTTGGTTTGTAATAGTTAGCTTAATCAGTTTAGCTAACTAGTTCATTTGGACTCTCTTTCGCGAGGGCATAATGTTGTAATAAGTGTGCGTACGTGTGTGCATGTCTTCCAATCCCATGTCTTTTTCCCTTTTATTTAACCGCTTTTGATGGTTAGATTAGGGGCATGTTTTGATTAGCATACCTTATGCTTGCATGTTTGCATCCATTCATTTGTCTTGCATGCACCGAGGCTCGGCGCATCATTCAAACTGCATTGTCAATTTCAATACTTCTTTGAATACGTGTTTCAAAGCATGTTATCAAATTGAATCGATCATATGCCATATTAGTAGCGCAGCCAGCCACTTTTTGTGGTCGGCCAGCCAGGTCAAAAGGTCCAACTCAAAAAAGGTGGTCGGCCTACCCATATTGGTGGCCTCCCACATGAGTAGAATACAGCTGTATGGGGGGAGACCAGAAAATGTGACCCAGGAAAGAGGAAAACTAGCTTTTTAGCAAGGTTTAAAAGGGTCAAGAAGAAATACTGGTCGGCTTACCCATATTGGTGGCCTCCCAGATGAGCACAACACAATGGTGGTATGGGAGACCTGAAATTAAGGTCCAAAAGTGAGGAAAACCTGCTTTCTGTCAAGAAAATCGACTGGAGGAGAGAGAAAATGGTCTCCAAAAGAATTGCTACTCTCCCACTAGAGTACCACCTTCCAAACAATGAAAATAGGGTCCATACCAAAAATGAACCCTAACCGATGCAAAACGAGGGTTCGGGGGCCAAAATGCGCGGCCCGGGGCCCCGAAAACAGGCTGTTAAGCAACGGAGGTGGCGTACGACCACGAAGGTGGTCTCCCGGGTGACAGTGTCCCTCTAGGGAGAGAAAACAAGGTGTGTGCCAAAAACCGGAGCAAACGAAGGTAGTTAAGCGGTCCCGAACCGAGGCACACAGCTGACGGCTCCGAAAACGGAAAACTGGTCTCCAAACGGGAACAGTGGCCTACGACCACGAAACTGTGACGACCCAGAAATTTCTCCCTCCGCTCGAGCGGAGGAGTGGCCGCTCGAGCGGACTTGTGAAACTCCCAGTATTTTTGCAGGCTGCTCGAGATTCTGAGGGTTGTAGATTCCCGCTCGAGCGTAGAAATGGACGCTCGAGCGGATGGCTTTGTTTGTCTGAGCGCTCGAGCGCAAGGTGGGGCGCTCAAGCGGGTCGCCTAGTTCAGCTTGAATTTTGAGGCACGTGGGTTCGTTTGAGGCATTTTTTTTTATAAGGTATTTGGAACCTCCTTATTTTATTCTGGGGTACTGATTGTGGTGGTAATATGATGGTAGAGTAAGATTTGATCCAAAACTTTAGTTTGAATAATTTGTTTGCGACCAACCGTCACTCATTTGCCCTTTTCTTTTTCCACACTTTGAGTTTGGATGTGAGGTTCGAATCGTTGGAAAGCTTATTTCCGGGGCTTCAATTTGGGCACAAGAACGACCTAAAACGGAGTCCGGATGGGAGAGTTACGTATGTTTGAAGTTTCGGGATCTGTGCTGAAAACAGGTCCGCTCGAGCGGGAATTTCTCCGCTCGAGCGGGAATTACGGGACAGCAGCTTTAAACACGAATTTTTGGATCATTTCTTCCATTTTTCCTTTTCCCTTCTTCTCTTCTCTCCCTAGGTCCGAAAACCCTAGGGTTTTGATCCCCAAATACTTCCATTTCCCTTAGGTTTGAGCAAGGCCTTCCACCAAGAAGTGAAGAAGACAAGAAGACGAACAACTTCAACCGATTGGAATTTCGAGATTTGGGGGATTCGTCTCAAAGCTTTGCCCCTTGCTTGATTCTTGAGGTAGGGACCCTTATTCTTTTACAATACTTGAATTCCTGGATGGATTGTGGTATTTTGAGTATATAAATGCAAATTTTATGGTTTTGAACATTTGGTGTCAAACTTGAGATTTGGGGTTTTATGGTTTGTGATGTTGGGAGTTAAATTGATGAGTTTAAATGATGGATTGTGAATCCTAGGTGTAGAATCATTGGGAAAATTGGAATTAAAAGTGGTGATTTAAGAAGTTTGAATTTTTGCTAAAGATCCTCATTATTCTTGAAACCCTAGATTAATTGGTGATGATAAATACTGAGGTTGCCCAAATTAAACATAGAATCATGGAATTGGTGGGTTGAATTATACGTGTACAAGTTTAATTGGATTTCTGAGATGTTTCAAAATTATGTTTAAATTTAGCGAATGAACTTTGTTATATGTGGAATTCATGTAATAAAGTAAAGGAAAAATTAGGGAAATAATTTAGTAAGGATCTGGAAGACATGAACTCAATTGTGGATGTTGAAATGGGATTCAAAGATTTAGTTTGAATTATGATGAAGTGCAAAGTGATGTGTAATTGGAATAAAGAGAATTAATTAAGAACGAATAAGTTTATGTGATTCAATTTCTTTGTCTATTACAAATTGTGTAGGGACAACTACCGGGGCAGACCAAGCAGCCAAACACTGTGAGTAATAGTACTTCACATGTACATTCTTTTCCGTTAATAATCATTGTTAACAATATTCTGTTATCCGCAGCAATATGGTAACACTTGGTGTAATCTATGTGAGCATGGAAAGAATTGGCTTAATTTTGTATTCCGATTACGGTTCAGGATCATTGGTAATGTGATATGAGCACGCATAATAAATGTATGTGAATTATTGAGATTGTTCAGCATTACTAACGTTCTGTTATCTGTAAAATACTTCTATTGATTGGTAGTGAACAAGAGAAGCAATAATGCTCGTGTATTCCGACTTATTCTGTTTTGTTAATAATGGATCAAGAGTGGTACGAGGTAAATGATAACGTCCTTATCAAGGAGTATTATTAATATTCTGATATACATGAGACGATTATGACTAATTGTAATAGACCATGAGATGATTTGTGTATATCGTGGCTGTTGGTACCAACTTTATTGTGGTCTTCGGACCTACCTGTTGTGGTCTTCGGACCTACCTAATCTGAATATGAAAATGATTACGCTTATGCGTTCTGTTATTTCTGGGCCGGTGGCTGTTCTCTTATGTTGGGCATATGGCCATTCTGTATCTTCTGTACATACTGGGCTTAAAGCTGCTCTATTATGAAAAACTAGAACTATGATTGTTTGAGATATATTTACTGAATGTAGTTAATTATATACTGCTGCAGTTATATATATACTTTACTGTTGAATTGAACATTATAAGATTTACGTACTATTATTCACTGAGCTTGACTCACTTTATTCTATGTCTGTTTCTGTAGGCACTCAACCAGGAGGTCAACCTTAACCTGTGGTTTCCGTTACCAGTTGTCAAGCCTTGAGTATCTAAGCTCTTAGGTGTCGACCGTGCAATTATGGAGTTTTGTTAAGTTTTAATTTGTACTATAGATGTCTATTATGATGTTTCATGTGTATGTAATGTAGATGTATATGTACATAGTTATCTTCACTTACACGTCACTGTATATTTATCTGTATTACGCTTTGTCTGCGGTCCTGGCATAGTAGTGATAGCTCAATGGATATTATTTTTTATGCTATTATAGGTTATTGAATGCTTCCGTTCAGGCCCCATAGGTTATCTACATCAGGTTTTGCGTCCGTTTCTGTAATGGTCATGCCCAAACTTTTAGGGGCGAGTTTGGGGTGTGACAGAAACTGTGATACCCCTGTCCCGTAATATGTGAATCGGTCCTTGATGTGAGTATGGTTATGTATTTAATATGATTTTGTGTGCCATTGTGTTTAAGTATGTGATTTTGAAATTCTATATGTTCGCCGTAGGAAGACCTGTTTGAACAATCTGCTTTGGGAATTAAATTGAGGGCCTTATCGGCCACAGAACCCAAAATTGATTGCGCCATTGTGATTGGCATAATTTTTAGAGCCTACGGTGGAATTTAATTGAAAATTGATTCGGGTCGGATTAAATCGATTAAATTGATGAATTAAGTGCCCAATTGTTTTATAATAAAATAATGTGTTGAGTGGGTGCTTATTAAGGGTCAACTACACCCTCATTCTCTCCTTTAAGCTTCATTTGGCTGATGAAAAACTCTTAGACTTGAGAGAGGTCGGCTTAGAGAGAGAGAGGGTGAAGGAAATTGAGATTTTGGTCCTAAAGCTTGGTGATCTTGGAGGCTAGCTCAAGAAATTACCTTAAATTGTGAGGATTAAGCTTCTAGGTAAGCCATTGACCCTTGAATTCATGAATTGAACATGTAACCTTGTGAGCTCAAGTATTTTTGTGATTAAGAGTATGATTTAAATTGGTCTTGATGAGATATGACCATGCATGCATAAAATTTCTTTTGAATCACCATAAGTTGCATAATCTAGCATGTATCATGTCGATTAAGCAAAAATTGAAGTTTGATCATGCATGCAAGCTTGGTTTTGTTGAGTTTTAGCACCATTCTTTGAAATGGAAATGAAGTCAAGATGGCCTTGCATGTTTGAATAATTAAAGATATGAGCTTGAATGCATGAATTTGTTGTATTGGGGATGAGTTTGTCATGTTTTGGGACATGCATGTAAGTAAATCAAGAAATTGAACTTCATAATGCTATAATCTTGTAAGGGAACCGTGTTAGCATGATTATATTTGAGATTTGGGCCTTGCATGCAAGAATGGTAGCTGGGAAATTGGTTTGAAGCTCAAGAACACATTCTGGATTTTCCAGAAATTTGAGTCCCGCTCGAGCGGAGAAAACGGGCTCCCAGCATTTTTCTGCAGACATGGCTCCCGCTCGAGCGAGGAAGTTGGCGCTCGAGCGGGGAGCTATGTAGGCAGAAGGTCCGCTCGAGCGGCTGATTTCGCGCTCGAGCGGGGAATTGAGGCAACCAGTACTTCTGCAGACTTAAGGGTCCGCTCGAGCGGGGAATCCCACGCTCGAGCGGGGACCCTGTTTCCAAAAATTCTGTTCTTGTATCTTGTGTTCGGTTTTCCGTTCTCTTTCACTTGTAAGCACTCTTAGGCATATGTTAAGCATTGTAAATGAGTTAATGAGATAAGAATGAAGCCTAAAGAGGGAAATGTGAATTTTGAACGGATTGAATTGTTAATGACCCTTTTATGTTCATGGCATGTGTAGGGTCGAGTTCCAGGGCGAACCAATCAACCGATCACCGTGAGTAATATCTTGACAAGATATTTATAGTATGTCATTGTTTAATTGTTACTTCTGTGTAAGTTTTGCAATTCAATGAATAATTGGGCCTGAGGCCGATGGAATTGAATAATTGGGCCTAAGGCCGATGGAATCGAATAATTGGGCCTGAGGCCGATGGAATCGAATAATTGGGCCTGAGGCCGATGGAATCGAATAATTGGGCCTGAGGCCGATGGAATTGAATAATTGGGCCTGAGGTCGATGGAATCGAATAATTGGGCCTGAGGCCGGTGGAATTGAATAATTGGGCCTGAGGCCGATGGAATTGAATAATTGGGCCTGAGGCCGATTGACATGAATGATTGGGCCGAAGGCCGTTTGTTAAACTATTCCAACAATTGCTTGTGTACTTGTTTATTTGATATTATTCACTGGGCATTCGCTCACGCTCATTCATGTCATTGTAGGTGAGCCAAGTGAGGACCAACCCCAGTCCCAGTGAAGCCAGCCGGAACAGCAGGAGTTTTGGGAGAGTCAGCCTAGGGTCTCACGCACGAGACCAAACCTTGCCCTTTTTGTCACATGTTTATGTTATGTCTTATTGGCAAGGATCTTGTGTATATTGTATATAGTTTGCTATGGGTTGACTCAATCTAGATGATCCTGTCTGTAAAGGAGTTTATGCTACTGCACCTATGATGTGGGTTATTAACATATATGAGTTTGGTTTGTTTTGGTGTACATATAGACACGGCTCTATGGACAAAGTTTTGAATTTTTTTACTTCCGTTTGGCCCTTTACTCTGATGAGTTATGTCTGAATTGTATGGAGGCCGTAGGTAATCTCAGGATTACTGGCCGGTTATGTCCTTAACCTTAGGGGCGGGTTTAGGTCATGACAGAGTGGTATCAGAGCACGAGTTAATAACTCACACACTTGTCCAAAAGAGCAATAAGCGTCTAGAAAAGATCTAGGATGCATTCATGTGATAAATATAAATCTGAAAGCATCAGGAATATGCTTAAGTGTTTCGATATGAACAGTTATGTGCTATAATTGTGAATTGCTTGTATGGTAAACCTTTGGAATACGTATGCTCTCTGATATATGCATACTTGCGAATCTCTGTATTAAGTATAATGTTATGTTTGGTATAAATGAATGATTGCCTAAGTTCTCCTTGAACATAATTGTGGTATCCTTAGCGAAGGCCCTCGCCCAGGGGACATAATACTGTGGCTTATGGTCATGAGGCCCTAGCCCGGGGAAATAATACGTGGCCTATGTATGAGATACGTTGATATGCTTGACCAACATGATATGTCACGCTAAAGGAAGTACCACACATGATTCGAACATGAGATATGAATTGTTACACTAATGTGTACCACAAGTTTGTTTTGATATAATGCACATACATGAATATATGAACCATGAAAAGTTGCTTATGTGCATTCGATTTTGTCAATGGTTATTTATGTGAAATATGAACATAATTTGAGTACATGATTACTTAGTAAATGTTTAGCATGCGATATTTGGTAAGTATGTAATTATCTGTTACGTATGTGATTAATTGCGTACGATATGTGAAATGAGAATATACCAATGTGCCTATGTGCGAATGTACCCATGTGTATCTGTGTTGTTTCGTATTGGGCATCCCAGTAATTGGCGAAGTTTAACAAGAGTTTGTGTATATGTAATTATCTGTTACGTATGTGATTAATTGCGTACGATATGTGAAATGAGAATATACCAATGTGCCTATGTGCGAATGTACCCATGTGTATCTGTGTTGTTTCGTATTGAGCATCCCAGTAATTGGCGAAGTTTAATAAGAGTTTGTGTAGGCTATGGATAAAGCAAAGGCACATGAGTTGGTAGACCCTTCCACAGCCCGACTGGATAGACTGGAAAGAACAGTACAAGAAATGGCAAAGATCTTAAGACAACAGTACCAGCTGCCGCTACGGCAAGAATCTTTGCCACCACCAGTGCAAGAGCACCAAGTGAATGGATTGGAAGTCACACAATGTGTTGAGGTGCCGGATCGAACGCTGATGACCAAAGCTAACATGAACCGATCTTCTGAATGGAAAAGCAAGAGACAAGGCTTTTTCTCAAAGAAGGAGACATTTAAAAAGCAAAATACGGGATCATCGCGCACTTCAAACTCTACAAGGAATACAGCACCGACATGTAATGAATGTGGTAAGAAACACCGAGGGGTGTGTCATCGAATTTCTGGGGCTTGTTATGGGTGTGGTGGAATGGACCATCTGGTAAGGAATTGTCTCCGAAATGAGCAAAATGTGAATAGATCCTCTGCCTCAGTTGGATTCGTACCAATGGTAGGAATTGCTGATCAGGATAGAGTAATTGCACTTGTCCCAGGAAGTGCTCAGAATGCCGTGACCGCTATCCCAGGTATCTGTACTGTTGTAAATGAATGCTTGTGTGTTGATTGATTCTGAATTGGTACATGTGCACATCCTTGCTTGGGATATTAATTGATTCGGATTGGCATGTTCTTTCGTATTTGCTGCATGTGTATTTAGATTGGTTAGACCCACAAGGTCGGGACCATATCCCTTAAATGTATATACTCCATTCGAGAAATTTGTGAAATATGTATTGGGATATCGATTAACTCTGCACATGCGTATGTACAGCTGAATCTATGCTTAAGGTGATTTGTTATACTACTGTCTTTAATGACTAAACCACTAGAATTATGACTTTGTGATTGTGTGACCGAGTTGAGCGCCCCAAATAATGAACTCTATGAATTGTGAGATCATGCATCTTGATTTGTAGAAAGTTGACTGGACTATGTGATTATATTGAGCTCGACTCGTAACCCTATGCTTTTGTGATTGATTTAGAACTTTTGTATAACAGACCCTATCTTATGTACATGATTTGAAACATTTTGATATGAACTGTTGTAATAAATGGGACTGATATGACCTTGAAAATTGATGAACTTAGGGTAGTTGAGAAACTATTAACCATGTACCTAAGCAAACGAAGTATGCCTTACAGAACCGAATGTACCCTATTTGAGAAAACTTTTATCCAATTCAATCCGGTAGAACCTTTACCTGTTATTGCCTCGATAGAATCCTCATTTGATATAATGTGATGGGGCCTTTGTTTGACTTAATTTGGCAAGACCTGTGTCGGGATTGGTTTGATAAGACTTTGTAAATGTGTAGCCAGAATATTCTTCGTGGAAAAAAAAAACTGATAGACCCAAAACTTGAATTCGTTTGGAGTACTCGACTTATTGGAAAGACCTTTTACGGACTATCAACAGATTGACCTAACCAAACGCACCATTGAGAACCGATCCCCAACCATCGAGGACATATGTGTTAGACACGAACCAAATTGTGCAAACCCCGTGATTGGGTGTCGTAAGGAGTGTGTCTCATCTTTGTTGTTTGACGTTATGGGAACCGATGACGACAGATTGATTTGAGAATAAGCAGTACTAAACATTTGCCTTTGACTGATCAGAATGTGTTTTGTAAGGGAGAGTGGTGGCTTCAGTGTTATAAGATTTTGGGAATCAGGTTATAGTGAATGGCATTAGGTTTGTTTTGATGACATTCTTGGGGCGTCTTTTCGTGCTAGGGGACGTTAAGCCTATATAGCACCTTTGATTGAGATATCTTCTGCCACCGACGGTTTCGTACGGGTGGGTTTTGTCTAATCGGTCTCGGGTCGGCCACCGACGGTCGTGAACGGGTGTGCTTTGATCTCGAGACGATTATTCCTTTGTTTTGTCCCGAATGTCGTCCTTTGGTGTTATGTAGATGTTATAGACATCCAAGAAGCTTTGAAAAGTCCTGATTATCCGTAAGTATGTGAGTTCAGTACGCCTTGTGAATACCTGCCCAGTGCCATTATATTCTGTGATTGGAACCCGAGAATGTATGAATTGTGTTTGACATGCGATTGACTCCTTTGATAATACCTTTGACATCATGGGGATTTACGTATATGAATTGCCTTATGCTTTTGACGACTATCAGATAAAGTAGAAAGACTCGATGGAACAAGAATTGAATACTGAACTGAATTGTGAATTGCAAACTGTAAACTGTTGAAGGAACTGAGAATACGTGTATTCTATTAGAAGTCGACTGCCTCAGTGTTGTTGTGTTTTACAATTGGTACTATGGGGATATGCGGACTATATGCGTTGTATGGGTAATTGCCTCGATACTACCTTTGTTGGTTAGGGAATCGGTGTCTGGATCCACTTTGAATTTCCGAAGGCTTTTGATTGACCTTGGATAACTATGATGAGTCACTGGACTAAATACCAAATCGGATTGTGAATTGTGGAACTATTGAAGAATGAGTTGAACTTTTGTGACAAGGGAATAGACCGGACTTCTGTGACAAGTTAGCTGACATTTGAAATAAATATGTTAGTGACCTGCTAAGAAGAGGGTAATTGGTGAATGTGTGTCTAAGTATTCTTGGGGCCAACAGGTCGAAGCCGAATATCAGATAGTGGCGGAACTACTTCAGTCTCTCTATTTTGGAGTGGAAATGGGAATATGTGACTACGAATTTTGTTGTGGGGCTACCTTGAGCACTCAAGGTGTAAATCCCGTTTGGGTTGTTGTATGAGGAATTACTTAATTTGCTCGTTTCCTCCCTGTGATATTTTCATACGATGCTTGTAGATTGGCCCCTGGTTACATTAATAAGGTTGCTCGTTTGTATGGGGTCCCAGTGTCTGTTGCTTAGACAGAAATCCTGAAATGTGTTTGAATTCTGACAAGCCTTCAAGAGGCAATGGGGACTGAATTATGATTCGGCGCTGTTTTCCATCCGCGAATTGATGTATAATCAGAAAGAACTTTTTAGAGTCTGGGAGAAATGCTCCAAATGTGTGTGTTAGATTTTCGGGGAATTGGAAAGATCTATCCATCGTTGGCAACTTTGTTTACAACAACAGCTTGCACTCCAGTTTCAGTATGGCACTGTATAAAGCCTTGTATGCCAGAAAAGGTAAGTCTCCGACTTTGAGAACAGAATGTTGCTTGATTTTGAGACTAAGTGAATGGCTATCGAAAGGAATTGGAACCGTCGAATGAAAGGTACCCCGATTTGCTTTTGATTAAAGGTAAAATAAGTTTGGAGGACCAAACTTCCTAAAGGGGGGAAGACTGTGATACCCCTGTCCCGTAATATGTTAATCGGTCCTTGATGTGAGTATGGTTATGTATTTAATATGATTTTGTGTGCCATTGTGTTTAAGTATGTGATTTTGAAATTCTATCTGTTCGCCGTAGGAAGACCTGTTTGAACAATCTGCTTTGGGAATTAAATTGAGGGCCCTATCGGCCACAGAACCCGAAATTGATTGCGCCATTGTGATTGGCATAATTTTTAGAGCCTACGGTGGAATTTAATTGAAAATTGATTCGGGTCGGATTAAATCGATTAAATTGATGAATTAAGTGCCCAATTGTTTTATAATAAAATAATGTGTTGAGTGGGTGCTTATTAAGGGTCAACTACACCCTCATTCTCTCCTTTAAGCTTCATTTGGCTGATGAAAAACTCTTAGACTTGAGAGAGGGTCGGCTTAGAGAGAGAGGGTGAAGGAAATTGAGATTTTGGTCCTAAAGCTTGGTGATCTTGGAGGCTAGCTCAAGAAATTACCTTAAATTGTGAGGATTAAGCTTCTAGGTAAGCCATTGACCCTTGAATTCATGAATTGAACATGTAACCTTGTGAGCTCAAGTATTTTTGTGATTAAGAGTATGATTTAAATTGGTCTTGATGAGATATGACCATGCATGCATAAAATTTCTTTTGAATCACCATAAGTTGCATAATCTAGCATGTATCATGTCGATTAAGCAAAAATTGAAGTTTGATCATGCATGCAAGCTTGGTTTTGTTGAGTTTTAGCACCATTCTTTGAAATGGAAATGAAGTCAAGATGGCCTTGCATGTTTGAATAATTAAAGATATGAGCTTGAATGCATGAATTTGTTGTATTGGGGATGAGTTTGTCATGTTTTGGGACATGGTAAGTAAATCAAGAAATTGAACTTCATAATGCTATAATCTTGTAAGGGAACCGTGTTAGCATGATTATATTTGAGATTTGGGCCTTGCATGCAAGAATGGTAGCTGGGAAATTGGTTTGAAGCTCAAGAACACATTCTGGATTTTCCAGAAATTTGAGTCCCGCTCGAGCGGAGAAAACGGGCTCCCAGCATTTTTCTGCAGACATGGCTCCCGCTCGAGCGAGGAAGTTGGCGCTCGAGCGGGGAGCTATGTAGGCAGAAGGTCCGCTCGAGCGGCTGATTTCGCGCTCGAGCGGGGAATTGAGGCAACCAGTACTTCTGCAGACTTAAGGGTCCGCTCGAGCGGGGAATCCACGCTCGAGCGGGGACCCTGTTTCCAAAAATTCTGTTCTTGCATCTTGTGTTCGGTTTTCCGTTCTCTTTCACTTGTAAGCACTCTTAGGCATATGTTAAGCATTGTAAATGAGTTAATGAGATAAGAATGAAGCCTAAAGAGGGAAATGTGAATTTTGAACGGATTGAATTGTTAATGACCCTTTTATGTTCATGGCATGTGTAGGGTCGAGTTCCAGGGCGAACCAATCAACCGATCACCGTGAGTAATATCTTGACAAGATATTTATAGTATGTCATTGTTTAATTGTTACTTCTGTGTAAGTTTTGCAATTCAATGAATAATTGGGCCTGAGGCCGATGGAATTGAATAATTGGGCCTGAGGCCGATGGAATCGAATAATTGGGCCTGAGGCCGATGGAATCGAATAATTGGGCCTGAGGCCGATGGAATCGAATAATTGGGCCTGAGGCCGGTGGAATCGAATAATTGGGCCTGAGGCCGATGGAATTGAATAATTGGGCCTGAGGCCGATTGACATGAATGATTGGGCCGAAGGCCGTTTGTTAAACTGTTCCAACAATTGCTTGTGTACTTGTTTATTTGATATTATTCACTGGGCATTCGCTCACGCTCATTCATGTCATTGTAGGTGAGCCAAGTGAGGACCAACCCCAGTCCCAGTGAAGCCAGCCCGGAACAGCAGGAGTTTTGGGAGAGTCAGCCTAGGGTCTCACGCACGAGACCAAACCTTGCCCTTTTTGTCACATGTTTATGTTATGTCTTATTGGCAAGGATCTTGTGTATATTGTATATAGTTTGCTATGGGTTGACTCAGTCTAGATGATCCTGTCTGTAAAGGAGTTTATGCTACTGCACCTATGATGTGGGTTATTAACATATATGAGTTTGGTTTGTTTTGGTGTACATATAGACACGGCTCTATGGACAAAGTTTCGAATTTTTTACTTCCGTTTGGCCCTTTACTCTGATGAGTTATGTCTGAATTGTATGGAGGCCGTAGGTAATCTCAGGATTACTGGCCGGTTATGTCCTTATCCCTTAGGGGCGGGTTTGGGTCATGACAGAAACGTAGGCTATGGCCAATGAGAGATGGTCTACGAGACCTCTCCCTCCCTTCGGGAAGAGAAAACAGAACCTGGTTCGCAAACCGAGACAAAGCACAAAAGAGTCCCGAGGTCCGGAGGTAAGGCTCTCAGCCGAAACTCTGTGACCTCAGAACGAGCACAATATGCATCATCATCGAGCGCTCAATCGGCGACGTCTGAGTCTTAAGGTCGGTCAAAAATGGGGTGTCTACAATTGCCCCTCTTTGACAGAACTCGGAAGTCATACGTGACGGGAGTGAATGTCAAATCCCAGATACGACCCATTTTTGACAAGGCCGAAGACTTAGACAAACAGGCAAGATAAACGAAGAGATGTGCCCGCAGGCAGGGGCAAAATGTAAAACAACATGCACAAAGCCGAACATAACTCATGATCATGCAAAGCAGCAAGCTGTAATGAAGCAAATATTCACGATAAATGCAACAGTTTTAAGCAAGAATACAATGCAAATCAAACTACATTTCATGCAGTAAGGATCATGTAAATAAAGCTGTAACGAAGCAAATATTCACAATAAATGCGACAGTTTTAAGCAAGAAGGCAAATCAAACTACATTTCATGCAGTTATGATGTAAGAAAATTATGCAATCTTAGCGAGCATGTGCGATAGATACACAAAAGTGAAGAGAGTGTGATGGATACACTATATGAATAAAGTGTGATTGATACACTAAGTGAAGCAAAGTGTGATAGATACATAAAGCGAAACGAGTGTGATGGATACACTAAGCAAATACGTGATAGATACACAAAGCGAACGTGTGTGATGGATACACAAAGTGAACGCGTGATAGATACACAAAGTGAGCATAGTGTGATAGATACACAAAGTGAGCATAGTGTGATAGATACACAAAGTGAGCATAGTGTGATAGATACACAAATCGAAGCGAGTGTGATGGATACACTATATGAAGCAAAGTGTGATAGACACTAAAAGTGAACACAAAGTGTGATAGATGCACTATGTGAAGCAAACTATAATGGATACACAAAAAGTGAACACAAAGTGTGATAGATGCACTAAGTGAACAGAGTGTGATTGATATACTAAAAGCGAACACAAAGTGTGATAGATGCACTAAGTGAACAGAGTTTGATTGATACACTAAAAGCGAACACAAAGTGTGATAGACGCACTATTGATACACTAAAAGCGAACACAAAGTGTGATAGATCCACTAAGTGAACAGAGTGTGATGGATACACAAAAGGTGAACACAAAGTGTGATAGATGCACTATGTGAACAAAGTGTGATTGATACACTAAAAGCGAACACAAAGTGTGATAGATGCACTAAGTGAACAGAGTGTGATTGACACACTAAAAGCGAACACAAAGTGTGATAGATGCACTAAGTGAACAGAGTGTGATTGATACACTAAAAGCAAAACAAAGTGTGATAGATGCACTAAGTGAACAGAGTGTGATGGATACACAAAAGGTGAACACAAAGTGTGATAGATGCACTATGTGAACAAGTGTAGAGAACACAAAGTGTGATAGATGCACTAAGTGAACAGAGTGTGATTGATACACTAAAAGTGAACACAAAGTGTGATAGATGTACTAAGTCAGTGTGATTGATACACTAAAAGTGAACACAAAGTGCGATAGATGCACTAAGTGAACAGAGTGTGATGGATACACAAAAGGGGAACACAAAGTGTGATAGATGCACTATGTGAACAAGTGTGATGGATACACTAAAAACGAACACAAAGTGTGATAGATGCACTAAGTGAACAGAGTGTGATTGATACACTAAAAGCGAACACAAAGTGTGATAGATGCACTAAGTGAACAGAGTGTGATTGATACACTAAAAGCGAACACAAGTGTGATAGATGCACTAAGTGAACAGAGTGTGATGGATACACAAAAGGTGAACACAAAGTGTGATAGATGCA
This sequence comes from Camellia japonica, assembly GCA_030407325.1. NCBI lineage: Eukaryota > Viridiplantae > Streptophyta > Magnoliopsida > Ericales > Theaceae > Camellia > Camellia japonica. Next base: position 115,914,993 of record JAPPVO010000016.1, read on the forward strand.
CTATGTGAACAAGTGTGATGGATACACTAAAAGCGAACACAAGTGTGATAGATGCACTAAGTGAACAGAGTGTGATTGATACACTAAAAGCGAACACAAAGTGTGATAGATGCACTAAGTGAACAGAGTGTGATTGATACACTAAAAGCGAACACAAAGTGTGATAGATGCACTAAGTGAACAGAGTGTGATGGATACACAAAAGGTGAACACAAAGTGTGATAGATGCACTAAGTGAACAGAGTGTGATGGATACACAAAAGGTGAACACAAAGTGTGATAGATGCACTATGTGAACAAGTGTGATGGATACACTAAAAGCGAACACAAAGTGTGATAGATGCACTAAGTGAACAAAGTGTGATAGATACACTAAAAACGAACACAAAGTGTGATAAATGCACTAAGTGAACAGAGTGTGATTGATACACTGAAGGTGAACACAAAGTGTGATAGATGCACTAAGTGAACAAAGTGTGATTGATACAATAAAAGCGAACATAAAGTGTGATAGATGCACTAAGTGAACAGAGTGTGATTGATACAGTAAAAGCGACACAAAGTGTGATAGATGCACTAAGTGAACAGAGTGTGATTGATACACTAAATAAATGAAGTGTGATTGATACACTAACTGAATGAAGTGTGATTGATACCCTAAATAAATGAAGTGTGATTGATACACTAACTGAATGAAGTGTGATTGATACACTAAGTAAATGAAGTGTGATTGATACACTAACTGAATGAAGTGTGATTGATACACTAAATGAATGAAGTGTGATTGATACACTAACTGAATGAAGTGTGATTGATACACTAAATAAATGATCTCAAACGGAACTTCTTTGAATGAACCGTACATACAATATCGTGCATGAATGAGAAAGAAACTTGAGAGGTATAATGCAATATAATGCATGATGTTTAAGGAACGCAATAAACAAGCATAGCGGCGCTTTAGAAAGCACCTCACGGGGTGAGTGGCGATGAACCGCTCTACTCTAACGGGGATCTCCCCTCGTGCTCTTCGAACACTTTCCTTCAACTCGCAGTACAAAGGCTCTGAAATGCTGACAAGGGTTCTTCACGTAAAACACTTTGGATGCTGCCTTTCTTCCTGATCATATTCACAACTTTCCCTATTCTCCAACGGGGTGACAGACTAGGTTGGTTCAGTATCCAGAATTGAGGTGCATACACGCTATCTCAACCTATGGGGCTTGCATACAGATTTCAAGCCGAGGACACGCCTCTGGGTATTTAAACCAAACTTTAGTCTCAGAAATCCCGAACATTTGCGGTCTAGGCAACAGCCATTCGAACTCTAGTTTCCACCGTCGCAGTTGATCTCCTAGGAACTCATTGCAAACACAGCCGAGATGCCTCTGGCAGGGAATGATACTCAGGGAGAGCACTTCTGATCGCCATTCTAGCTTGAAGCAGACTTGATCTTGAGCTTGAGGTAGAGGCACACTCATACTTCGGAGCATTGGCAAGACCTGAAGAGCTACACACGGAATGCAATCTCGGAACTTACTGAAGTTGAAACAAACTCAGATACCCGACATTTTCCCTCTTTTCTTTTGCTTTGCAGTCTGGAACCTATATAGCTTCAGATAGGTCCTGGTTTTACTGTTCTCATGTGACTTGGGTTGAACCCTGTAGTTTTATGAAAGAACAGATCCTGTTTTGCACAAATGTAGAGAATGGCACAGCACTCGGAGCACAAAATGATTTTATTTTTGAAATTGAGAGATGAGTTCTTGACCGGGGTATTGAGCCTACGACTGAACACAGCGCACTACGACTCAACAACGGAAAACAAAAGGTAAACAACCTAAACACATCGAGTAACACTCGAAACGACTCAAAACAAGAATCGAGATAAAACAAAAAGACACGACACTTAGACGTGCACAGGGAGCCTGTTTCTCTGGGTATTATTTCCCACCCTTTCTCATTTGCGATTCTCACATCACTCGGCCCTCAAGCTCTGTTTTTCTGAAAAAGCCCTTTTCCTCACCTTTTCCCTCAGCGCACATCTCTCTATTCTTCAATCTCTTATTTTTTATCCCTCCCCTGGGTGGTTGATGGATAAACAAGAAGTTGCGGGCTCTTGGCCCTAGCATTCTGCTAGATTCTCTTTCTTCTACTCACAACAGTGAACTTCCCCCATAGAGGGGTTGTGATGCGGCTGGATGTGTAGCAGATCTGCAATTGACATTGGTTGACGATGCTCTACTGGGAGTTTGGACGTGATTAGATCTGTCCAGATGAGGGAATGGAATATCCTGCCCCATTCCAGTTCGTGCTTCGCACTTGGCTTCATACCTCGTTGCTTGGACGATATGAGAGCTTTCAGCCCTTTCCTGTTAGCTTCCGTTGTGCCCTTCTTGGCGAATAGGGTGCCCTTTCCGGCAAGTATGGTGCCCTTTCTGGCAAGTGCATTGACAACGAGGGAAAAGACAGAAAGCCTGACTCAACTGTGCCCCTAGTTCATCAATTTGACCATTTTTTTGTTTTTGGCTTCTGCTTAAAACAATTTTAACCAAAATGAGAGTTAGATTAACGTGCTTGTTCAATTTTCTGATTTAAAATCATGCAAGTCAGGCTATGAGCACTGAAAATTTTCCTTTTTTTGGGTCCAAGAAAATGGTCCAGTTTTGGAAAAGTGGAATAATTTTTGAGAGAATTAGTCAACCTCATTAAAAATTCTCAAAAACTATTTTTACAAATGGCCACTGCTCGACCGACGCAGAATTTACTTTTGAGATGCACAACCTCAGATCCAAAACAAATGGAAAATTGCCCCTTGTTTGAATGGCACTGCATGGCAACGGAAAGTTGCCCCTAGTCTGAATAGCACCGCAGTACATTGTATGGCAACGGAAAGTTGCCCCTTGTTTGAATGGCACCGCAGCACATTGTAATCAGTCTTCAGAGTGACGATCAGAAACGAACTCTCGGATACAGAGAAGACAAAGATGACCAAAACCATCACATGGACACAATCGAATTTGAAGTGTTTTCGGCTGGACTTCAGAATGAAGTTGCCTACGTATCCCAAAGATGGGAATCAAGTCTTACGTAGTTCGAGGTTAAGGTACACTCGGGTATTAAACTCTCCTTTTGCGCTCTAACTTTTGCCAAGGCCACCCTTCCGGGTTTTCAACCTTGTGAGCTCTGTTTTTCCTTTCTTTTCATTTCTTTTTTTGATTTTCTTTTTTCTTCTTTTCTTTGCATTTTTCTTTTTTTTGTTCTTTTCTTCTTTTCTTTTTTTTTTTTTTTGTTCTTTTTCTTCTTTTCTTGCTCTAACTTTTGCCTGGGCCGCCCTTCCGGGTTTTCGGCCCAGCGGGCCTCTCAAGGTTAAAAGTGTAGCTTTGTCCATGTCAAATGGTTTTGAGATCTTGAAGTCATCTGAATCCAGGAGAATGGTTGTTGTTTGCTAATGATGTAGAAGTCCATCCAATGGAGGGTGAATTTGCCCCTAGTGTTGTGGATAGGATCTCGGTTGTCCTTCAGCAATGTCTTCTTCTTCCTCCCTTCTGGGGTTTGGCATTCTTGCCGATCTTCATTGATTTGTAGAATGATCCATCTTCAACTCTTGAGCACAATTTGGCATCTTTTGCCCCTAGTTCGAGGGGTGCTTCTGATCTAGCTTTGCAAGCTTCTTTTGACGACATCTGACCTTCTTGATCTGACTTTCTTGCCCCTAGTTCATGGGCTGCTTCTGATCCAGCTGCACGGGCCTCACATTGTGGTTGACCGTTGAACATTCTGAATTAAAGTTCAAGGTTTGGAAGCAAAGGGGTCGAGTCTCGAGGCTGAGAGCGATCCTAAGCTACACAATCTCAAGAGCGATTCCACACAGGTCTTCGTAGAACCACGCAAAACATTTTTTTGAAATTTTTTAAAAAAGCGACTAATCGCTCACGTCGAAGACAATGCAAAATCAATCTGGATCAAGCCAGGATCCTTCTCAGTACTCACGTTAACACGCATGATCTCATTGATTAAGGGCTTAGCAGCCTCTCTTTCTCTCAATTGATCAAATTTTTGCAAATCCGAGGAATTCCTTCCTCTTTGTTTTCACCGCAGTGTTCAAAAAGAGTTTTTGAAAAACTTAGGTCGATGTAATGAATTCAAGAATTCAAGGCAAATGAGCAGGTGAAATGCACTGCCGTTTCATTCAAGTTTGCTGGCACAACAGGCTCAAAGCAGAAGAAACAAGCACAAAAGCATGAAAACCACAACTGTTTCAATTAGATCTACTGGTGTAACTGGCTCCCGGCAGAAACAGACTCAAAAGAAAGCGAAAAGACAAACACAAAACAAAAATGAGTGATATAAGGTAACGCCCCCGGGATCACCCGACTCTAACAAAACAGGACTGACTCGATACAACAAGACAGACCAACTGACTCAGTATGAAAGACTGACTCTATATAACGGGACAGACTCTAAACGACATAACAAAAACTAACTCAATACCCGAATCAGAAAGCACAAAAACCAACATTCACAAATGCTCAAAACAGTGCGTGCCATACGCCATATCTGGAGTAAACTGAGTGCCGCCCGCAGGTGGTTCATCCCTCGATCACATAGTCACCACATCCCCCGTAAGTTCACTGATCAAGTGCCGATAGACTTTGCAAGACTAGTGCGGCGATGACCCTGTTGTAAAAAACCTGACAAAGTCTATTAGCACGACCCAATGTACCGGGGGATATTGGAGCCTTCTGAAGCTATAGTTCCACGACTACTTGAAAAAGAGAAAACAGACAGCACCTCAGCCTGATTTCACCAAAACCAAAATGAGCAAAGCTGAATGACTGCCCCCCTACAGAATTCTGCCACAAGTTCTGCCTGTAAACTGATACCCTCAGGTAAAACTAAATCCCAAATATTGGTGCCCTCAGGCTTGACACCCAGACTTGCAAACTGATACATGCATTCCTGTAGAGACGCACTCTAAAAGCACATAGCAAGCAAGTGAGAGCGAAAAACCCCTATGGAGGGGTAAGGTTTCCCTGTCCTATTTTGTCAGGAGCTAGGGTTTCACTACGCACGCAGCGGTTTCAAACAACCTATAATCGGGTAAGCAACCTGTCCTAGCTTGGAATGGTCACTATGGATTCCGAATATGCACTAGGTCGAATGGTCAAAAGGGTGCCCCGTAAAAACCGGGATTTGTGTTCCCGTCATGGCAGAGCCCGCAACCGGTCAGCCTTATGGCACGCTTCACAAAGCGAGCCTCCGGCAAACCGTTTAGGAATAGCATATGGCAAACACGGTGTCCTAGGCGCACCAATGCAAATGCAATGCAAAGAAACACAAAAGTGTGGTCAAAACCAGATATCATGAGTTCGAGTCATGTTCTCTAACTTCCCAACAAAGTCGCCAGAAACTGTAGACGTCCCCGAACGTCCCGGGAGGGAATCCCGTTTTGTTCATTTGGGCTCACTACAGTTCAGCACTCAATGTCACGGTCCTGTATCTAATCTCGCAGAGTGCAATGCAAGACCGATGAATCGTCAAAGAGTCCAAATCGGCAAATCGTTTTTGAAAACAGATTTTTTGAAAGAAATGCCAAACATGGACTGCTTTGCCAGATACAGAGTCGCCACCTAAATATTTATTTTGGGGGGAATTAGGAAACCCTGACTCGTTGCCTAAGGCCACGTGTCCGTCATCACCAAAGTTGCCTCGGCTCGGGAACTTGGGTACGATTGGGGAAGGTCACTTCGTGAGCACCCCCGCTCGCCCGATCAAAGATCGGCCTCTACTAACCATGATATCAAGTTTTGAAAACATTATGTGCTCTTATTCCGGTTTATTAGCCTAGATTTACTATGTGATGCGCACAGCATACAAGTATAGACTGGATCGCCTGAATTGGAACGAAACATCTCATGTTTGTTTTTGAAAGCGGTTTGCTACTCACAAGTAGGCTAAAATGTGGATTTGCCACCCTCAGGTGGGCTTAGAAAACATTGATTTGCCACTCTCAAGTGGGCTTAAAACTCGCAGTCGATGAATTGTTCCAATCCAAATAACCCAACATTCACCCACAGGCATTCAGGCAGTTATATCAATAACACATAGCCTCATGGTAAGCATGCTATCATCACATCACTCACACACATGCAAGGATGCTAAAGCATAAGCGCTTACCAAGTACTCCAAGCCAAAACAGAAGCTATGTTAGAAATCCATGCATGATCCTAACTATGCTGAGATGCCTAATGCAACACATGCAAAAATGCAACTATAATAGGCTTGACTATTCTAAGAATGGCATATGAAATGCTACAGCTAACAAATATTCAACTCGGAATTGAAATACGATGCAGTTAGTACGATGCGCCGAGCCCGGTGCATGCAAGACAGATGAATAGATGCAAACATGCGAGCATAAGTATGCTAATTGAAACATGCCCTAAACTAACCATCATAAGCTGGTAAATAAAAGGGAGAAAGACGTGGGGTTGGAAGACATACATCACACACATGCACACTTATTACAATTGTGCCCTCGCTCGGAGGGTCCGAATAAATAATACAGTCCGAATAAATAATTATATATTACAAAACCCTAATTAATTAACAAATTAACTAGGAAAGCAAATAAATTAGCATGCAAGCTAAATGGACCGCCTCAGCTCTGTTCCGAATGATGAAAGATGCATGCATGCTCGAGCTGCCTCGTCGAAAAATTCCTCACGATGCCCAGATTTGCCTCTGTTTGCAATTAATCCCGGAATGCTGTGCAAAGCTCTAGAAGGCTGCTGATTTCTAGTTTGCTGCAACAGAGAGCAAGAAAGGGGCATGGCAAAGTATTTTCATATATGTATGCACACCTCGATCCTCGTGCCACCAATCACGCATCTCGATGCATGATGGTCAAGGAGTCGAATTGCACGACTCGATATGAAATGGATGCACACATAAATTCAACAAGGCCTAAACTCCATCATGGGTAATCCAGAGTGTCGGCGACCGAAAATTGAGACACGTTTCGTCACTTGGAGTACGAAACGTCTCTCGTTTCCCGTGTTTGGGCTAACTCCTATCCCAAACACAATGCACTGAGATGGCATACACAATGCAACTAACATGCAACCTAGTATACGCAATGCTATGGACTAAAATGGCATACACAATGCATGTGATGTAACATGGCATACGCAATGCTCTAACATGCAACCTAGCATACGCAATGCTATGGACTGAAATGGCATACACAATGCAAGATGGACTTACACCAATATGAGTGGACCTCAGCCACACTCACATCAGTGGCCATATGATGAAAATGAGACAACCGAAATACATGCAAACATGCACGAATGCAATGGACCGATCCTAAGGCACAACATGCAACTCTAACAAGGCATGGCAAGGAATGAAACATGGCATAGGATGGCGCATGATACAGCTCTGAAATGGCATAAAATATGGTCCCGAAACATGTAAATATGGCACACAATGCAAGCTAGGTGGTCCGAATACCGAAACTAGTGAAGTGCGTTACACTAGAGGTACCCAAAGCAATGCACCAAAGGCAAAACCAACCCCAAACAGACCCTAGGCAGGTCTGAAACAGTGGGGAAATGGCATAAAATGATGGCTGGGAGTGCAACGAAATGGAGCTCATTCAACGGTCCGAAAACAAGGCATTCATGCACAACTCTCGAGCACACTTAAGGAGTAGAGAACATGGCAATATGGCATTCACATAGGCTCTGAAATATGATGTATAATGAGCCCAAAACATGAACACACCTCAGTATATGCATGGAATGAACCTCAAAACTCAAAGTTAAGCATGGATATTGAACTACAAGCATGCAAAACCAACATCATTCAACCATGAGACCTAAAAACAGAGCTAGGGCAGTCCAAAATAAGCACAATATCAGTTTAAGGCATGGCCAAAAAGTGTTAAAATCAAGGGTCAACAAAGCATGCAAAGAAAGCTAGTGAACCATGAGTTACACTACAACTATATGGAGCATATGAAGGCTCACCAAACCAGCCAAAAACAGAAGTATGCCATGCCAAAATATGCCCAAATAACCACTGAAACTCAGTCAATGCGTGCAAGAATGATGGGCTCCTTTGAAAGGCCAATAAGGGGGTTGTTCTACACATGCATGATGGACATACACAATGGCAAAACCACCTCTGGGCAGAGGTTCTGAGGGTCCTAAAACCCACTAAAAAGAGCCTGAAATGGGTCTAGGAAACATGCAAATAAAGGCCCCTTTGAAAGGCCTTGAATGGGATTGTTCTACACATGCATCAAAGACACAAAATATGGCCAAAACGGCTCTGGGCAGAGTCAAGGAAGACCTTGAAACTCACAAATAATGGCTTGAAACAAGACTTCTCAACATGCAAAATGGAGCTCCTTTGGAAGGCCAACAAAGCTAGTAAAGAGAACAAGGGGTGAGAGGGTCACCCCTCTCTGATTTTAGGGCTCAAAAACACATCTAAGCCACTAAAAATCCACTGGATTTCAGTGGCTAAAAGGCCAAACCAAGGCCAATGCAAATGCTCAAATGCATGGCTCAAAGCATGAGGAAATGAAGCATGAAAGGGGGTAGATGACCCCAAACAGAAAAGAGTCCTTAAACAAATATGTTTAGAAAATCAAAAAAAGACTTTTCTAGTTTATGTCGAAACCCAAAAATGCTTGCAAATAGGGTTAAGTTATGAAGCAAAATAATGCAAAAATGGGGAAAATGATGACTTACCCTTCTAGCACAGCAATGCAGCAAGTTCTGGACCAAGAAGGTGAGCCTTCAACCTCTGAAAAACAGCTCCAAGGTGATTGAATGGATGGTGGAGGTGGTAGGCTATGAGGTGTAGTGTAAATGGCCAAGAATATTAGGGTTTGGAGCTTGAAGAAGAGAGCTATGGAGGGTGGGGTGTATCTATCTCAGCCAAATGTTTCTCACCTTTGCAAGTGGAAAGGAGGGTTGGTTTTATAGATGAAGAGGGCCAAGGCTTCTTGGAGAAGCCTCAAGTAAAAAGGCCAAGCTTCTAAAAGAAGCTAAGAAAAAGGGTCAAGCTTCTTGAGGAAGCTTGACAAAAGAGTCAAGCTTCTCTAGAAGCTAAGCAAAAGGGTCAAACCTCCTTAAGAAGACAAACAAGAGGGTGAAATCTCGGAGAGTGGTCAAATGCTACACAACTGGCACAGCTGTATGCAACTCAGGAAGGCCAAAAAGTAGAAGGTAGGCCGACCAGTTCAAGTGGTCGGCCGACCAAGCCAGGTGGTCGGCTAGCCAGGTCAAAAGGTCCAACTCAAAAAAGGTGGTCGGCCTACCCATATTGGTGGCCTCCCAGATGAGTAGAATACAGCTGTACGGTGGGAGACCAGAAAATGTGACCCAGGAGAGAGGAAAACTAGCTCTTTAGCAAGGTTCAAAAGGGTCAAGAAGAAACTGGTCAGCCTACCCATATTGGTGGCCTCCCAGATGAGCACAACACAATGGTGGTATGGGAGACCTGAAATTAAGGTCCAAAAGTGAGGAAAACCAGCTTTCTGTCAAGAAAACTGGCTGGAGGAGAGAGAAAATGGTCTCCAAAAGAATTGCTGGTCTCCCACTATAGTACCACCTTCCAAACAATGAAAATAGGGTCCATACCAAAAATGAACGCTAACCGATGCAAAACGAGGGTTCGGGGGCCAAAACGCGCGACCCGGGGCCCCGAAAACAGGCTGTTAAGCAACGGAGGTGGCATACGACCCCGAAGGTGGTCTCCTGGGCCACAGTGTCCCTCTAGGGAGAGGAAACAAGGTGTGTGCCAAAAATCGGAGCAAACGGAGGTAGTTAAGCGGTCCCGAACCGAGGCACACGGCCGGCGGCTCCGAAAACTGAAAACTGGTCTCCAAACAGGAACAGTGGCCTACGACCACGAAACGTAGCCTACGGCCACTAAGAGATGGTCTACGAGACCTCTCCCTCCCTTCGGGAAGAGAAAACAAAACTTGGTTTGCAAACCGAGGCAAAACACAAAAGAGTCCCAAGGTCCGGAGGTAAGGCTCTCAGCCGAAACTCTGTGACCTCAGAACGAGCACAATATCCATCATCACCGAGCGCTCAATCGGCGACGTCTAAGTCTTAAGGTCGGTCAAAAATGGGGTGTCTACAAGTGCGCAGAGCCCCGGACGTTCGGGCACGTCTACAGTTTCTGGCGACTCTGCTGGGGACTTAGAGAACTTGACTCGAACTCATGATGTCTTGTTTTGATTACACTTATGTGTCTCTTTGCATTGCATTTGCATTGGTGTGCCTAGGACACCGTGTTTGCCGTATGCTATTCCTAAACGGTTTATCGGAGGCTTGCTTTGAGAAGCGTGCCATAAGGCTAACCGGTTGCGGGCTCTGCCACGACAGGAACACAAACCCCAATTTTTACCGAGGCACCCTTTTTGACCATTCAACCTAGTGCATATCGGAATCCATAGTGACTATTCCAAACTAGGGCAGGTTGCTTACCCGATTATAGATTGTTTGAAACCGCTGTGTGCGTAGTGAAGCCCTAGCTCCTGACAAAATAGGACAGGGAAACCCTATCCCTCCATAGGGGTGTTTTTGGCTCTTACTTGCTTGATTATATGCTTTTTGAGTTGGCCTCTACAGGAATGCACGTATCAGTTTGCAAGTCTGGGTATCAGGCCTGCGGGCATCAGTATTTGGGAATCAGTTCACCTGCGGGTATCAGATTCAGATTTGGGGCAGTGATTCGGGAATAGTGATAAGTGGTTGAGAACAGTTCTTTCAGCTTGTGTGGTTTGCCAACTGTGTGTTGTCTTTATTTAAGTTGTTATGATGTCCGTTTTTCTATTCATTGTTTCCTTATTATGCTTTATTTATCTTTTTGCAAGGTAGTTTAGCACCATTGCATCCGACCAGGTAGATATTCCCCGAGCACTCTGGGTTAGAGGTCGTAGACTTAATCAATCCAGGGATCTGATAGACGGACAAGCAGTGTTTCTTTCTTTACCCCCGGTTACCAGACGGAGGTCAAAAAGGCGCAGTGTATTGGTACAGCGGTTGCCAGATCAGTGGTCTACCCCACCAGTGAACAGTCAGGCTGAGGTCTCAGTTTCTAATGTAGGGACAGATATACCGGTTGTTCAAATAGATCAGCACGATATGGTAGAAATAGAGGAGATGACGCGTCAACTCCAGAAAAGTATGAAAACCATACAGTAGGATGCTGCTCGCCAAGCAGAATTTGCCGCACGCCAGGCCGAGGTTATGGCACAACAGGCAGAGTTGATTGCTAGACTGCAGCAACAACAACCACCACAGTAAGCCGGAGCATCTGCTTCGCACCAGGCTCCTCCCCCACCAAGAATTCCCATACTTGGGGAGACCGCACATGTCCAGGATAATACAGATGTTCCAATCGGGCCAGCTCCGCCCCCGATCCTACCCCAGCTATCCAAAGCACCTACCAACCTACCGGATTCTCCCTTTGAGTTCGAGGTGGACCCCACAACGCTAAAGGAGAGCAAGCTGGAAAAGCTTTTCAAGAAGTCTCAAGGCGTGAAGTCCATTCCGGATATTGAGGATGGATATACCGACTCGGCCGTGACTCTGCTGAATCAATTTAAAATGCCGCACATAGACCGTTTCGACGGGTCTGGAGATCCTATGGTGCATTTGCGGCTATTTTCGGATATCCTAAGGCCGATGGGCCTCTCCATATTGCAGAAGCTTTCCCTGTTTGGCCGGACCCTGTCGGGTGTAGCGGCTATTTGGTATGCAAAATTGGAAGACTCTGTTAAGAGGAGTTGGGAGGAGATGGCTGAGGCCTTCATAGCTCAATACTCCTACAATACACAGATCGAGGTCACAACCCGTGATCTCGAGAAAACTAGGCAAGAGCCGAAGGAGAGCTTCTTCGATTTTGTGACCCGGTGGAGGGCTAAGGCCTCAATGATGACCATCAGGCCTGTTGACAAGGACCAAATTCGGATGGTTATGCGCAACCTCCAGCCCAAGCTCATGCAGAAGATGATCGTTCTCCCTCTCCCCACCTTTACAGATCTACATGAGATAGGGGTGCAGATTGAGGATGCGATGAAACAGGGCCTCATTGATCATGAGAGAGAGCAGCCCAAGAGGGCATTCAACCGCAGTATGAATGCAGGCACAAGTAGTGCTGCAGCTGCCAGAGCTTTAGATGTGAGTATGGTCACCACCACCACCACCCTAAGAACCCTTCCAGCTACCCCATTCACCGGTGCGTCCGGAAGTAGCTCACAAACAACCAAGTTTTCACCCCGAGGCCAAAGAACCTTCACCCCACTATACATGTCTTTGTCCAAGGCTTTGGGGTTTTGATCAGGAAAGGGCACTTCAAAACCCTAGAGCCGCAACCATTACCAGAAAAACTTCCTCCCTCCCACAACCCAGCTAATTACTGCGCGTTTCACCAATAGCATGGTCACGACACTAACCAGTGCTTCCGATTGCGTCACGAGATTCAAGATCTCATTGACAACAGGGTGATCGTGCCTCCGGAGAAACCGAATGTCACAACCAACCCTCTCCCACCACATAACCAAGCTCCACCTTTCAAACACATCAATCTAATCCAAACTGGGGTTGTGTCATACGACCCTAGCATTTATATCACCCCTTCCCGCCTACCCAAGCCGGAGGTGTTCATTTCTGACAGCACTAACTTGTGTATGTTGGACATCTCCCAAACCCAACCTGAAACGGTGGTGGTGGCTATCGAAGATAGAATTGGGTCGACTGCGGGGGCAGACGAGATTAATGATACAAAGCCTGAGGGGTCTGCAAGTTTCATGTACAACCCGAGCGGTTACATTACATCAGCAAGCCAGGCTAGGCCGAATGTGGAATTGCCAGTGGGAGCAGAGATTTGTGTAGTACGGGAGGATGGACTTAATTAGGGACTGGATGACTTGGCAGAGCTAGAGGAGGACATCGCGAACCTCCAATTCTTCAACGAACAACATCTGGGGAACATGACTGTCAACTGGTTTGGTCTGGAAGAGTTAGCAGAAGCTACTGGGTGGCTCAGCGATGAGCCGGATGTTGTTCAACAACCTCAGTCAGAATAGGGTCCGTCAAGGACGGGGACATCAACAGTGGCCGGAAGGACCGAGGAACAGAGTACATTGCCGAAGGGCACCGGTGTTAAGAATTTTGCTCAGAATACGGGCAATTTGGGTACGGAAGATACTGGACAGCAGGCCGCACTGAAGCAGTTTGAGCGGGAAAGGATCGAGGACTCTGAGAGAGCCAGAAAGGCCAAAGCCCCTGCGGGGATAGAACGTGCTGTGTGCACAATAACAAAGCGTACTGCGAGCACAGGAACGGAAAGTGCTGTGGACACAGGGATAGTTGTAATAGAGCCGGACAGGTGTTTGTCGGCTGCCGATGGCATGTGGTGGGAAGATGACGACCTATGTCTTGCCCACACCGACGAAGATTGAGGGAACAACCAACTGGATGATACCTGGTATATTGGCGAGGTTGACCACATGACTAGGAGCGGGCGTTATTTCAAGCCCCCGCACTTAGATCAACCAGAGGCGTCCGGAAAGGACAAAGAGGTAGACAAGCAAAAAGAAAAGCTGCTCGAAGAGGAGGCTGTGGTGAAACAATTGAAGAAGATACAAGCAGACATCTCCATCTGGGGAGTGCTAATGGCCTCAAGAGTTCACCGCCAGGCTATCCTTTCTGCAATGGACAAGGCCAAACTTTCAATAGACACCACGCCTGAGCAGCTGGTAGGATTGGTCTTTCCGGGAGGAGCTTCCCCGACGTTGACCTTTTCTGACAAGGAACTGCCGCCTGAGGGCACAAACCATAACAAACCTCTCTACATCTCTGTCGAGTGTAGAGAAGAATGGATACCAGTGGTTCTTGTCGACACAGGATCCGCTATCAACGTGTGCCCATCAAGGACGGCATATACAATCAGGTTGAAGCCCGCGGACTTTGTGCCAACTGCCCAGGTGATAAGGGCCTATGGCAATACCAACAGAGAAGTGATGGGGACCGTGAAGATTCAAACTCAGGTTGGTCCATGTTAACACGAGATTGACTTTCACGTCTTGGACGTTCCCGCAACCTTTAATCTACTCCTAGGGCGGCTGTGGCTGCACCAAGTAAAGGCGGCCTCTTCCACCCTGCATCAGATGTTGAAATACCCCCACGGGAAGGGGTTGACTATTGTTTTTGGGAATTCATCAATCTATCCGCCGCCAGAGGTGTCTACACTGGTTTTGGAAATCAAACATGGCACGAAGGATGTGTTCCTGTTAGGATTTGCCCTAGCCGAGGCCCGGGTCGTACAGAACATTTTGGCTGTTGATGAGGGGTTATATGTCAGTGCACAGTCTGTGTACCTCATGAACAAGCTCCAACATATCCCTGGGATGGGACTAGGAAAAAGTGACCGGAAGGGCATTACTGTATCGGCCGAAGTGCCGCACAACCCGCATACCTTTGGCTTAGGCTATCTGCCTACCAAAGAGGACTGGGTGAAGAAAGGCAAAGAAATGGCTGAGAGAGCCAGAGCCAAGCAGACTGGGAGGCATTTTGAGTTGATGCATCGGCCTATCCAAGGCACCCTGAACGGACGATTTATCCGGGAAGGGGAAGACTTTCCATTCTGCGGCTTCCCAAAGCCATGGCTGAATGCCGAGAAGAGGCGCCTGCCAGGTTTTGAAATATTCTTTGACTTACAGTTGTCTGGGGATGATATTGCCAAGGAGCAGACAGACCCATCAGCTGAGGTTAAGCAGTGTAAGGAAGTGGATTCCGAGAGCACCGAGATTGAAATGGGGGTAGCACTGGCTTGTCTACTTTCAGATCCTCCGATCGTACATGAGTGCTTGGGGGATGATCTCTCAGTGTCTGTGATTGGGAATGAAATGACTGCAAGCCCATCTTCAAACATTTTGGATGCGTCCATTGCACCCTCCCTCGTCTGGCAGTACGAGGAGGGATTCTTATCGAGCAGCACCGGGTCAGGTAGTGAGTCGGAATCTGATTCCACCGAGTCTGTGGAGTCGGAATCAGGTTCCAGCTCATTTGAGTCTGAGTCTGGTATTCCTGGGGGTGACAACTCGGATGCCACAGTCCTGTCGAGGTCGTCTTTTTCTTTTTCTTTTTCCTTTGAGTCTGTTGTAACAGAGGAATCAGGTGACTTGGAAGTGATCAATGAGAATAGAATGGTTGTGGCCTTTGAGTATTTTTCTGTGCCCTTGATTTATTGCATTAATTCAGACTTTCAAAATTTCGATGAAAACGACGAGGAAGAAATTCCTCCGATTGCTAGATCAGGAGCAAGAGAGGTTTGTAAAACCGCTGGTTGATGAAATCACCCAAATTAATGTTGGTACTGAGAAGGACCTGCGGCTGGTCTAGATCAGGTCCACGTTGTATTTGGAGGAGCGCGAGCGTTAGTTGCTTTATTAAAAGATTTCAAATGTTTTCGCGTGGTCCTACGAAGACATGCTTGGAATCGATCCTGAGATTGTACGGCACCGGATCCCTCTTGACCCAGAGGCCCGACCTGTTAAGAAGAAGCTCAGAAGGATTCGCCCGTATTGGGCTATCAAGATCAAAGAAGAGGTCACCAAGCAAATTGACGCAGGGTTCCTGCTGGTATCTGAATACCCAACTTGGTTGGCCAACATAGTTCCAGTGCCGAAGAAAGACGGTAGAATTCGGGTATGCGTGGATTTCAGGGATTTGAATAAAGCCAGTCCAAAGGACGACTTTCCTCTGCCGCATATCGATGAATTAGTAGACTTCACTACTGGGCATGCATTGCTCTCATTCATGGATGGCTTTTCAGGCTACAACCAGATTCTAATGGCACCCGAAGACCGGGAGAAGATTGCTTTCACCACCTCGTGGGGACCTATTGTTATAGAGTTATGCCGTTTGGGCTGAAGAATGCTGGGGCTACATATCGACGGGCCGCGACCACAATTTTGCACGACATGATCCACAAAGAGGTTGAGGTGTACATGGACAACATGATTGTCAAGTCCAAGAACAGAGAGGGCCACTACACCGCCTTGCAAAAGTTCTTCCAAAGGATCAGAGAATTTCGGTTGCAGCTGAATCCTCAGAAGTGTACGTTTGGTGTTACAGCAAGAAAAATGCTGGGGTTCTTGATTACACAGAGAGGTATCGAAGTCGACCCTTCCAAAATCAAGGCCATCTTAGAAATGCCACCATCGAAGACTGAAAGAAGGTGCGAGGCTTTCTGGGTAAAGTGCAATTCATAAGACGGTTTATTGCAAAATTAACCTTGACTTGTGAACCACTCTTTCGTCTCTTGAAGAAAGGAAAGAAATTCCAATGGGATGGCCGATACCAAGCTGCTTTTGAACAGATCAAGCAATATTTACAGAACCCACCTGTCTTGTCACCGCCTGAGCCGGGGAAACCGTTGATCTTGTATCTTTCAGTGACTGAAACTACAATGGGTTGCATGCTTGCACAGGAGTCTTAGGACAAAGTGGAGAGAGTTATCTACTACTAAGCAAGAAGATGCTGGGTTACGAGACCCGCTACACTCCGCTGGAGAAGGCTTGTTTGGCCTTGGTATGGGCTACCAGGAAGTTGCAGCACTACCTGCTAGCTCACTCTTAATACTAGTTTCGAGATTAGATCCCATCAAATATCTCTTCGAGAAACCGACACTTACGGGTAGGCTAGCCCGTTGTTTGCTTCTGCTTTCTGAATTCGATCTGAAGTACGTGACGCGCAAGTCTGTGAAGGGGAGAGCGGTAGCGGAGTTCATAGCCGATCACCCAGTTGAAGGGGATGAAGCAGTCGAGTATCTGTTCCCAGACGAGGCCATTCTGCATGTCGAAGACGAAACTTGGACGATGTACTTTGACGGAGCGTCAAACCAGTACGGGTATAGGATAGGGGTGTTGCTGATAGCACCCGACGATTTCCGTATCCCTCTAGCATATAAACTCCGGTTCAAAGTCTCGAACAATAAGGCAGAGTATGAGGCGTGTATTGCTGGACTAGAAGCAGCTCTGGAACTAGGGGCAAAACGGTTGGACATCATCGGGGACTCGAACCTTGTTGTATCTCAAGCTAAAGGAGATTAGAAAGTCAAAGAAGAAAGATGAGAATCTACCACCAGACCTTGGACGTTCTGATTCCTCGATTTGAGAAGCTGAACTTTGCTCATCTGTTAAGAGAGAACAACAGGTTCGCAAATTCATTAGCAACTCTATCTTCTATGATAGACATCCCTTTCAGAGTCCGGATGCGTCCGATCATCATCGAATAGAAATTCGTGCCGGCCTACAAGCTGATTAGTGCCATAGATGAGGTACAAGATGAGAATCCCTGGTATTACGATGTCTGGAACTTCTTGGAAAAAGAGGCGTATCCACCAGGGGCAAATGCCAAAGATAAAAGGACAATTCGAAGAATGGCTGCTTAGTTCATCGTCTGCGGAGGAAAACTGTATAAAAGGGGTCATCTCAAGATGCATAAGCTGTATGTTGATGCTGAAGATCCAAGCGCCTAATGAAGGCCATCCATGGAGGAGAGTGCAGAGCATACATGAACGGGGTGATGCTAGCCCGGAAAATCCTTAAACAGGGTTATTATTGGTCCACCATGGAGAAGGATTGTATTGGCTTTGTCCGGCGATGCCACAAATGTCAAATCCATGCAAACCGCATGAACATTCTGCCGTCGAAACTGTACAATATGACTTCACCATGGCCGTTTTCAGTCTGGGGGATTGACGTAATTGGGGCTGTCACTCCGAAGGGGTCCAATGGGCATGAGTTCATTCTGGTCACGATAGACTATTTTACAAAGTGGGTTGAGGCCCAATCTTATGCGGTGTTGAAGGCATCGCATGTTGCCAAGTTCATCAGGAATAACATCATCTGTCGTTACGGGGTCCCGAACGAGATCATTTCAGATAATGGTTCCCACTTCAAGAAAGAAGTGATCGACTTGTTGGAGAAATACAACGTGACTTTTCATAAGTCATCTACATATCGGCCGCAAACCAATAGAGCAGTTGAGGCCGCCAACAAGAACATCAAGGACATTCTACACAAGATGGTGGAAACCTACCAGGACTGGCCAGATAAGCTACCATTCACTCTGTGGGGCTACCGGACTTCAATTCGAACTTCTACTGGGGCAACCTCGTATTCCTTGGTTTATGGGATGGAAGCTGTCTTGCCTATCGAAGTTGAGGTTCCGTCGTTGCGAGTATTGGCTGAATATCAAATAGCTGAAGTAGATTGGCAGCAAAGCAGGTTCGAAGAACTCATGCTCTTTTATGAAAGAAGGCTGAAAGCACTGTACCATGTTCAGGGTTATCAACGAAGAATTGCCAAGGCTTTCAACAAGAAGGTTAAGTCCAGGAATTTGAAAGAAGGAGATTTGGTGCTCAAGGACAACCGAGCTCCCATCCACGACCCTAGGGGCAAGTTCAAACCCAATTGGACTGGTCCTTACATCATCAAGTCTATCTGGTCGGGTGGAGCTGTTGTTCTGATGGACCTAGATGGCCTAGAGTTCTCCCAACCGATCAACATGGACAAGTTGAAGAAATACTTTCCCTGAGTGGCTCGCTAGGCCGAAAACTCGAAAGGGCGACCTAGGCAAAAGTTAGAGCACAGAAAATTTGAAATTATAAAAACTGAGCTCGCAAGGTTGAAAACCCAGAAAGGGCGGCCCTGGCAAAAGTTAGAGCGTAAAAGGTGATGGTTAATACATGAGTGAACCTGAGCCGAACTACGTAAGGCTTGATTCCCATCTTTGGGATACGTAGGCAACTTCATCCTGAAGTCCAGCCATAAACACTTCCCCGATCAACTTCGTCCGTATGATCATGTTGGTCATCTTTGTCTTTTCTGCATTCAAGAGCTCGGTTGTGATCTCCAGTGCAGTGTTATTCAGACTAGGGGCAACTTTCCAATTGCTGAGGATTCGGGGTTGTACATCTCAGTGATAGATCTCGGCGTGTCCAGTTATGATCCATATCGAAAATGGTTTTGAAAAGTTTTCATAAAAGTTGATTTTGCTCAAATTAATCTTTTTACAACTTAGACCATTTTTGGACCAAACGGAAAATTTTCAGTACCCACAACCTTCAATTTCATTGATTTCAATACAGAGTTCTCCTACTCTTGAATACAAATTGAAGTTGTTTTTTATTACATACATAAAGAAAACTTGAAAGTACTGATTAAAGCAAATAAATTCGGGGCATAGTCAGGTGTTCCTGCGTCCCCTCCCAGAGCTGGTCGAAGCCTCTGATGCCAAAGTAGGCCCGATCTGCACCTCGTCATCAAGCCAAACTATGTACTCATCAGAGAGGGTGCAACTAAAAGTGGGAGCGGGGGCCAGAAGCTCTCTCGTCCTCCATGCTGTGGCATACCGAGCTAGCTGTGCGCCTCGGACCAGAAATGCAGCAGGGTACTCTATTCCTTCTGCCGGACAAATCTGATCATGTCCGAACTGGCGTCGGAATCGAAACGGGAAGTAAAAGACACAGTGTGTCAGGCCAATCAACTGAATCCCGGGCTAGCGGGTCATGCTGTAGCTCATCGCCGGTAAATTGAGCCAAGGGCAGTGCCAAGCAATGTCGAGAGCAGATAAACTGCACATCTAGTTGCGCCACCATCCCTCATCCGGGGCATCGACTAGACATCGTCGGAAGAAATAGCTACGAGCTGAATATGCTGGGCATGAGTCTACAACCTTCAATTTATCCATCAACCATATCTGGGGAGGGATGAAAAATGAGATATTAAAGAATAGAGAGGTGTAAGTTGAGAGAAAAAGTGAGAAAAGGGTTTTGAGAGAAAAAACCGAGCCTGAGGGCCGAGTGATGTGAGAAGTATATGTGATATGGGGTGGGAAACATTACCTGCAATAGTAGTGGACTCCCCGCAAATCTAGTCGTCTCCTGGCGATGAAAAGCGTCTAAACCCATCAATGTCTCGGCTAGTGTCATGGCGATGCAGTTTTTGCCCTCCTTTAAGCCCACAGCGACCTCAATCAAACGAGTGCTAAACCCACAGGAGCCTGGGGAAAGCAAGAAATGAGATAACATGCATAAGCAAAGCGCATGTCGCCAGTAACCCTGCCAATGATGGTCGCCATGATCACCGGCATCAGAAAACTGACGAACCAAGCTCGGAATGTCCAGCTCTCTGTCGTGAATCAATGACCGAGTGTCGTGCAAAGTAAGGCCGCACATCCGTCCTAAGGTTTGGACATGGCCAAACCGGAGTTGGGGCAAAATTTCTTCATCACCCTTGGATTCCATTAAAGCTTAAAAATCCTCGAAAGTGGGACACATCTCTTGTCCGTCAAAGCTAAAGATGTGTGTCACCGAATTCCAAAACCTTGCCACGGCATGGAGGAATGGAAAACGCAGCGGGGTGCGACTCAACGTGAATAGTGCATTTATGCCGAAGCCTCGGCAATTCAACTTTTCCGAGCCATCCAAGTTAGAAATCCAATCTGTGAGATTTTGAACAAGAAATGCTTCCATTTGGTGCAAAACTGAGCTGAAATGGAGAAAACTACGAAGCTGGGACTTTTGTAGAAGATAAGGTGTTGAGTGGAAGACAGGTGTCATCATTCTAGAGGTGCTTGCCATTTTTGGCCGATCGGCCAAAAATAGTGCCAATAGACTATCTTTTTTGGCCGATCGGCTAGTAATGATGGCCGATGGCCATTTCTTGTGGCCGACGGCCTCTCCCTTTGGCCGATGGCCTCTCCTCTTGTTCCCTGGGCTGTCTAAGTGTTGAAGATGTTGAGAAATTGTGATTGGTTCCACCTCCAATGCCTTCCGGTGATGATTTTGCGAAGTCGCGCCTATGTTACTTCAATTTGTTTATCGAGTTGTTGTACTTTTGTTTATTGAGTTGTATTTTGTATTCTTTAAGCCTTTGTTTTGCTTATCAAGTTGTATTTACATTTGGTTAGCTTGTCAAATTCTTTGTTTTGCTTATCGAGTTGTTTTGTCGTTAGTTGGCTCACTACTTGATTAATGCAATTCGAGTGTTTAGTTTTCAAAACAAAAGTTCAATCTTATTTACATTATTATGTGATGCGATGCGATGTGATGCGATGCATAGAATGTACAAATGTAACACTTTTTGAACAAAACAACTGTTTCATTTCATCATATTTCTTTTGCAAAAGTACATAGTTTTGAGGAAAATAAAACATGTCTGAGGCAGTACAATGTGCTTAAACTACTAGCAAAAAGAAAAGTAAAGCAAAAAAGGAGAAAAAAAAAAAAGAAAGAAAAGCAGCAAGATGTCTGGATCAGCGCCAATCGCCTCAAGCGCAGGAGTCTGTCCTCGTCCTCTTCCTGGACGAAGGTCCAGGATCGCCACCATCATCTCCTCTGTCTGAGCCATCTCCGGCCTCATCCTGAGACGACGCTGCCTCCTCGTCAGACTCATCATCTCGAGTAAGCTCCCGTGAACTGCTCTTAGCACGAGCACGCCTGTGTCTGCCTCGGCTGTGTATCGTCATCCCCTGTCTGGCTCCCCCTGCTGCTCTGGGAGGTGCTGAAGGTCCAGCTGGAGCACCTCCTGCGGCCGGTATCTGGAATGGGGCCTGAAAAGAACAGTTGGCAAATGCATCAGTTATGCTATGCAAAGTCGAGTATGAATATCGAATACAATGTGTGAGTACAGTGTATGAATGTTGTGAGCAGTGTATCAGTACAAAATGCAGTGTATGAGTACAGTGTATGAATGCTGTGAGCAGTGTCTGAGTACAATGTATGAATGTTGTGAGTAATGTCTAAGTACAATGTATGAATGTCGTGAGCAGTGTATGATTACAGTGTATCAATGCCGTGAGTGTTGTGTATCAAGTGCCGTGTTGACAATGTGGTATATCAGATCAGTATGGAACAGATGTGCAGGGTTTTGAAACTGAGGTTGTAAGAACTCGCCGGGATCCCGTAGATGGTGGGCAGGTCTATGCTCCGCTGCAGCATCCCCATCACTGAGGCCGTCAGCTCCAGTGCCTGTCCCGTGTACTCAATCGAAGACTGCAAAAGTGTTGAAGTCATTAGTATTCTGTGGGATATCAAATAAAATGAAACAAAATGACTGTACAGAGTAAAAAGTATAGCAGCACATACCGGAGTCGAGCCGCGAACTCCGACAAACTCATGATCAGCCAGAGAAGGAGCGATGGGTATCTGGTAAGTCTCCCCACCCTGTCCTCAGCATGTCATGGTGGTGGGTAGCTCTGGCCACCCAACTCCCTGTCCTCTATAGGACCCACTCCTGCCACGGGCCTAAGTCACCCTCGGTACTCCTGCTCCTGCCGCTGGCGCCGCAGGCCTCTTTCTCTCAACTCGGCAAGCACCGATTAAAGGCCGCATGAGATAAGCCTGGATGAACTCGGTGTAGTCGCCCTCGTCTCTGAAGAAGTCAGAGTCCCAGCCGATCGTATAGTCCATCATCTCCTCCAAGGTGTACCTCTCGGTAGCCCTCGTGTGGGTGGGAGGTGGCCTAGGGACTATCTACTCTGGCAAACCGAGGGTCTGCCGCAGAAAGTGCTCTCCAAAATACCATGCCCAGCAGACCAGACCCTCCAGCAAAATCCTGAATCGGGTAGTCTCCTGAGAGCCCGTGTACTGATCCCTCACTGCCTCCGGCAACGCGGCCCAGGGTTACTAGGTGATCTGCGAATGACAGGATATACAGTTTGTTATCTACTGTTGAACGTACAATGTAAAGCAAAGCATAAATAAACTGTAAAGTTTGAAATACCTCTACAGCGGTGATGGTGTCGAAGTATCTGCGGAAGAACAGGAAAAACTCCCGTGGCCTCCGCTCGCACCTCACGTCATAGCGATGAGAATATGGAACGCCAAGGGGGATCTCCACATCTGGCACTGGGGCAAGCCTCGGAAAGTAGGCATACACCCACAACTACAGAGTGTAACAGGGTAAGAATGAGTATGCTTATCAGTAAGGCAGTATGCAGATAAAACAGAAATCAGAGAATGGTGTGCAGTGTATTGTACAGAATATTGTGCCATGTGTGCAGTATACAGCCAGTGTAAAGCAGATTGCGTACATGCAGTGTGTGTGGTGTACAGATAATGTAAGGCAGAACTGTAAAGACAAAAAGGGAAAATGTACCTCCCAGGCTCGCCAATAGCCTCCGAGCAAGTGTCTGTTGCGGCAAGATGAAGAGCTCATGTATCCATAGAGCGTGGCTAGGCCTGCGCCACCCCAGTCGTAGCGACAGATCCTAGTCACGTCCACCAATGCGCTCAGCAGATATAGGGCAACAGTGTTCGCCCGACCGATGAAGAGGGTGGTGCCCAGCAAAAACATGATGAACCCTTAAGCGTACTGCTCCTCCTCCTCATAGGTCGTAGGCACCTGTACTCTGAAATGGTCCTCGAACCAAGAATACCTCACGAACCCTGGCCGGGAGAAAGGTGGCCGAGCACCGAGCAACAACATCTGGGCTGCATCCCACTCATCCATATCAGTGTCAAAGGGTATCGGATCACCCCCTACTCCGATGCCGGTGAGCATGGAGAAATCGAAGGGAGTCATCATCATCTCCCCTGTAGCAGAAAGGTGGAAGGAATCGGTGGTATCCCACCACCTCTCCACCAGCGCACCAAGAAGGGGCCTACTCATAGTGAGGCACGAGAGTCCCATACAGAAAGTGCCGAAGCCGACCTAATCAACGATGTGGCGGACCGCATCGGGCAACTCCATGTACCATCCTCGGCAATGGTATTCCCATACCCCTGGAAGGCATGGGAATCTCCCTGTGTTCAAGACAAACAGTTGCGAAGCAATGTTAGAAATACAATGTTTAAATGCGTTCAGAATTGATGAAAATGCAGTGTGTGTGCATGTGTTTGAGTTTACACAGATATCGGGTGTAGGTGTGCTCACAGTGAACTAAGCATATGATGTATCAGTGTGTTTGGGTTATTCAGTTAAAGAACAGTATCGACTATCGAAGTTATATGTCCTACATTGCAGAAAATGAAAAAGAGGAGGAGTATACCTCAGTGGCGCCGAAGGATAGATGTGACTCCAGCTCGCGTAGCAAGAGCGCCAGTGGCGCACCTCGTGCATAGCTCCTGAACTGGCGGATGCTATCGGGAGGCAACACGTGTATCGCGGGCCTGTAGGTCACCGGATCGAACGGTCGAACACCAAGTGGCAGGAGCTCAACCTCAGGGTCCGTATCCATCTCCGGGGGAGTCCCACCTCGTGGAATGTCGTCCTCCATCTCGAGAAAGGTGAAAAAAATGGTCGAGGGTATGGAAAATGGGTGAAAATGCAAAAAGTCAACCCAAAAGTCAACCCTGAGGGGTAAAAAATGGGAGAAAAGGTCAGAGTGTGAGAAAAGGCACAAAGATCAACGTAAACTCGGGGGAAACAAACCCCAAGTGGTGGAAATCAAGAATGTGGCACCGAAATCGCGTTTCGTTCGGTTCAAAGTGTTTGAAACGAGAAAGGTTTCGCGAATCGAACGTCGCAGGAGGCTCGAAAACAAGAGAAAAGCTCAGATCTAAGGTTGCGAAATCACCTAGAGAGAGAGGAGTGATTTTTGACTAAGAGGAAGTGAGAATATAGGGTTTGGAACCCTATATTTAAAGACCCAAGGCAAAATGTCAAAACTGCCCCAAAATTGCCATTTTTGGCCGATTGGCCAAATTGTTAGCCGATCGGCTAAATATTTGGCCGATGATCTCTTTTTGTGGCCGATGGATGGCCGATGGCATCCCCTTGTGGTCGATGCACCTCCAATGCCCTTGTTTGGGCAGTAATGTTGTTTGGTACCCTCTTCTTTTAAAAAAGTGCAAGAAAATACACTTTTGGAGCTTAACCGACCTTCATGTTGACCTCGAATCGTGCCTTCCGGGTGCGGCACTCGATACACATGAGGTGTATCCTTTTTCGTATCCTTTTGTATATTGCGAGATTCGAAAATTGTTTTGAATATGTTGCATTACAATGTTTCGTCATGTTTGTAATAAGCGCGCATTGGTTATACGTCGTTTCGCTCTTGCATTGAACATGCCTCGTCTTGTTTTAAAGTTGCGTCTCAACGTCGTGAATAACATGCCTTTACCATGCTTCTGTTGAATATATGCTTCTCTTTGTTGTTGTATTGCTTCACACATTGTATGCGTTGTCGCGCATGCTTTACTTACATGTGTTGTTATGCTTTCCTCGCGTTGTTACACATTGTATGTGTTATCGCGCATGCTTTACTTACATGTGTTGCTATACTTTCTTCGCGTTGTTACACATTGTATGTGTTGTCGCGCATGCTTTACTTACATGTGTTGTTATGCTTTCCTCGCGTTGTTACACATTGTATGCGTTGTCGCGCATGCTTTACTTACATGTGTTGTTATGCTTTCCTCGCGTTGTTACACATTGTATGCGTTGTCGCGCATACTTTACTTACATGTGTTTATGCCTTTCTTGCTTCACACATTGTATGCGTTGTCGCGCATGCTTTACTTACATGTGTTGTTATTTTTTCCTCGTGTTGTTACACATTGTATGCGTTGTCACGCATACTTTACTTACATGTGTTTATGTCTTTCTTGCTTCACACATTGTATGAGTTGTCGCGCATGATTTACTTACATGTGTTGTTATGCCTTTCTTGCTTTACACATTGTATGCGTTGTCGCGCATACTTTACTTACATGTGTTTATGCCTTTCTTGCTTCACACATTGTATGTGTTGTCGCACATGCTTTACTTACATATGTTGTTATGCCTTTCTTACTTTACACATTGTATGCGTTGTCGCGCATGCTTTACTTACATGTGATTATGTCTTTCTTGCTTCACACATTGTATGCGTTGTTGCGCATGCTTTACTCACATGTGTTTATGCTTTTCGCCTTGCTTTACACATTGTATGCGTTGTCGCGCATGCTTTACTTACATGTGTTCATGCCTTCTTGCTTTACACATTGTATGCGATATCGCGCATGCTTTACTCACATGTGTTTATGCTCCCTCATTGCATTGTTATGCATCCCACTTGGCTTGCGTTGTCGCGCATGCCCTACTTGCATTGTTATGCCTTCATTGCATTGTTACGCACCATTCGGCTTGCGTTGTCACACATGCCCTCCTTGCATTGTTATGCTTGTTTCAAAATTGCATTGTTATGCATCACACTTAGGTTTCATTGTCATGCACCCCTCCGTATTGTTATGCATCACACTTAGGTTGCATTGTCATGCACCCCTCCGCATTGTTATACATCGCACTTAGGTTGCATTGTCATGCACCCCTTCACTTGTGTTGTCACGCACTTTTCACTTGCATTGCTATGCATGTTTCTAACAATATTGCACCTGTTAAGTTTCTTTCTTATGCAGGCACGATATTGTATGTACGGTTCATTTGAAGCTGGCACGACCAGACGAACTAGACGGTATTGTATCTACTCCGCGTGAGACGTAGTGAGAATTGTATAATTCTCTTGCATCCTTTCTGCATGAAATGTAGTTTGACTCTTATTCACTTGCTTAAACTGTAGCATGTTATGCTTCATTACAGCTCTCTTTGCATGATCATAAGTTATGTTCGGCATCGTGCGTGTCCCTTGCATGCGGGCGCATATCTTCGTTATCTTGTATGCGTGTCTAGGTCTTCAGCCTTGTCAAAAATGGGTCGTCTCTGGGCTTTGACATTCACTCCCGTCATCTTATGACTTTCGAGTTCTGTCAAAAAGGGGCAACTATAGACACCCCATTTTTGACCGTCCTCAAGACTTGGACATCATCGTTTGAACACTCGATGATCATCCATGCTCGTGTTCATTTTGAGTTCCCGAAAGTCTCGGCTGCGCGCCTTGCCTTAGGATCTCTCAACTTGTTTGTTTTTGTGCTTGGTTGTGGACCAAGGACTTGTGGTTTTGCTTATGAGGGAAGAGGGTGGCTTGTTGGCCATCCCCTCAACCCATCGGCTAAGGCATTGTGCCATCGGCCTTGCTTTCTTGCCATCAGCCAAAAGTTGTGGCCGATCGGCACTCTTTTTGGTCGATCGGCACTTTTTTTGGTCAATCGGCCATATTTCTGAGCCGAGACCTTTCCATTTGCTTTTTGCAAATATTTTGTGCCAACTATGACAGCTGGTGGGCACAATTCTCATCCTCCATACACGAGTATGGAGGGATTGCATTCAAGACTCAAGCTTGTTCAACAAGCTTGAGAATTGAAATTCTATAAAAAAAAAAGGAGCCTCCCCTCCCTTTCCAGGGGTTCTGAAAATCTGATATATAGGTTCTATATATCTCTCTCTATATTCCCCCCTCTCTCTCTATATTTGTGTGAGTTTGTGCTTGAAAGTGCATTTTGTTCATACTTTTGCACTAGGAGCACCTACTAGAACACCATCCTTTTGTTGTTGAGGCTCCTTGAGGTTATTTTTGGTGTTTTTAGACTGGTTTTGGTCAGAGAAAGTTGCTGGAGTTGTGTTCTTGAAGGTGTTCTTCAAGGGTGAGTAAACTACCTTTTAATCCCCCATTCTTGCTTAAGCTTTTAGACATACTTGCATATTGTTTTAAGCTTAACTCTGAACTACAATAAGTTCTGATTTTTCATGCTTGTGATGTTTGTTTAAGATCACTTTTTGGTTGGGGTAGTCTACCCCCTTTTAGGCCTTGTTTTGTGCCTTCCCTTTTAAGCTTTGGAACCATCTTGTTTTGACCTTCTCACCACTGAAATCCAGAGGATTTTCAGTGGTGGAGAAGTGGTTTTGGAGTCTTGAATAGGAGAGGGACACCCCCCTCTCCTTGTGCCTCATATGCTAGTATAAATGGCTCATATTGGTAGAATGTTTGCTTAGCATGTTTTGGCTTCATTTCAGTAAGTATTTGGTGTTATTTTGTCATGCTATAACTCTGTTTTAAGTTGGTTTGATAGCCTCTTACATGCATCATGCACTTGTAGTGTAATCCTCTCTATTGCCTTAACATGCATCTTGCATTTGGATCATCATTCTTGCATGATTTGGCTCAACTCAAAGAAGCTTTTAGTCATGTTTTACCATGCTTGAGTTCTGTTTCATGTTGTTTTAGTCATACATGCACTGTTTTGTATAGCCTTGGTTCAATCTAGCTTGTTGGCTTTGAGTGTCCAAGTCTTTAGCATGCATTGCTTAGACCATTTTCATGATTTGGCATCATTTCATATGTGATTTCAGTCCATGTAGTGTAGCCATACACTTGCATTTGTCCCCCTTTTTGATGTTTTGGAGGTTTGGTGTTTTATGCCTTAAGAATGGATCATTGTGCATGCCTCTATGCTTAGGCCTTTGGGATGCCATCTCAGCGGGTTTTTGGGCTTATTTTGACATGCCATAACTCTGATTTTCATTAATTAAATCATGCCATCTTTGGTTGTAATAGGTGTAGTGTAATACCCCTTGTTAGCCTTACATGCCTCATGCCTTTTGGACTTTTGTTCTAGCTTGTGTTGGCTAGGTTCAAGCATGCTTTTGGTCTTGTATTGACCTGCCTTGGGACTGTTTTGGGTGCCCTTGGCCCTTTGGGGCTTGCTTTGCATGGCCATGGTTTAAGTCCCTTTGTTAGTTTCAACTTTGAACTTTCTTGCATGCCATACTTGCATTGTTTGGTTGATTTGGCATCATTCCTAACATGATTTCAGAGCTTATGGTGCTATCACATATCCATGCTTGTCACTCTTTAAGTGTGCTTAAAGTTGCATCTTTATGCTTTGGTCCTTGAGCCAATTGGCATGCATGCTTGTCTTGCCTTTTTATGCTTTTCATACCATCATTTCAGCACTTTTGGCCACTGATTTGGGCATGGCTGAGGTCTGCCCATTTCGGTTTAAGTCCATCTTTGCATGTTGTTGCATGTTTACTAGTTTGCATCTTGTTGCATGCTCATCCATCTTGCAAGTTGTTGCATGCTTGTTAGAGTGCATGTTGTCACATGCTTATTGTTGGCATTGTTGTTGCGTGCTCATTACATGTTTGCATTTTGCATGCTTGTTACATTGCATATGGCATGCCCATGTTGCATGCATTGCATTGTGTTTGGTTTGGGTGTTAAACCAAACACGAGGAACGAGGGACGTTTCGTACTTAAAGTGACGAAACGTGCCTCAATCCTTGGTCGCCGACACTCTTGATCCAACATGATAGAGTGTGAGGCATTCATGTGTTTTTGTGCATTCATTCCATATTGACATGTACAATTCGGCCTCTTTGGCCATCATGCATCGAAATGCGTGATTGATGGCTCGAGAGTCGAACACTACACTCCTTTGAGTCTTAAACATGATAAGGGGCGTAGGTGCACAACATTTTCTTGCAAATGTATTGCCATGCCCTTGTTTGTCCTCTGCTGCAGCAAAAGGAGCAGTCTGCAAGAAGAGATGGCCGATCGGCTATCTGGAGTGCCGATCGGCTAACAATCTTTGGCCGATGGACTAAAAAGTGGTCGATGACCCTTTTTCATTGGCCGATGGCCATATATTTTGGCCGATGGCCTCTCAGTGTATCCATGAGGTGGTTTAGAAGCATCACAGAAATTTTCACAGTTTTCAAAAGTCAAAAACAGTGCAAACAGAGGCAACATGAGGCATGGCAACGGATTTCCAAGCGAAGCCGACCGAGCATGCATCATTCATCATTCCGAGGCAGAGCTATGGCAGCTTGTTTTTGCTTCTTTTTGTTCTTACTTAGTTGGTTTTGTAACTTAATTAATTTGCT
Source organism: Camellia japonica (assembly GCA_030407325.1). Taxonomy (NCBI): domain Eukaryota; kingdom Viridiplantae; phylum Streptophyta; class Magnoliopsida; order Ericales; family Theaceae; genus Camellia; species Camellia japonica. The sequence goes on from JAPPVO010000016.1 coordinate 115,944,802, forward strand.
TAATTAGTTAAGAGTTTTGTAATAATTAATTAGCTACGGTAGTTAATTGGTTAGTTGGTTTGTATTATTCATCCGGACCCTCCGTCGAGAGGGCCAACTTTTGTAATAAGTGTGCGTGAGTGTGTGAACGTCTTCCAACCCCACGTCTTTCTCCCTTTTACTTAACCGCTTTCGATGGTTAGTTCTAGGTCATATTTCAATTAGCATTCCTATGCTTGCATGTTTGCATCCATTCATCTGTATTGCATGCACTAGGCTCGACGCATCATACTAACTGCATTGTATTTAATTCCTATTTGAATACATGTATCGAGTGTTGTATCCATATGCCATCTTAAAATAGCCGAGCCTATTTTTAGTTGCATTTTGCATGTGTTGCATTAGCCATCTTAACATAGCTACGATCATAAATTGATTACTAATTAGCTATTGTTTTGGCTCGGAGTACTAGGTAAGCTCTTATGCTTTAACATCTTGCATGAGTGTGAGTGTTGCCATGCTAGCATGCTTGCCATGAGGCTAATTGCTTAATTGATATAACTGCCTGAATGCCTGTGGGTGAAGGTTGGATTGCTTGAATTGGAACAATTTATTGAAATGCGAGTTTTAAGCCCACTTGAGGGTGGCAAATCCACGTCTTAGCCTACTTGCGAGTAGCACCTTCAAACCATTTTCAAACAAAGAAACATGAAATGTTTTGTTCCAACTTAGGTGATCTAGTTTATACTTGTGTGTTGTGCGCATCACATAGTAATTCTAGGCTAATAACCGGAATAAGAACACATGTGTTTTCAAAAACAAAATATCATGCTTAGTAAAGGCCGATCCTTTGATCGGGCGAGCGGAGGTGCTCATTGCATGACCTTCCCCTCTCGTACCCAAGTTCCCGAGCCGAGGCAACTTTGGTGATGACGGACACGTGGCCTTAAGCAACGAGTCAAGGTTTCCTAAATTTCCCAAAAATAAAACATTTAGGTGGCGACTCTGTATTTGGCAAAGTAGTCCATGTTTGGCACTTCTTTATAAAAATCACTTTTCCAAAACGACTTGCGAAATTTGGACTCTTTGGTGATTTATCAGTCTTGCATTGCATTTTGCGAGATTAGATTCAGAACCGTGACATTGAGTCCGAACTGTAGTAGCTAATGAACAAACCGGGATTTCGCGCCGTATCGCGCGCGGAGCCCAGGACGTTCGGGCACGTCTACAGCATGTTCTATGTGTGAAACGAGATGCATATTCTATGTGTGACTCATAACTGATGCAAAACGTGTGTGCAATATATACGTGAAGCGAAATGCATATTCTATGCAAGGAACAAAAGCGTAATTTGACAAAAACGAATTCAGTAGCAAATTCCGATTTACCTCTTGGAAGAATTACAATATGACAATATGTTTGAAAAGGATACACCTCGTTCATATTGACAAGCGACAAACATCGTGCACTGAAAACACAGTTTTGCTTCCATGGAGACAATCTAGACCTAACAACGAATTTTCCTTGCAACTCTTGGAAGAAAAAAGACACAAAACAGCATCAGGACTCAGAGGGAGGCCACCGGCCATTGGCCGGCCACAAGTGGAGGCTGTTGGCTACTGGCCGGCCACTACACAGCCTTGGCGGCCACCAATGTGCCTTGGCGGCCCCCTGCCAGCCACCAATGGCAATTCGGGGAAATTTGTGGATTCCACCCTCGGGTCTTTAAATATAAGCCCCTAGGGCTCATCTCCTCACAACCCCATGTCCGAAAATCCCCTTTCTCTCTCTCTCTCTCTCTCTCTCTCTCTAGGTGCTCCTTCTCTCTAGATTCGAGCTTTTTATGCGTTTTCCAACGCCCCACGTAAACTTTATTCGCTAAACCCTCTTAGCCCTCTTCACTTTGAACCGATTAGAATTTGATTTTGACACTTTTTTCCTTATTTCCACCATTCTAGGCTTGTTCCCCTAAGTTTCTCTCAAGTTCTGTGCACTTTTCTTGGTTTTGTCTTTTTCTTTCATTTTCTCTCTCCTAGGGTTGACTTTTTTCAAGTTTACCCTTTTTTCTTCATTTTTCACCCACTTTTCACCCATTCTTCAGATGGTGGATGGTTCACCACACGACAAGGCCCCTCCAGAGGTTCCCACATAGTTCCATGTATTCCCGAGGCGGATGAGCCGATCGTTGCCGAGATGGCTGCAGGTATTGAGGCTGACCTTGAGGCAGAGTTCGAGCCCGAGCCTATGCCAGAACCACTACCAGTGAGGGTACAGCCATTTGATCTGGAGAGGTACCATCCCCAGACACATATCTTGCCAGCTGGAGGCATTAGGCACTTCAGCGACTTCATTCTCGATGTGCGAGAGGATCTCCTACTGAGAGAGTCGACTTCTCACCTTTCATCCGTCACAGTTGAGGTATGAGCTTTGTTTTCATGCATTCCTGCTTGTCTTTACTTGCATTTCTTGCATTGCATTTTCTGATTGTACTTTCATCACTACCATATCTGATTCATCTGTTCTTTGCCACAGGGTTAGTCTCGTGCCTTTAGAGGGTACAGAGCTACTACTACGCGAGACTGGTATGACGTGCTCCCCGCTGGAGTTTGCGACATCGTAAATGAAACTGGCTTCAGCCTATTCTGCTCTAGCCTGACGCGGGTTATCGCGAGCCATCCTTTTCTGGGTGCACTTGTGGAGAGGTGGTGGGACACCACCAACTCTTTCCACTTCTCCACAGCCATGGAGATGACGATGAGTCCTTATGACTTTGCCATGATCACTGGCTTAAACGTAGGGGTGATCCGATCCCATTGATACAGACATGGGAGAGTGGGAAGCGGCCTGGGTTGAGCTACTAGGAGCGCATCCACTCGTATACTGGACAGGCATGGTCAGATATACCTGGTTCACTGAGCAGTTTAGAGGGAGCAAGCCCGAGATCGTAGAGGAGATGGAGCAATATGCCAGAGGTTTCTGATGTTCATCTTCGGCACCACCTTGTTTTTTAATAGGTGGAACACTGTGGGCTTGTATCTACTGAGCGCTTTAGTGACCCTTCCTCGGGTGCGCTTTTATGATTGGGGCAGAGCCGACCTTGCCACCCTATATAGATACATGAGCTCGACCTCTCGTTTGAGCGGAGACTTGATCGGAGGCTATTGGTGAGCCTGAGAGGTATGCACCTCAGTTTCCTCTTTGCACTTTACATTTTCTTCTTTACATTTTCTATCTTATATTTGTTCAACACCTGTGCTTTCTGCTTTGCACTTTCTATATTTGTTCATACATTGTGCTTTATGTCTTGTACTTTCTGTATATGTTCATATATTGTGCTTACATATATCACTGCATTTTCTCCGCAGCTATGGATATATGCTTATTTTTCGACTCTGGCTCCGGAAACCTTGGAGGAGCTCCCACTGGCAGTCCCTTACTCATAGAGGTATGACGGCCGGCTCCAGCGTAGGACCCGCAAGACCTTCACATTCTTCCGGTATTACTTTAGCACCGTGGCTACTCATGAGGTAACCCGAAACACAGTCATTTTTTCCTTGCAACTATTTTGATTCACATTAGCAACTGACAACAACTAATAATCCGTACAACCTCTATTTATAGATTCTGTGGCAGCCATGGGCCATGATGCCAGCTAGGATTCAGGACCAGTACGCCAGGGCCTGGGCTACTTCTCGATTCCGCATTCTACTCGAGGGCCCAGTCTGCCAAGCCTGGTTCCTGAGCGAGTGATTCGTGCGTCAGATTGTGGGCCTGCCTGACCCGATCATTCTAATGGCACCGCCAGAGTCTATGTGATCAGCCGACAGCCTATCCATTGATGAGGTCACTCAGTTTATAGCGGGCTTGGATGCTGACTACTTCCGAGCAGAGGGTGACTATGCGGCCTTCATCCAAACACATCTCACACCACCTTTGACCGGTGCTCGTGGAGGTGAGGAGGCGAGAGCTCCTGCTGCGAGAAAGGTACCTAGAGTGACCAGGAAGACCAGGGCCCGTGCTTCCCGAGGGAGGCAGCGGATCGGTTGGCCAAAGCTTCCCACCGCGCTGACATGCTGGCGGTATACCAGGGATGCTTATCAGGTCTCAATTGAGCCGCAGCGGCCGGGCACGAGCTTGTCGGGGTTAAAGGCCCGACTAAGCTATGGACCACTCTTCACAACTTGCACCCCACATTTCATTTCAAATATATTCACTGCGAACACTGATCATCCAAATGCATTTGTAGGCATCCATTGAGTATATATGGAGCACTCTTGAGCTGATAGCCTCCTTGATGGGTATGATACAGAGGAGGGAGACACAGCTTGGTCTCCACAGCATCCCAGTAATTTCTTCAGTTTACACTTTATGCTATCAACTTCCATTGATGCACTAGCACTTCAACTGTAAATTCTCCAAGTTGCACTGATACACTACATTGGCACACTGCATTCACACACTGTACTTACACACTATATCTGACTTCTGTATACATTCATTCTGCATTGCACACTCACATCTGTGTAGACACCCTATTGTTGACCGTCCTCAAGACTTGGACGTCATCATTTGAACACTCGATAGTTTTGTATGCTTGTGTTTGTTTTGAGTGCCTGAAGTTCTTGGTTGAGCGTCTTGCCTTTAAGCCTCTCAACTTGCCTGTTTTGTGCTTGGTTGTGGATGAAGAGCTTATTGCTTCAAGTCTGGAGAAGAGGGTGGCCTGTCAGGCATCCCCACAGTCCATCGGCCATGGCTTGTGTCTGCCGACCATCACTGGTGGCCGGTCGGCCACATTGATAGCCAGTCAGCCACTGGTGATGGCCGATGACCATTTTTTCTCCTTTTTCAGATATTTATTTGCCAGCTATGCCAGTTGTTGTTCACTGAAGTGCATCTCCATACACGTGTATGAAGGGATGAATACAAGCTCTAAGCTTGTTTTTCTATATATAGGGGGGTCTCTCCCTCATTTTGGAGGGTTAGACAATTTGGAACAAAATTCTCTCTCTCTCTAGAATTCTCTCTCCCCTCTTATTTTGTGCCTTGTGGTTAGTTTTCTCTACACTTTTGCACATAGACCCTTGATCAATCCTGACTACCTTGGAGCTGATGTTCTAGGAGGTCTTCTTGGAGCCTTAGAAGGGGTTTTGAGCTTGAATTTGTGCCTGAAATTGTGTTGTGCTTCAAGAGGTATAAGACTCACCTTTAAAACTTGTTTTGCATAACTTGTTTTGCTATTCTTTTGTACTGTTTTGACCTGGTTTTTCAACTACAAAAAACTTTATTTTTTGAGGCTTGAAAGTGGTGGTTTAAGTCTTGGTGAGTTAGGGGGTTGTCTCCCCTTTTTGTTCTTTGGCATGTGAAGCCTTTTGTGCCATTTCTTACCATCCTTAAACCAAAATTTTTGACCCTTTTAACCATTAAAAATCAGAGTTATTTCAGTGGTAAAAATCAACTTTTGAAGTCCAAAATAGGAGGGGTTAGCCTCCCCTCCTTGTGTCTTGCTTTCATGCCTAGGTTGCTTCACATGTTAGTTTGATTTTCTAGCTTAACTTAGCTTAATTCAAGCATGTTTTAGGCTCTATTTTGGCATGTTTCAGCTCTGTTTTGGGTTGGTTGGAGCACTTGAGGCTTGCTTTGTGTGCTTGTAGTGCAATTGTGCTTGTTAGTTTAGCTTGTGCTATGCATTGGCCTCTTATTCTAGCTTGTGTTAGCTTAATTTCAGCACATTTTTGCTACTGTTTTGACTTGTTTTAGCTCTGTTTTGGGCTGGTTAAGTCCTTTGAGGCTTGTATTGCATGCCTATAGTGTAAAGGGCTTCACTAGTTTAGTGTTTTAGGCCTTTAAGCATGAAGTGCTTGAGTTGCTTGCATGTTGTAGTATTATTTTGCATGTAATCTCAGCATAATAATCTCTGTCACATACTCATTTGTCTCTCACTTTCAATCGCTTTTGAGAGTTGTTTCAAGTTTGGGATTCTTTAAACTTGAGATAGAGTTTATGCTTGATGGTTTTAATCCTCTTTGAGGGTTTCTACTAACCAAAGGCATGACCTCTCTCTTGCCTTAAATCATCCCTTGGTTGACACTTCTTTCTCTTTAGAGGACTCTCACCTTGGACTTAATCGATTAAATGACTAATCGGTAATGTAAAATGAGTAAACAAAAGCGACGAAGTAAAAGAGGCAAGATAAGCATCTTGTGTTATATTGCATGTGTTCAATCGGATATTATATTGAACACAAGGAAGATCGGAGCATTTCATACTCAAAGTGATCAAATGAGTCAATCTCCTTGGTCTCCATTGCCTTTGATCACACATGATAAGGTGATGGTCGTGAGTCTTGTTTTTGCATACAATGAAGTTGTACTTCTTGGTTCTTTGGCCATCATGCATTGAAAATGCTTGGTTGGTGGTTTTGGAGCCAAGAATTACACTCCTTTGACCTTGTGTAATGATAAGGAGAGTAATAGTACACATACTCCTTGAGAATACATTGCTTTGCCTCTGTTTGCTCTCTGTTGCAAAAAAAAAAAGAAGTCCAAGGAAGGAGTGACCGACAGCCACCAATTATAGCCGACAGGCCATCAATGAAAAGTTTGCTCAGTGAGCTCCTGAGTTAGAGCAGAGGCATTCTGGGGGTTGGTAAAATTTTCAGTGATCAAACGAGTGCAAACAGAGGCATCCGATGGCAAGGCAATGGCATTTTTGGGTGGAGCAACCGAGCATGCATGCATCCCTCGCCTGAGGCCATTTATTTGCTTTATTCATACAAGTGTCAAGTGTTGTAATTATTCAATTAGCTTATATAGTTAATTAGTTTAATTGCTTTAATTAGCTTAGCATAGCTAGTTATTCAATTTTGGTTCGTAATAAATTAGTTCACTAGAATAGTTAATTAGTTTTGTGTTGTAATAGTTAGCTTAATTAGCATAGCTAGTTAGCTTATTCATTCGGACCCTCCGTCGCGAGGGCATAATGTTGTAATAAGGGTACGTGCGTTTGTGTATGTCTTCCAACCCCACGTCTTTCTCCCTTTTATTTAACTACTTTCGATGGTTAGGTTAGGGACATTTTCAATTAGCATACCTTATGCTCACATGTTTGCATCCATTCATTTGTCTTGCATGCACCGAGGCTCGACGCATCATTTAAACTGCATTGTATTTCAATAATTATTTGAATACGTGTCTTCAAGCATGTTATCAAATTGAATCAAATCAAATACCATGATTAAGTAGCCGAGCCTATTTAGTTGCATATTGCTTGTGTTGCATTAGGCATCTTGTATAGTTAGGATCATGCATTTTTCTAACTAACTTTTGTTTTGGCTTGGAGTACTCGGTAAGTTTTTATGCTTTAGCATACCTGCATGAGTGTGATTGCCATATTGCCATGATAGCATACTTGCCATGAGGCTATTTACTTACCTGCTAAACTGCATGACTGCCTGTGGATGAAGGCTTTGTTGTTTGAATTGGAACAATTTAACGAATGTGAGTTTTAAGCCCCCTTTGCGAAGTGGCGAAATCATGTTTTAAGCCCACTTGAGGTGGCAAATCCATGTGTTAAGCCCACTTAAGAGTGGCAAATTCAAACCATTTTCGAAAACAAATATGAATTGAATTGTTCCAAGTCTTGCAACTAGTCTATACTTGCTTGTGTGCATCACATAGTAAAGTTAGCTAATAACCGGAATAAGAACACTTGAGGTTTATAAAACAACATATCATGATTAGTAGAGGCCGATCCTTTGATCGAGGGAGCGGGGGTGCTCATTTCATGACCTTCCCCCCTCGTACCCAAGTTCTCAAGCCGAGGTAACTTTGGTAATGACGGACACGTGGCCTTAGGCACGAGTCAAGGTTTTCTAAATTTCTCCAAAACAAAAATATTTATGTGGTGACTCTGTAATCTGGCAAAACAGTCCAATTTTGGCATTATTTGATTTAAAATCGATTTTCCAAAAAGATTTGTCGGATTGGACTCTTTGGTGTTTATCAGTTTCACATTGCACTTTGTGAGATTAGATTCAGAAGCATGATGGGAGTTCGAACTGTAGGACCAATTCGAGCTCTTCGAAAGGGGGATGCAAAAAAGTCGAGCTACAATCTAATACACACACTACATACTATGCTTGCATCTGATACACACACTAGAACTGATATGTGACAACTGTCCTTTTTAGATCCCAGCTATACTGACTACTCCAGCGGCGGGAGCACCAGCAGCAACAGTACCTCCTCCAGCAGCAGGAATGAGAGGTAGAGATAGGAGCACTCAAGACCGGAGTAGTCCTTCTGAGCCCATCTTGCACGACGATAATGATGAGACCAGTGACTCGAAAGAGGTAGCGAGTCAGCACTCTAGATCGTCTGAGAGTGGAGATGATGACGCCAGCTCGGGTTTTGAGAGCGGAGGCGATGATGTTGAGGGTTCTAGAGCAGAGAGCAGAGACATTGCCGGCTCTAGTTCCGGCTCAAAGACAGATTCAGAAAGTGGAGCCGATGGAGATAGTGCCCCTGAGTCCTCTCCTCTAAAGAAGAGGACGAAGAGGGCCTCTCGAGCATGAGGCTACTGGCATTGATTTTTTTTTTTTTTAATTTCTTTGCTTAGTTTCTTTTTGTTGGTATCATTAGCACATTGTATAGCTTTAGATAGGTTTTATTGCTCTAAAACTCATACTTCTCTTTTATAAAAACCAAGATCGGAATAATAACAAAAACCACAGTTTTTATAAAAAGTGATATCATTTTTGCATCATGAGCACCATATTTGAAATGGCCAAGAGCACCTAATTGAAACAAAATTCTTAATCAGTTAATGAACCGACCAACAACCAAAATACAAAATGCAACAAACAACTCGATAAATAAAATAACAACAACTGGAAAAACAAAACAACTCACATACAACTCAACAAACTTGCCAAAACCAAAAAGACTCAAAACAAGACTTTAAAACACACAAATAGCAGAACAAAACACATGCTTTCGGCATTGTTCAGCACAAAGGTTGACAGCAGGACTGAGAAAAAGGCTGCCAACCAGAGAGGAAGTTTGCCGGCCACCTGTCGACCACAAGAAATGGCCTGCCGGCCACCAAGATAGCCTACCGACCACTGATGTGGCCTCCCAGCCACTTGCCAGCTACCTACCGGCCACCTGCCGGCTACCTACCAGCCATCAATGTACAGAACCTCCAGATTGTTGACAGCTCGCTTCCACTCACTACCTTATATTTTACAAAAGGTTGAACTTCGGGAATTCTTCGTTTTAGCTGCAAATTTTTCACAAATGGAGCCATTTTTCGCCGAAAGACTCTCGAATTGGATAGCAACTTTGGACGGCTCGGAAAAGGTAAATTTCTGGGGTTTCAGTATAAATGCACTTTTTCGCTAAGCCGAGCTCCACTTTGTTTTCCGTTCCTTCATGCCACGGCTAGATACTGGAACTCGATTATACACGTCTTTAGCTTTGGGGGACAAGAAATGTGCCCGACAATTGAAGAATTTCAGGCGTTAATGGAATCCCAGTGCGATAAGGAATCGTGCCTCAATCTTGTTTCAACCACACCCAAGCTTTGGGACAGATGTGTGGGCTTACTCTGCACGTGGCTTGATCTCTGGCCCATAACGAAGAACTAGATGTTTCCAGTTTGATTCATCGATTTTCCAACATTGGTGACCGCGGCGACCGTCTTTGGTGGGGTTTTCGGCAATATGCCCTCTGCTTATGTATGTTAGCCCATTTCCTTCTTGCCCCTAGTTTCGATGGTCCAACATTCGCTTGATTGAAGTGGCGCAAGGCCTGAAAGAATGTAAGAGTTGTATTGGCTTAGCGCTAGCTGAGGCTTTGATGGGCTTAGATGTTTTCCATCAGCAAGAGACTACCAAATTGGTGGGGAGTCCACTACTTTTTCAGGTAATGTTTCCCACCCTTTCTCATATATGTTCCTCATATTGCTCAGCACTCATGCTCTATTTTTCTCTCAAAACCCTTTTCCCACTTTTCTCTCAACATACATCTCTATATATTCTTTAATTTCTCTTTTCTTTCATCCCTTGCCAAGTGTGGCTCATGGATAAGCTGAAGGTTGTGGACTCTTGCCCTGAGTACTCTGCTCGTGGCTATTTCTTCCACCACCGACTAGTGGATTCCCCAAATGCGGGGTGGTGGTGCTAATGGATGTGCAATAGGTCTACTGCTGACATAGCCTGGCATTGCCCCTGGCTTAATCTGACCGAGATGAGTTACAGGGGTTTAGCAACCTGGCATTCAGCTGATCAGCTTTACACACTGTGTGTTTTACTTCCCCTTCCGGTTCTAACTGCAGTTTGGACATGATCAGACCTGCCTAGAGGAGGGGGTAAAGTACCCAGTTTCATTCCCCATCTGAGGTTCACACATGGCTAGGTACCTCACTGCTTGGTGGACGAGGGAGCTTCTGGCCCCTGCACCTAGTTTCAATTACGCCCTTTCTGGCGAGTGCTTGGCTTCGCTTGGCTCAAGGATAAGGCACAAACTGGGCCCATTTTGGCTTCAGAAGCTTCTACAAGCACGAGCGGGGGACGCAGGAGTACCTGACTCATCCATGCCCCTAATTTATTGCTTTAACCTTTCTTTTCAAGTTTTTTTCAATGTAATAAAAGCAACTTTGATTTGTATCAGAGAGTTGGAGAACTTTATGTTGAAATCAATGAAATTAAAGTTGTAAGCACTGAAAATTTTCTTTTTGGTCCAAAAATGGTCTAAGTTGTGAAAGATAAAATTTGAACAAAAATCAACTTTTATTAAAACTTTCCAAAACCATTTTCGAAAAGGATCACCACTTGACACGCATGGAATCAATCTTCGAGATGTACAACCCTATAGCAAAAGGTCACAAATTGCCTCTTGTTTGAACACTGCTGCTCAGCACTGTAACCAGCTCTTCTCTCAAAGTAAAGATCACAGCCGAACTCTTAGGTAAAGAACAGACAAAGATGACCTGATTAGACATATGGACAGGATAGTTGATTGGGAGGTGTTTACGGCCGAATTTCAAGATGAAGTTGCCTACGTATCTCGAAAATGGGAATCAAGCCTTACGTAGTTCGGTTCAGGTTCACTCGAGTATTAACTCTCTCCTTTTGCACTCTAACTTTTGCCAAGGCCGCCTTTTAGGGTTTTCAACCCTGTGAGCTCAGTTTTTCTTTATTTCTAATTTTTTGTCCTCTAACTTTTGCCTAGGTTGCTTTTTTGGGTTTTCAGCCTAGCGAGCCTCTCAAGGATAGTATTTCTTTAACTTGTCCATGTTAACCAGTTGGGAAAATTCTAGGCCATCCAGGTCCATGAGAATAACATCTCCACCTGACCAGATAGTTTTAATGACGTAAGGACCAGTCCAATTGGGTCTGAACTTGCCCCTAGGGTCATGGATGGGAACTCGGTTGTCTTTCAGTACCAAATCCCCCTCTTTGAGATTCCGGAACTTAACCTTCTTATTAAAAGCCCTAGCAATCCTGCGTTGATAGCCCTGAACATGGTACAATGCTTTGAGCCTTCTCTCATTAAATAGCATCAACTCCTTAAACCTACTCTGTTGCCAGTCCGCCTCGATTATCTGACACTCAGCCATAACTTGCAGTGACGGAACTTCTATTTCAATCGGCAGAACAGCTTCCATTCCGTAGACAAGAGAATAAGGAATTGCCCCTATAGACGTCTGGATTGAAGTTCTGCAACCCTAGAGTGCAAATGGCAATTTATCTGGCCAGTCCCTATAGGTCTTAACCATTTTCTGCAGAATATGCTTGATGTTCTTGTTGACGGCCTCAACAACTTCGTTGGTTTGCGGCCGATATGTAGATGACTTATGGAAAGCCACATTGTATTTCTCCAACAAGTCTATCACTTCTTTTTTGAAGTGGGAGCCATTATCTGATATGATCTAGTTTGGGACTCCGTATCGGCAAATGATGTTATTTCTGATGAACTGAGCCACATGCGCTTCTTTCAACACTGTGTAGGACTGAGCTTCCACCCATTTTGTGAAGTAATCAATTGCCACCAGAATATATTCATGCCCATTCAACCCTTTTGGTGTAACTGCCCTAATGACGTCAATTCCCCAGACTGAGAAAGGTCATGGTGAAGTCATGTTGTATAGCTTCGACGGTAGGATATTCATGCGATTAGCATGAATTTGGCATTTGTGGCATCACCGAACAAAACCAATACAATCCTCCTCCATAGTAGACCAGTAGTAACCTTGCCTGAGAATCTTCCGGGCTAACATTACTCCGATCATATGCGCTCTGCATTCTCCTCCATGGATGGCCTCCATCAGGCGCTTTGATTCCTCTTCTTCAACACACAACTTGTACATTCTCAGATGACTTCTTTTGTACAGTTTACCTCCGCAAATGATAAATTGGATGGCTATTCGCCGTATTCCTCTCTTGTCTTTGGAATTTGCCCCTGGTGGATAAATCTCCTTTTCCAATAAGTTCCAGATGTTGTAGTACCAAGGGTTTTGATCTTGCGCTTCATCTATAGCACCGATAGTTTCATAGGTCGGCGTGTATCTCTGCTCAATGATGATCGGACACATCCGAACTCTGAACGGGATATCTATCATAGAAAATAAAGTTGATAAGGCGTCAACGAACTTGTTGTTCTCTCTCAGTAGATGCGTGAAAGTCAACTTTCAAACCTAGGAATCAGAACATCCAAGGTCTAGTGACAACTAAGTTTTTCTTTAACCTTCCACTCTCCATTTGCTTGAGAAACAACTAAGTTCGAGTCCCCGATGACATCCAACCTTTTTGCCCCTAGTTCTAGGGCGGCTTCTAAACCAGCGATACACACTTCATATTCTGCTTCGTTATTGGACACCTTGAATCAGAGTTTGAAGGCTAAAGGTATATGGGAATTGTCGGGTGCTATTAGCAACACACCTATCCCATAACCATATTGATTGGATGCTCCGTCAAAGTACATTGTCCAAGTCTCTTCCTCAACTTGCAAAATGGCTTCATCTGGGAACAGGTATTCCGCTGATTCATCCCCTTCTACCGAATGATCTGCTAGGAACTCCACTACAACTCTCCCCTTGACCGACTTGCAGGTAACATACTTGAGATCAAATTCGGAGTGAAGAAGCAACCAATGGGCTAGCCTACCCGTAAGCGTTGGTTTCTCAAAGAGATATTGAATGGGATCTAATCTCGAAACCAGAATTACAGAGTAGTGCCTCAACTTCCTGGTAGCCCATACCAAGGCTAAGCAAGCTTTCTCCAGCGGAGTATAGCGGGTCTCATAATCTAGCATTTTCTTGCTCAAATAATAGATGGCTTTCTCCACCCTATCCTTAGATTTCTGAGCAAGCATGCATCCCATTGTGGTGTCTGCTACTGACAGATACAGAATCAAAGGCTTCCCCGACTCTGGCGGCGATCACACAAGCAAATTCTGAAGGTACTGCTTAATCTGCTCAAAAATGAATTAACATCGATGATTCCATCGGAATTTCTTTCCTTTCTTCAGGAGACCAAAAAGTGGTTCACAAGTCAAGGTTAATTTAGAAATAAACCGTCTTATGAATTGCACTTTACCCAGAAAGCCTCGCACCTCCTTTTCAGTCCTTGGTGGTGGCATTTCTAGGATGGCCTTGATTTTGAAAGGATCTACCTCGATGCCCTTTGTGTGATCAAGAAACCCAGCATTTTCCCCACTGTTATGCGGAAAGTACACTTTTACGGATTCAACCTCAGTCTGTATTCTCTAATCCGTTGAAAGAATTTCTTCAAGGCAATGTAGTGGCCCTCTCTTTCTTTGGAGTTGACAATCATGTCATTCACGTACACCTCGACCTCTTTGTGGATCATATCATGTAGAATTGTGGTTGCAGTCATTTGATAGCTTGCCCTAGCATTCTTCAGCCCAAATGGCATAACCCGATAGCAGTAGGTACCCCATGGCGTAGTAAATCCAGTTTTCTCTCTATCCTTGGGAGCCATCAGAATCTGGTTGTACCCGGAAAAACCATCCATGAAGGAGAACAATGCATGGCCCACGGTGAAGTCCACCAACTCATCGATGTGTGGCAGAGGAAAGTCATCCTTCAGATTGGCTCTATTCAAATCCCTGAAGTCCACACACACCTGGATTCTACCATCCTTTTTCGGCACTGGGACGATGTTGGCCAACCAAGTCGGATATTCAAATACTAACATGAAACCTGCTTCGATTTGCTTGGTGACCTCTTCTTTGATTTTCAATGCCCAATCCAGATGAATTCTTTGCAACTTCTGCTTGACGATTCGGGCTTCAAGGTCAAAAGGGATCTGATGCTGTACAATCTCAGGATCGATTCCAGGCATGTCTTCGTAGGACCATGCGAAAACATCTTTGCAATCTTTTAATAAAGCGACTAAGCACTCGAGCTCCTCCGAAGACAACGTGGAAGGGGTTTTGCAAACCTCTTCTCCTCTTGGTTAATCAAACTTTTCAAAACCAAAGGAATTCCTTCCTCATTGTTTTCATTAAAATTTAGAAAATCCTTATCAATGCAATAAACAAGCGGCACAAAGAAGTGGCATTCTCATTCATAAAGTCCAACTCATCCAGCTCTTTGGTTACAACCGACTCAAAAGCAAAAGAAAAATAGGACCTAGACAAGACCTTGGCATCCGGGTTATCACCCCCAAGAATATTGAACTCAGACTTAGAAGAACTGGAATCTGATTCTGACTCCACTGACTCTGTGGAATCAAATTTTGGCTCACTACCCGACTCAGAACTACAAGACAAGTAGCCCTCATCCAGCTGCCAAACAAGAGATGGCGCTTCAAATGCATCCAAACTGCTGCTATATGGGTTCACACCCGGTTGGTCCCCGATCATGGAGATGGTTAGGTTATCCCCCAAACTCTCTGAGTCGGTTGGAGGATCTAAAGGGAGACATGCCAGTGCTGCTCCTACTCCGAGCTCACTGTTGTCTGAGTCACTTTCTATGCTCTGTTCTACTTCAGCACTTGGTTCATCTGTCTCCTCGGCATCACTTTCTTGCAACTAAAGGTCGAAGAAGATTTCGAAGTCAGGAACACGCTACTTTGCAAAATTTAGCCAGGGCTTCGGAAAGCCGCAAAATGGGAAGTCTTTTCCCTCCCGAACAAAGTGACCATTCAGCATTCCCCGGATCGGCCTGTGAACAAGCTCATAGTGTTTCCCAGCCTTCTTTGCTCTAGCTTTGCCTACTATATCTTCTCTTTTCCTGACCCAATCCTCTTTGGTAGGTGTATAGCCAACACCAAAGGCATGTGGATTATGCGGCATATCGGCCAATGTTGTGACGCCTTTCTGGCCACTTCTTCCCAGTCCTATTCTTGGCACGTGTTGGAGTTTGTTCATGAAATAGACTGATTGGGCGTTGACATACATGCCCTTATTAGCTGCCAAGATGTTATGTACCACTCGGGCCTCGGCCAAAGTAAACCCTGAAAGGAATATATGCTTCTTGCCATGGACAATCTCCAGTACTGGTGCAGTTACCTCTGGCGAAGGATGTATGGACGCATTCTCAAACACAATAGCCACTCCCTTCTCGTGAGGGTATTTCAGTATTTGGTGGAGGGTAAAGGAGACTGCTTTCACAAGGTGCAGCCAGGGCCTCCCTAGTAGTAAGTTGAAAGTGGCCGGCACATCTAGGACATGGAACTTAACATCCTGTTGCGCTGGGCCCACCTAAACTCATATTTGTACTGTGCTCATCACCTCCCTACTTCCGTTATCATATGCCCGAATCACTTGGGTTGTAGGCACAAAATTTGCTAGTTTCAGACCGATGACATAAGATGTACAAGATGGACAGACATTAATAGCTGACCCAGTATCGACCAACAGCATTGGCATCCATTTTTCTCTGCACTCAACAGATATCTATAGAGGTTTGTTGTGTGTTAAGCCTTCCGGCGACAGTTCTTTCTTGGAAAAGGTTAGGGTTAGGCTAGCACCACCTGGGAAAACTAATCCCACAAGTTGTTCAAGGGTGGTGTCAATGGACAGTTTGGCTTTGTCCGTTGTTGATAATACAGCCTGTCGATGCACCCGGGAGGCCATAAGAAGACCCCAAATCGAAATGTCGTCTTGGATATTTTTCAGTTGCTTCAGCACTGCCTCTTCCTCCAACTGCTTCTCTTTTTGTTTTTCAACCTCTCTATCTTTCCTAGAGGCCTCAACTTGGTCTAAGTGCGATGGCTTGAAATACTGCCCACTTCTAGTCTTGTGATCAATCTCCTCAGCGTACCATGTGTTGTCTAGCAGGGTGTAGACACCCCATTTTTTACCGTCCTCAAGACTTGGACGTCACCGTTTGAACACTCGGTGATTATCCATGTTTTTGTGTTCGTCTTGAGTTCCCGGAGGTCTTGGCTACGCGCCTTGCCTCAGGATCTCTCGACTCGACTGTTTTGTGTTTGGTTTTTCACCAAACACTTGTGCTTTGCCTTGGAGGGGCAGGGAATGGCTTGTGGGCCATCCCCACACCCCACCGGCCATGGCTTGAGGCCACCGGCTGTGTTTTGTTGCCACCGGCAAATGTTTGGCGGTCGGCACTATAGATGGCCGGCCGGCTATCTTTTTTTGATCAATTGGATCTTTGGCCGGCCGATTACTGTGCATCTGCTTTTGCAGATTTTGGTGCAGCTGGCATGCACTTGGCTCCCCTCCATACACGTGTATGGAGGGATCTCTCTCTTTAGAAGCTTGTCTTGTAAGCTTACAAGACTAAAAGCTCTTAAAAGAGGAGCCTTCTCTCCCTTGGCAAAAGGTTAGACATTTTTAGACAGCTTTTTTTTAGGATTTGAGTTTTAGGGTTAGGGTTTGTTCATATCCTACCTCTATATCTCTCTCTTGTGTGTGTTTGTCTTAGTATTACTCACAAACACCCACCATTACACCATTCCTTGGAGCTGAGGCCCTTGAGGGTTATTTTTGGAGGTTTTAGACTGATTTCAACCTAAAGAAGCTGCTGGAGCTCCATTGGTGAGGAGGGTCTTCAAGGGTAAGAAGCTTGTCCCTTTATTCCCCATTTTTGCATTGCATTTTTGCCTACCTTACAACTGTTTTGGGCTTAGTGTATAACATAAAAAAAGTTCTATTTTTTAGCCCGCTAAATAGTTGGTTAAGGGTGCTTTGGCATTTGGGGTTGTTTGACCCCTCTTAAGCCTTGAAAGGCCCCATTTTGTGCCATTTTGAGTGAGCTCCGGGACCATTGAGTTTGGGCCTCCTCACCACTGAAATCTTGAGGGATTTCAGAGGTGAGGATGGTGCCTTGAGGTCCTAGGAAGGAGAGGGCCACCCCCTCTCCTTGTTGTCCTTGAAAATGACCATCTTTGCCTCTTGAGGGAGCACCATGTTTAGGTTCATGTTGGCCATGCCTTAGCTTTTTTTCATGCTTATTATGTCATAATATAGCATTGTGTTTAGTTGGTTTGGACACACCTTGCATGCCTTGCATACGTGTCTTGTAATGCCATCATTTAGCCTTAACATGCACCTAGGTTTTGACCCTTGTTTAAGCATGTTTTAGGCCTAGCTTTGTAAAGGTTTTGTGTTTATTTTGGCATGCTCAAGTTCTATTTTTGGTTGTTTTGGTCGACCATGGCATGCTTAGTATAGCCCCTTTGTATTCTTAGCTTGTGAGCTTTAAGTGCATGAACCATGAGCATGCATTATTTGCATTATTTCAATGGTTTGGAACCTCTTACCATGTTATTTCAGAGCTTATAATGTATGCCTTGCATCCATGTTTGCATCTTCTTAAGTATGCTTGAGAGTTGCTCTTTGTGCCTAAGTGATGGACCATGTTCATATGCATGCTTGTATGTGTATTTGGCTCCATTTTCTTAGTTATTGGCCACTGTTTTGGGCTTAGTATAGAGCTGTCCAATTAGTGTAAGTCCCTCCTTTGCATGTTGTTGCATGCACTCCTTGTATGTTGTAGCATATCGGTGAGTTGTTGCATGGTTGAACTTGCATGATTGAATGAAGTCACATGTGGCTTGCATACTTGAACATCCACATTGCATCTTGCCTACTTGTAGATTGCATCGCTTCATGCCTTTCATGCTTCTTTTACTTAGGATGTGTGCCTAACATGCTTTGCTTGCTTGCATTGTCCATGTTGCATACTAGTTCGCATGCTTAGATTGCATTGCGTGGGCATGCATGCTTGGCCTCTTGAATTGCTTATGATAGAGGTTAAGCCCCATTGTTTGATTATGTGCATTGTATTCCATATTAAAATGCACACTTGATTCTTTGGGCCATCATGCATGGAAATGCGTGATTGGTGGTTCGAGAATCGAGGCCCATGTCCCTTTGAGTCATGAACATGATAAGGGATGTGATTGGCGCATACATTGCTTGAAATGCATTGCCATGCCAAGTCTTGCCCTCTGCTGCTGTCAAACACAGATTCTGCAGGAAGATTTGGCCGGCCGGCTATCTTCATTGCCGACCAGCCATCATTGTTGGCCGATGGATCAATTTGTGGCCGGTGACCATTCTATATGGCCGGTGGTGTTCTCCTTCAGCTGGTGGTGTTCCCTAGTATCCAGAGAGCAAACCTGAGACTTTGGCAGTCATCAGGGGAGCAGAGCAAGGAAAACAGAGGCATCTTGAGCATGGCAGTGGATTTCCGAGCGGAAACCGGCGCGCGCATGCATTGAGCCCTCTGCTGAGGCTGCTGTTTACTGCTTTCTTAGATTAATTAATTTGCTTATTAATTTAATGGTCTGTAATATTTAATTAGCTTGTCAGTTAGTTAATTGTATTATTCTTTTGGTCCCTCCGAGTGAGGGCAAATTTGTAATAAGTGTGGGTTGGGTGTGCATGTCTTCCAACCCCCACTTCTTTCTCCTCCTTTTACTTACCTGCTTTGATGGTTAGTATTAGGGCATATTTTAATTTAGCATACCTTATGCTATGCATGCGTGCATCATTCATCAGTATTGCATGCACCGGGCTTGGCACATCATGCTAACTGCATAAGTATTTCAAATCTAACTTAAATACATGCTATCTGTGCATTTTCACATGTCATCCCTAGATTAGCCGAGCCTACTCTAGCGACATTTTGTATGCAATGCATTAGCCACTTAACATGAACTAGGGTCACGCATGATCACTAATATGTTCTTGTTTTGGCGCGGAGTACTAGGTGAGCTTTTTATGCTTTAGCATACCGCATGCATGTGAGTGTTGCCATAATAGCATGATTACCATGAGGCTAACTGCTTATGTGATATAACTGCTTGAATGCCTGTGGGTGAAGGTTGGATTGTTTGAGTTGGGACACTCGTTGAAATCCGTGTTTTTAGCCTACTTGCGAGTAGCAAATTCCAAGCGTTTTCCAAACAAACGGATATGCAATGTTTTGTTCCAAATTAGGCGATCTAGTCTATACTTGTTTGCTATACGCATAACATAGTAATTCTAGGCTAATAACCGGAACAAGAACACATAATGTTTTCAAAATTGGATATCACGGTTAGTAGAGGCCGATCTTCGGATCGGGCGAGAGGGGGTGCTCATAGCTGACCTTCCCCAATCGTACCCAAGTTCCCGAGCCGAGGCAACTTTGGTGATGATGGACACGTGGCCTTTGGCACCGAGTCAAGGTTTCCTAAATTCCCCCATTAAAAAAAAATATTTAGGTGGCGACTCTGTATCTGGCAAAGCAGTCCATGTTTGGCACTTCTTTACAAAAATCTGTTTTTCTCAAAACGATTTGCCGGATTTGGACTCTTTGGTTCAGATTGAGAACCGTGACACAAATCAAGTCCGAACTGTAGCGAGGTCCCCCCCCCCTGGCAGGCTTGTTACACAGGGACTCATCCCACTCTTCATCGATGTGGGCTAGATGTAGATCATCATCCTCCTACCATACACCTCTGGCAACTGACAAACAATTGTCTGACTCCATTCTAATCATTCTTACATCAGAAATATCCCCCGTAGGGTGTTGGGCTTTTCCAGCTCTCTAGGTGTCTTCAACCCTTTCTTGTTCAAACTGCTTCAACGCAGCTTTCTGTTCTGTATCCGCAGTACTCACAGTAATTCTTGGGCTAAATTCTCGACGCTGGTGCTCTCCGATAGTTTCCCATTTTCATCAGGCATTCTGGCCACTGTAGCTTTTCTTACTTCCTTTTCTTCTGGTTTTGTTTCAGTTCCCTCCTCCCTGTCAAGTTCACTACTCAACCGCCTAGAGTTGTCTATCGACCCATTCAAATCGAACCAGTCAATCTGTACATCTCTTTGATATTGTTCGTCATAGAACTGCAAATTGTCTAAGTCTTCCTCTAGTTCGGCCAGATCATCCAAACCTTGGCTCGGGCGATCCTCCCTAACCACATTGACCTCCGCTGCTGTTGGCAATACGACTTCTGGCTTGACTTGGTCAATTGGCACGATGTAGCAACTTGGATCATACTCCCCATTAGACAAGTCCTTAGAGCACTCAGGTAGTAGACTCGTGCTCTCCTCTAAGGCCAGCTTCCCTTCTTCTACCACTATCACCACCACGGGTTTAGGTTGAAGTACAGACGTGTCCATCATACACAAGTCTATGCTTTCAGGGATGAACACCGCCGGTTTGGGTAGGTGGAAAGGGGTAATATATATGCTGGGGTTGTAAAGGAGGGCCAGTGTATGGATTAGGCTTAGATTGTGAGGTGGAGGAACTTGATTGTGGGCCGGGAGAGGGTTGGTAGTTACATTTGGATTTTGAGGTGGTGCGATCACCTTGTTATCGATGAGGTCATGAATCTAATAACGCAGCCTGAAGCATTGGTCAGTGTCGTGACCTTGCTGCTGGTGAAATGCACAGTACTTGGCTGGATTATGTTTCGGTGGAAGAGGATCAGGTAGTGGGCGAGGCTCTAACAGCTTAAGGTGCCCCTTTTTCATCAACACCCTCTTGGGATAAAAGCATATAGAATGGGGTGAAGGTCCTCTGGGATCGGGCCTAGTTGTTTGAAGTTTGCGGGGTTGTACTGGCAAAAGGATTGGCGATCTTGGTTGTGGTGGTGACAACACTCACATCAGATGGCTACACAGTTGTACTACCACTAGTGGTTGCATTGGAACTATGTACAAAAGGCCTCTTGGCCTGCTCTTTCTCATTAGTTATCAGCCCCTGTTTCATGGCGTCTTCAATCTAAACTCCCATCTCATGGTGCTTGGTGAATGTGAACAAGGGTAGGACTATCATTTTCTGCAGCAATTTCTCGTGCAAATTACGAACTACCATTCTTAACTGATCTTTCTCTGAAGGTCGTGTAGTCATCATTGAAGCTTTGGCCCTCCACCTTGTCACGAATTCTAACAAGCCCTCATTTGGCTCCTGGCGCATTGCTTCGAGATCATGGGTTGTGACCTCGATTTGCTTGTTATAGGAGTACTGTGCAATAAAGGCCTCAGCCATTTCCTCCCAACTCTACTTCACGGAATCCTCCAACTTTGCATACCAAATAGTTGCTATTCCAGATAGGGTCTAGCCAAAGAGTGAGAGCTTCTATAATCAGGTTAGGCCCATGGGCCACAAAATGTCTGAAAACAACCGAAGATGAACCATGGGGTCTCCGGAACTATCGAACTGATCGATGTGCATTTTGAACCTGTCTGGCAAGGTTACTACAGAGTCAGTATATCCATCTTCGATGTCGGGGATTGAGTTAACACCCTGTGCCTGCTTGAAAAGCTTCTCTAGCTTGTTGACCTGAAGTACGGTCGGGTCAACTTCAAATTCAAACGGAGCATCAATTTGGTACACTGGTGCCTTGGAGGCTTGTGGTGGGATGGGGTCTACCGGATTGCCCTAATTCTCAGCCTGGCCATTAGCAGTATGGAGTGTGGTTGCGGATACTGACATACCCGTAGGAGGTGCATGAGATACAGAAGCCGTTGCCGGCTATAGTTGTTGTTGTTGTAGCCTATTGATGACCTCAGCCTGGCATGTGGTGACCTCATCCTGACGAGCAGCGTCTTGTTGCATGGTTTCAACTGTTTGCTGAAGGTGGTGAATCAAGTCCTCTACGCTAACCGGGGGATATTGTGCCATCAGAATGGGCGAGTGATCTCGTACTGAACTGGATATAGAAGACCAAGACTGACTAGATGCAGGTGTAAATGGTGACTGCTAGACTGGTGAATTGTGCCTAACTCTTCTCCATCTAGTAACCGGTAGGAGCGAAGCAAACACAGGTTGTCCCCTAACAAGATCTTCGAATCTGTAAAGCCTCTTGACACGGGTCCAGAGCGCTTGGGGGATATCCGAACTGTCCGAAGCAATGATGTTATACTACCTAGCAAAAAGAAATAAAGCAAAAAGAAAGTAGTAATCAGAAACCGCACAGCACCTCTGCTCAGATGTTAACAACACATAGATGTAATCAAAGCTGTAGGACTGCACCCAACACTCTGGCCCCAAATCTGATACCCAACTTGCAACGGATACACACGTTCCTGTATAGTTTCACTGCAAAGCACATACTAGTTAAGTGAGATCCAAACCACCCCTATGAGGGGGTAAGGTTACCCTATCCTAGTTTCGTCAAGAACTAGGGTTTCACAATTCAAACAATGCAGTTTCACACAATCTTAGTTTGGAACAGTCTCTATGGCTTTCGATATGCAACTAGGCCAAATGGTCAAAAGGGTACCTCGACAAGACTACCTAATATACCTCGCACACTGATCACTGAGAAGTGAAAGGAGGATCAAACGGTACTGCGGTAGTTCAGATCCAAGGGTTGTGTCCCCATCATGGCAGAACCCGTGACTGGTCAGCCTTTTGGCAAGCTTTTCTGGCAAGCCTCCGGCAAAACATCCAGGAGTAGTAGATGGCAAACACAGTGACTTAAACGCACCAATGCAAAGAAACATATAAGTGTAGGTAAAATTTCATATCATAAAGTTCGAGTCAAGTTCTCTAATTCCCCAGTAGAGTCGCCAGAAACTGTAGCTCAACTCTTTCGTGCCCCCTTTCAGAAGTTCGAAATAAGCCCTACAGTTCGGACTCCAGTAGTTCTGAATCTGATTTCACAAGTGCAATGTGAAATAGATAATCACCAAAGAGTCCAAATCCGGCAAATCTTTTGGAAAGTTGATTTTGAATCAAATTGCCAAAAATGGACTGCTTTGCTAGATACAGAGTCGCCACCTAAATATTTTGGGAAATTTAGGAAACCCATGACTAGTGCCAAAGGCCACGTGTCCGTCATCACCAAGATTGTCTCGGCTCGGGAACTTAGGTACGAGAGGGGAAGGTCATGAATACATTTGAGCACCCCCGCTCGCCCGATCAAAGATCGGCCTTTACTAATCATGATATAATTTTTATCAACATTATATGCTCTTGTTTTGGTTTATTTAGGCTAGCATTACTATCTGATGCGCACACACATAAGTATAGACTAACTTTGCAAGAATTAGAACATTTCAAGTCATGTTTGTTTGCAAAATTGTTTTGAAATATGGACCACTTGAAAAAGTGATCGTATACGAACATTGTTCAAATTATTCCAATTCAAGCAATTAGCCTTCATCCACAAGCATACAAGCAGTTTATCAATTAAGTATTTAGCCTCATGGCAAACATGCTAAACATGGCAACAATCACACTCATGCAATATGCTAAAGCGAATAAAGGCTTATCTAGTACTCCAAGCCAAAAAAGAAATGAGTTAGAAAAATGCATGAACCTGACTAGGCAATATGACTAATGTAACATATGCGATATGCAATTAGATAGGCTCAACTACTAAACATGGCATATGAATCGATTTGATAACATGGGGTCTAAGCAAGTATTTAAAGAAGTATTGAAATGACAATGTAGTTA
Source organism: Camellia japonica (assembly GCA_030407325.1). Classification (NCBI taxonomy): domain Eukaryota; kingdom Viridiplantae; phylum Streptophyta; class Magnoliopsida; order Ericales; family Theaceae; genus Camellia; species Camellia japonica. The sequence goes on from JAPPVO010000016.1 coordinate 115,968,670, forward strand.
GAATGATGAACCGAGCCTCGGTGCATGCAATACAAATGAATGCAATCATGGAGAATGCCAATTGAAACATGAAGTCCCTAAACTAACCATCATAAGCTAGTAAATAAAAGGGAGAAAGACGTAGGGTTGGAAGATATACACATTATTACATTGCGCTCTCACGAAGGAGAGTCTGAATGAATAAACTAACTAATTAAGCTAATTATTACAAACCGGAATGAATAACTAGCTAAGCTACTTAACTAATTATTACAACACTTGAGTGAACTAACTAGTTAACTAACTAATTAAATAATTACAACACAAGTGGAATTAACCTGAGCAATTAAACTAAATAATTAACCACTACGCCTCGGGAAACAATGGATGCTCGTGCGCATGCTCGATTTCCACCCAAAAAGACCACCGTTTTGCTTCCAAAGAGCCTCTATTGCACAATTGAACACCAACACTGCTGCTCACTCTGCTCTGCCTTACAAACTCACTGTTTAACTTTGCATCAGTGGCCAACCGGCCACTAGTAAAGACTGCCGGCCATCACTAAGGTGGTCTGCCGGCCACCTGCTGGCCATGGAAAGTGGCCTACCGGCCACTGTTGCACAGGTTCATCTTGCTACAATAGAGGACAAACAGAGCATATATAGGGTATTTTCAAGGGTTTGTTTGCACAACTCACCCCTCTTTTTCATGAGCAAATCAAAGGAATGGTGTACTTAAGCCACAAACCATCAACTCAAACAATTTCATTGCATGATAGCTTGTGACTCAAGATGTGCAATTTCAATGAATGCTAAACAAGACACAAACCTCCTCCTTTTCATGAATGATCAAGGGAATAAGTTGACCTTGGAGACTTGAATCATTTCATCACTAATAAGTATGAAATGGTTCAAGCTTCCATGTGTTTAATTAACGTCCGATTGAACACAACCAAATTATTATCTTGCTCACTTTTAGTCCCAAGTTTTAGTTGTTCATTTTAATTTACCAACCATTCTTTAATCCAATTAAGTCCAAAGGTGAATTAAAGTCCTCTAATGGAAAGTGTGCTCAAAACACAAGTTGCTTTGGGTATGAAAGAAGCATCATATCGTTGGTAATGAACCCCATAAGGGATTAAACCATTAAGTATGAAACCTCAATTTCATACTTAGGCAAGCAAGTGACTTAAAACCATTTTCAAAGAAAAATAAAAAGCCAAGAAAAGAGGGAGATTGCAGAGATTATTAGTGCTGAAATGAAGTATGAAAAGCCCAAAATAAGTGCTATCAACTCAAATAATTAATGTCTAAGACCTAAAACATCAAGCTTATGAGGACTATTACACTAGAAGCATGCAAAACAAAGCTCAAATGCAAACAACAGCCCAAAACAGTCTAAAACATGGCACCAACTAGGCTAGTAAGCAAGACACAAGGAGGGGAGGCTAACCCCTCTAAATTTTGACTTCAAAACATGATTTTGGCCACTAAAAAATCTCTGAAAATCAGTGTTTAAAAGCTTGAAAAAAGATAGCAAAAGGGTGGGAAACACAAGAGCAAAGGCCTCCAAAACCAAGTATAAAGAAGGGCTATCAACCCCTCAACCTTTAATGGCCTTAAACCCAAGCTTTAGCCCAAAAAACACAGAGTTTTGACAGCCCAAAACAATGGAAAAACAATAGGAATAATAACAAATAAAACAAAGCTACAAACAAAGTCTTGTACCTCTTGAAAAGAAAAAGCTATTCCAAGCAACAAAACAAGCAAACAACACCCTCTAGAGCTCAAACCAAGCTCAAAAGTACCTCATCTCAAAGGTGAAGAGATTTGGTTAAGGGTGTATAAGCAAAGGTTGAAGAATTGTAAGCAAAAGTGAGAGATTTAATAGAGAGAGAGAGAGGAAAATTTTTGAACTCAAAATTTTTTAACCTTCAAAACAATATGAGAGGTCTTCTATATATAGAGAACCAAGCAATTCCCTCAAAAACATCCAGCCCTACACGTGGGAGAAAATGCATGCATCTGTGCAAACAGTTGGTACAGCCAGCATAAAATATCTACAAAATACACAGGTAGTCGGCCGGCCATCACTGGTGGCCACATCAGTGGTCGGCAACCCAAAAGTGATGGCCAACAGCCCAAAAGTGGTGGCGGGCAGGCCACCAGAGGCTGCAGGCTGGAAGAGCTAGGCTTGGTCTAAAATTGGGACAACAAACGTACAGGGTTTGAAAGGCTTAAAGTTGTGGCATTTCGCTGAAGACTTCGAGTACTTGGTGAGCATATAAACTCATCATCTGGTGTGCATGCGAGGACGTCTAAGTCATAAGGGTCGTCAAAAATGGAGTGTCTACAGTTCTTCTATGTCTAAACCATTCATTTCAACTATGGCTTTCTAATAATTTGCTTTTGTTAGAGCATTCATATCACTGGTTTTACAAAATCTATTGTTGAAGATGCTCATTCAAGGACGTCTCATTAAGTTTATGTTTTAATTTAGCGCTGCATTTATTTGCATAATGTCCTATTGCTCCACACTTATAACAAGTGATTTGTGATTTATCTTTCTTAGGATAAGATTTCTGTTTTCCTTTATTTGAGTTTCTAGGCTTCTGATAAACTTGTTGAGGATTATATTTATTCTTTTTGGAGTATGATTTTCGAAAAGATTCTTTATTTTTATATAACTTGTGTGGTCTCTATTTTTTAGACTTAAAAGGATACTAAATTTTGGTTTCATATGCAAATTGATCACAAAATTCATCTAATTCTTTTCGGCCTATTAAATTTTGTTTCTTCATAAGATACTGGAGTTTAAGGTCATTACAAAGGGAAAGACCTTCTTCAACTATGATTCCTGTGAATTGACCATAAGTGTACTGGCTATAAGGGATAAACATCCTATTATGGCGATCCCTAAGTTTTTTATGGATTTTTTCTGCAAAAAGATAGGAAGGCCATCAATGAATTTGGCTTTCCAGTGCTCACGGTTAGCATCCTGGCGTTGCATTACTTTTAACGTAAACACATCTTTATACCATCTAAAATGGGTGAGAGATGGGCAACGAAGGTTCTGTAAGAGTTCTCTACTCGTATCACTATTAGCTACATCTGGTCCTACAAAATGGTAGAGGATGGTTTGGGTAAGAGTGTAGACTGCATCTTCCATATTGCTGATAGTTCCTGTTATGGGATCGGTATCTATCTTAAAGGAATTAAGAATTTTGTTTTGTTGTGTGAGGTAAGAACATTATCCCACCATTCTTTAAGGATACTGGTAAAACCATTGACAATAAATCGAGAGATTTGGCTGTCAGAATTGTCATTTTGTTTGCAAACAGTGGCATACATCATAATCTGGTGGATGGTTTCAAAGATCTGGTATTTTGTATATCCATTATTATTCCATTCATAAATGGTCTTACCATGGTTGGCTTTCTAGGAATGAAGAAAGTCTTCTTCATATAAAATATCTTGGGGTGTAGGTCGGGAGTAATAATACCTATTAGGTCCTGTTAAAGTTGGTAATTCTGAATGCTTAACATATTGATTTGAGAACTGGATTGTCCTAGTTTCATGTCTTTGATTTTATTCACAAGAACATCCAGAAATTCGTTATCCTGTTTAACTGACCTTAGTTTAAAATTAGAAACTTCTAAGAGTGGTTTAATATTAACTAGATGTATAAGTTCTTTCTTTTGGTTAGTTTTTTGAACCTGGATTAATTCTGTTATAGATGTTTCAATTCAATTTAATTGATTGCATACCGTTTGTAAATGAAGATTTGTATAATTATTCTTTTTCATTATTGGGGCATGATCTTTGACCCAAATAATGTCTCGTTTTCCAAATCCATCAGGTGGTTTTACAAAAATGGTAATGTGTAAAGGTTGACTGGAATAATTTACCCCTGGTGCTAATTCTGCAGATAAAGGAGGAGGGCATACAGATTTAATGGTTTGACCATCTGTAGTGGTCCAAGATTTCTGTAGGTCATCTAAAAGATTTAATTCTGATGATGAAAGATATTTCATTACAGTTGCATATTCATAATACCATTTAATAAATGGTTTCATTATCTGATATTTTTCAAGATGAAAATAATACTAGTTTTTAAGCCGTTCAAGTTCTGAAGAACTATAGATATTAAAATACCATGTCCTAAATTCCTAGTATTTATCTTGCATAAACTCCTGGTTTAATTGTTTTCTTATTTCACTACCTGGTGTAAAATCCATTATATTTCAAAATTCATATCACTAGCTGTTGGGCTGTAAGGCCTTCTATTTTCATATACTCCATGAGGTATTTGATTTTCTGATACATGGATTCCCTGGATGACAGGGTCTACTGAAGGGTCACTAGGTGGTTGACTAGGTGGTCTAGAGGACATACCTTGTAACACAGATTCTACTGATTCTAAATATGATTGTCTAGAAGACTTTGGAAGATCTACTCTATAAGAGGGAGCAGTTCTAAAACTGGTACTAGACATACTTCTGGTTAAGCGTAGAGGTTTCTGAAATTTGAGATAGACATTGCCTTCTTGTGTCTGGATAACATCTTCTAAAGTCTGACGAATTACTGGTCTGACTGGTACTGCATTTGATATTTTCCATCTTTCAAGAAAATTAATCTCTTGCCAAGGGATCATTCTGGGAACAGTAACTTGGCTACTAAACAGGTTTGTGTCTATAAGAACAGTGTGTCCTAGCTCACTTTGTTTTCTGGTATATGGATTTAAGGTTGTAAGAACCTTGAGGTGAATCCTAAAAATTGCTGTAAAAGGGGGTGTTCCTGGCAAATACTGGTAACCATGAGATAAAACTCTAAGTTCTAAAACTTTTGACAGGTTAGGGTCAATAAGTGCTACACTTAGATTTGGATATATGTTGAAATATATTGGTCCATGAGATAAACTGGTTTCTATGGCTCCCATAAGAGAGGCTTTCCAATCAAGACACCTACCATCTCTAAGGGTGCATTGGATACTAGTATTTTGGCCTAGTAAGTCAAAGGCTTAAAAGCTATATGGACCAATCCTATATGAATATATATTTTTACTTCTTTAAAAGGGGTACAAGATCCTGGATATGAATTAAATGAATAATTTCATCATCATTCTGGAGAGGCACGGCATGTTCAAAAGTCTTAATTACCTTCTTAATAGTAAAATCAAAGTTCCAATTTTATAAATTGTGTCTGGTTTCACATTAGGGATAGCCCATTTATCTAAGGCTTCCCTAACATCCTAATAGGCTACAAGTTCTGCTGCTTCTGATGTAGAAGCTACTGTATTGGCTACTGTTGTGATAGTTGATTCTAATGGCTCAGTACTCGTGTTGGTTGTATGGTGACCGTATAGGTACAATTTAAATAAAATATAATAACAATACCAATCATAATAAACTTGGCTCCGATCCGTCGCATTTTAGACTATGCGTGATGATGAGCGGAAAGTTGTAGATTGATTTTTTCCAATCCGCCTAATTTTGGATGGATGGTGGATTTGAGGTTTCTTTGACCCCAACCGAACCGCCAAACCGCAAACACCCTTAGAAATTTGTAAGGCTTTGTGTTTTTAATTTGTATAGATATTCTGTTTGTGTTTTCAATTGAAAAATAGTTTAAATATTCCATTGAAAAAGAGTTTTCAACTTAAATATACTTTTTGAATTGAAAAAAATTAATGTATTATTTATCTATATTTTTTTATTTTTAAATCTAACTCTAAAAATAATAAATAAAAAATGTGATATATGCTAGTTGGTTTTTGTTTTCAAAAACAGATATAAATGTAACAATATATAGGCATTCAATCTCTACTACTGCTCTGTTCCTGGTTTTGGTGGTTTGAATTATTTTTATATGTTAAGAACTACAGATTGTAATATTTTATGTAGATGAGGCATGTTGTGATTGTAATATGTGTATGAGGCATGTTGTGATTGTAATATTCTAAAATTCTAAACTTTCTTTCTTTAGATAAAGTATGTAGTGATTATAATATTTTTTAAGCCATTGACTGTAATTTTTTTTTTTTTTTTTTTTTTTAGGAAGTGCACAAGTTAAATTATGTTTTTTTTTTTTTTTAACACAAGTTAAATTATGTTAAAAATTTATAAAATTTTAAACCGCCAAACCAATTCGCATCCATTCACCAATTCGTCAATCCGCTCAATCCACATTCGCCGGATTGACGAATGGATGTGGATTGATTTTCTCCAATCTACCAATTTGGCAAACAGATGGCGGATTGGAGATTCCGTGGCCGGAACCGACCCACACCCACCCCTAAATCGTAGTCTTTTCATTATATCGTATTTATCTCCAAAACAATAAACGACAAATATGTTTTTAAAAGTAAACTATCTATTTTTCTATAGGTAAACACAATAAGATAAAAATATTACGATTATCGAATAAATTTAATTTTTTTTCATTAATGATATATACGGAGCCAATCCCATTTGATGAGACTTAAGACTTGATTTAGTTTGATTTGATTTAGTTTGGTAAGGTGATGATACCGACTTTATAAAATAAATAGTTTGATTATCAAAATAAAACCTAAGATGGACTCCATAGACCTTATAATAATAGTAAAGTTGAGACTTTTATCCTATTCTTCAAAAACAAAATGGGAAAATTTGATCCAATAAAAGCCCTTAAATCTTGCAAAAATCCCACTTTTCCCTTAATAATGGATTGTGTTTCAAGTAAATTAGACCAATCTCTGCTCTTATTAAAAAAATCAAAATTTTCTTGGTACAATAAACAGTTATGGCCTCTCTCTCTTGACTAAGGAAATACAATTATTGATCATATTATTAAACCCTTAATCATGCAAAGTCACTTTTTTTTTTCTATTTTTTTAACCATGGATGATGGGTTAGTAAATTGGAATATTTCCAATGAATCCAAAACCAAGGATCACAAAGATAATTTGTTATTGACCAGAAATACAAACAATTATGGCTTCATTTGGCTACATAAATTGGGTTGGAATAAAACTAAATTAGTCATTAAAAAATAAAATAAATTAAAAAAATTAATATAATAAAATATTATATTTAAATCATAATTATTTTATTTTTTCTTACAAAAATTTAAAAAAATCAATCCAAATAAATTTTTTAATACCAAATTAAAAAAATCCGAACTAGTCAATTCAATTTATTTATTTATTTTTTTTTTTCAAACGACAATTATATCTGTTATAGGGTTGATGTCATTTCTTATGGATGACCCACTAATTTAGTACAAAATTGGCTTCATTTGGCTACATTATTATTATTATCTATACTATATATTAAGTAAAATGGGGTTTTTAACCCCCAAGACCTATGGAAGCTTCAATATCCCAATCTGAATTTTTTAAATTTTTTATTTAAAAAAAAAAACTCAGCATTTATTGATTTGGTCAAAATCCACTGATCAGCATTTATTAACTTTTTTCAATCCACATATCTTTCCACATGCCTGCAATTATTGATTTGGTCAAAATCCCCTGATCAGCATTTAAAATCCCCTCATACAAATAATTATAGATACAATTCGTGTATAGTTACTGCAGCACCTTTTCAATTTCTCCCATACACTATGGTTAGTGATAAGAAAAAAATCTTTAAAAACATAATTTATATATTAAAAAAAATCTAAAACAAATATAAATATCTATAATAATAATAATAATAATAATAATAATTATTATTATTATTATGTATAAAAAAGAATAGAGATTGAAGCAACTCTCCCGAAAATTTCAAATATCAACTTTTAGCCCGAGTGCCCAAAATAACCTTAAATTCACAAGAAAAAAAAATTGAAATATTATTAAATGAGTTGCCTCCGATTGTATTTTACATCTCTATTTAGAATGGATTAATTTTAATCATTGTACAACACAAAATAGGTAACGAATTAAAAAAAATAATATTGAAAATAGTAAATTTAAGTTAAGCTTAAATTTGAATACTAATTAATCTATGAGATGTACTGAAACAAGGAAATCAAAATTCTCAAGCAAAGTTATAATTAAAACAAAAAAAAATTCTAAAATAGAAAAAAAATATAAAATAAATAAAAAATTGAAACCTAGTCGCATCTGAAGAAACTACCAAATTTAAAATATTTTTGAGTTTGCTTTTCCAAATTGCCAAACCTCAATAGTTTGAAACCAATAATCTTAGCTGGACCTCTTCTTCTTTCTTTTTTTTTAATTAATCTTTTTTTAGATTTTTACCATTCCAGTCAGGGCTACTAGAAACCCTTTAATTACTTGTCATACATTGTTATGTTTATTTATTAAAATAATCGAGGTCAGTCAATGAGGACATAAGTTTTTTAAATGGTGAATTACACTTACACCACTTGAGACTTGAGTAAGAAAAATGCTTCCTACCCTCGCTGGGGTTCGACTTCCAGTGAGGTGTCACTCCAGGATTGGACAAAAAAAAAATAATTTTTTTTTTTTTTTTTTGGGGGGGGGTTTCAGCCAGTGGGGGCGCGCCACCTCACTAGGGGTGCGACCCCCACTGGGGGTATAAGGCAAAACCGCTTGAGTAATACATATCACTTCTTGACGTTTAAGAAATTACACTAACTTCTTTATCATTGTAATTATTTAGACGAAATGAAAATATTAAACTTATACACTCTCTCTTTTCTTTCTTTGCTTTACTTCCTCTGATTTTTTTTCTTTTCCTTTGTTTTACTTTTTTTTTCAATGTAATTTTCTCTATTTTTCTAATAAGAGTTGTTGCATTTTACCTAAGCAGGAGAGTTTATGAAATGAGACTATTAACTACAGAGGTGGAAATATAATTTCTAAAATACCAAGAGATAGAATGTAATTGGACCAAATCTCAAGAAGTGCTAGTGTATTTTACCCATTTTAAAAGTAGATCATTATTTTTAGGAGAAATTACTCATAAGTCCCATATGGGAAAATGTTACTCCATCTAGTCCTAAGTGTTTTTTTATAAACCATTTAGTCCTTTTTTAACATCACAACATTATCATCAAAACAACATCAAACATCATCATCAAAACAACATCAAACATCATCACATCATCATCATCAAACATTTTGAACAACCAACATCACCAACATGAAATACATCTTTAACATCTTCAACATCACCAACATCTTCAACATCAACGTTTCCCTACATGTTACTTTTATTGATGCTCTGAAACGATCATCAACCTCCGTGATAAGACAATCCTTGTTCTTCTGACAGAGACGAAGAAGAGCTTCAAGTCTCATCACAGAAACCCTAGATTTCAAACGATGAAGCCCCTGATTCCGAATTTGAGTTTTGGGTATGTCGGGACATGTGTTAAAGGTAACCAAATCTCTGAGTCTCTAACGGGTATTAGATTGATTTTTACTCTGTTTTGGGGTTATGTTGATTGAGCATTGACGTGTGGATCCATATTTGAAGTTTTGGGAAGTTTTGGATTTGGACATCGATTTGGATTGCAATTCCTGTTAGGACTGGTGAGTTTTGTGATTTTTTGAGTTTTGATTTGATATCGAAAGAAGAAATCGTGGGAAAAACTTTAGATGAACTGAAACACATAATTGATAATTTGTTAATTTGTGGTTTTGTTTAGGAGTTGGGTTTTGTGTATAATGAGAAATCAGATCTGAGATGTGGGTTTTTGAGATGTGTTCCGAATCAGATCTGGGTTTTGGTTTGAGATGTGTTCCGAATCAGATCTGAGATATGTTCCGAATCAGAGCCGATTTGAGATGTGTTTCGAATCAGATCTGGGTTTCGATCTGAGATGTTTTTGATGTTATGATGATGTTTGATCAAAAAATTTGTTAGGATGATGTTTGATCAAAAAAAATTGTTATGATGATGATGTTTGATCAGAAAAAATTGTTTAATCGTTATTTTTTATGTTTGATGTTATTTTAATCGTTATTTTGATGTTTAATCGTTATTTTAAAAATTGTTTAATCGTAATTTTTGATGTTGTCTTGATGATGATGTTGTGATATTTGATGTTTGATGTTTGATGAATAATTCTAACGTTGATAATATGTTTTGATGTTTGATGAATAATGTTTGATGTTTGATGAATAATCCTAATGTTTAATGGTTGTGTTTGATGTTTAATGAATAATGTTTGATGCATGATGAATAATCCTAATATTTAATAGTTGATGTTTGATGAATAATCCTGACGTTTGATAATGTTTGATGTTGGATGTATAATTCTAACGTTGATAATGTTTTCACCGAAATTATACGAATAATCCTGACGTTGGTAATGTTTGATGTTTGATAAATAATTCTGACGTTGCTAATGTTTGATGTTTGATGAATAATGTTTCACATAAAAAAGCCTATAGTAAGCTTTTAGAGAAATAGGACCTATTAGTCTAACAAAAAACATTCGGGACTAAATGGTTTAACATTCCCAAATATGGGATTTATTGGTGCTTTTCCCTTATTTTTATTTTATTTTTTTATAGATAAACATAATAAAATAAAATAAAATAATTATAATTATAATTATCATATTAAATTTATTGTTTTAACAAATGATATACACAAAAAATTTTAGAAAATAAATAATTCATATAGTCGTGATCCCAAATAGTTCTTTTGAATTGTGCTAGAAACTCTTCAATTATTGTACTAGAAACTCTTTAATTACCTGTCCTACATTTATGCATATATTTAATGAAATGGTTGAAGAAGTCAAAGAGGGTATGTGTTCTTTTGATAAAGTCATGAGTCATGAAGTGAGTACATGCATCATGTGAGTTTTGAAGAAGGAAGGCACAAAAAGTGGCAGTAGAATTTCATGGACTATGGGTCCATCCATGGCTTTGGCCCCCAAAAAATTTATTTAGGGTTGCATGTTTGGTGCAACCGTTTTTTTTTTTTTTTTGGTACAATTTTTTAAGGAATTCGGGTTATAAATTTAATTTTAAAAATTTCATCTTTAATCTTTTCGGACTCTAAGAATAATAATTGTTACATTATCCCTACTTATCTGTCTATCTGTCCACTATTTCACCTATTTATCTAGTGTCGACTATATATCCCCCAAATGTTCACTTATTTATCTAATGTCACATATTTATCCACGTGTTTTCTATATGTCTACATATTCTACTTATATGTTCATATCACCACTAGAACCAACCGTCGATCGCAGCCACCTACAGTAACTTTACCGGTGACTAGCAATTCGGCAGCAGTGGGTAGAAATAAATAAAAATAATCCTTCAAAATAATAATTTATTTTTTAAAAAATATTTTAAAGTTTCAAAAAAACATTAAACTAGTAGAATTTTTTTAATATAATTTTTTTTAAAATACTTTTGCAAATTTAGGCTTCCAATGTTTTTGTTCAAATTCGTCAACTTCACATTTAAACCAACTTCAATCCAATGTATTGAGATGAAAAATGGAACTGTTTGTATTACTGTCTAGAAAATGATTTTTGGGTTAGTAAGCACCATGGCGATTAGGTTCAAAGCGTAATGATCTACCCCAACCCCCATGGCATATTTCGTATGTGTGGCTATCAAAATAACACTTAGGCGTCGTTTTGGAACAGATTATTTTAATAATTTTTTAACTTTTTACGAAAAGATGTGTAGAAAAGTAAAAAGAGTCATGTGACAACTTATAATAACTTTTTGACTAAACTGAAGGTTTGCCAAACGAGGTCTTAGAACGATTGCTTTTTTCTTTTTCTTTTGTTTCTTTTTTTTTTTTTTTGCAATGAATTTGTTTATTCAAATTTTTTTAAGTAGTCATTGCAAAAGATTTTCGATTGTGATAATATATTTAATTTCATTTCTTACTTTATTTTTTGTTTAAATTTTTTTTTTTTCTGGCATAAAACATTAGAATTCACATATAAATGCACATAAAACTTACTCACTTATATTTAGAAAATGTAGAAATATAATTTTAAAAAAATGAAATTCTATGTAACATATTTCTTACTATGACTCAGATCTCTTTAATTATTTATTTTAAATAAAAAGCAATGTAATGAGATCAAAGGTCTCGTAATGAAGTCTTCCATGCTGGTGACAGAAGGCAAGTGTTACGAAATAGTCCTATACCAACAGTGGGCTTTATCACATCCCATCCCATCTTGTGAGGGATGCATGCGGAGATAATAGTGATCGTTGTGAGTAAAATTTGTACTATACACGAATAAGTAACCAAATGTGAAAAATGACATTAAATATATTAAAAACTAATTACATATTATGATGTTAATTTTGATAGATATTTAAATAAAATATATGAGTGATTTCACTATATTTATGGATATGCAGAACTAATTAATTTTTTTGAAATACACTCAATCGAATAAATTCAATTGAAAAAGAAAAGTAAAAGTGAAATTCTATAAATATAAGATAAAGATAAAAATAAATAAAAAAATTAAGTTTAAATTTGAAGATGAATATAGAAAGAGAAAATTAGATAAATCTTCGAAGAAAAATAAACTCAACTGAAAATTAAGAGCCAAAGTGAATTTGATAAATATAAGATAAAGATAAAGATAAAAAAAAATCAAATTTAAATTTAAGGATCAAGTATAAAAATATAAAAGTAGTCTTATACCAACAATGGACTTTATCACATCCCATCTTGTGAGGGATGCATGCAGAGATAATAATGATCATTGTGAGGATTACCCTTTTTTTAATTATTAATTAATATTAAAATATAAATGAGAGAGACGCAAAAATAATAAATATCTTCAATAAAAGTGAAGAAAATAGAACAAAACTAATTTATAAAGTATTTTTTTGGTAAGTATAATTTTATTAAATTTTAGGGGGATGCACCAATAAATCTCAAATTAATAACTTATGCACTGTTTAGTCCTAAAAGTTTTCTTATAGACTGAAAGGTCCCATTACAATGTTAATAACATCAAATACAATGTTAATAACATCAGAGTCATGTTACAAACATTAGATTTCAAACATCTAATGTTCATCAAATTTCAATAATGTTTGAAAATATAGGATGAAAAACATCTAATGTTCATCAGATTTCAATAAATTTTGAAATTATAGAATGAAACATCAGATCATTTACATTATTTACATCATGCTGATGTAAAAATGGGACTAAATGGAGCATAAGAAAACTTTTAAGACTAAATGGTTCAACGTTTCAAAAACTAGGACTTATGGATAAATTTTCCTAAATTTTATTTATGGATAGTTTAAATTAAATAAATCTTTTAAATATTAAATTTTAAAAGTAATTATATATAAAGGTATATTGATGTGACATTTAAGAGAGAAAATGTGTCACATAGGAGAGAGAAATTTAAAGGTAAAAACTACTTTTAATAATATATATATTGGGCAAATTATATTTAGTGGGTTTGATTTTAGTTTTCTAAATTCAAACTTTTAGAAATTGAGTTTTTTTTTATTTTTTGTGCCTTTTGTTTTAGTAAATATTTTTAAAATTTTAATCAATTTTTTTTACTTTTTTAAATACACCTTACTTAGATGTATCTAAATAGTAAAATATTTTTGAAAATATATGTTTAAAAATGAATAAATACACAAAAGTACAAAAAATGTACTAAATATATATATATATATATTTGTATTTTTGGTATTTAGTGAATCTCTTAAAGATATTTTCACAAATAATATACTTTTTAAGTATATTTATATTAGGTGTATCTAAAAATTAAAAAATTACTTAAAATATTAAAAAAAATTCAGTGAAAATAAACAAAATGCAGAAAACGAAAAAGTAAAATTTTCTGAAAAGTGAATTATGAACATAAAACCAAGCAACGTGATTAGTATTCCCTGTATTTTGATTATTGTGTTATTTTGATCCCTGCAATTCAATTGATTCGATTTTGACCTTAAATTTATGATTTTGTCTCAATTCAGTTAATTGAATACAACTGTCAGTATTTTTTAATAACAGAAAATACACACATAAGTGACATGTGTCATGATTTTAAAAATAAAATTTATAAGTTTGATTAATTCAATGAGTTAACCTCAACTAATTTAGTAATAATTTTTAATCAAAAGCATTAACAGTATGGGTAATTCTTAGGTATGCCTTGCATACCATATGAAAGGCATATATGGGTGTCGTTTAAGTGTGCAACCCCCTTAAGGTTGCACACCATATGCAACCTAATTATTAGCCCTTAGCCCTTAGATTACAAAGAATTGATCAAGATCAATGAATTGTTTAATGGTAAAAGATTAGAAACTAGGGCAACCGTTAGTTTGGGTTATACAACGGTTGCCCCGATTTCTAATCTTTTATCATTAAACAATTCAATGGTCTTGGTCAATTCTTTGTAATCTAAGGGCTAATAATTAGGTTGCATATGGTGTGCAACCTTAAGGGGGTTGCACACTTAAACAGCTCCCTCGAATCCCATGTTTTTTAGGACGAATTATGTTAACGGTTCTTGTAATTTGAGATTTGTGTCATTTTGATCCCTGACCTTTTAATTGTGATATAGTTGATCATGAATCTTAAATCTCGTTCTAAATAAGAACAATTAAAAACACCATTACTCCATTTCAAGGGTAAAGTTCTCGATTTGATAAAATATAAATTAATTTGACAAAAATAAATGTCAAAAAAATATTTTAAAATTTTTAAAAATTATTTCTACCGACCAACGATAAAATTATATAAAAATAATAAATCTTTTACATTTTTATTATTTTTATTTTTTTATCAAATTAATTTTTACTATGCATTTGAATGATGATCATGTAATAGGTGGTTGTTTTGTTGATATTTTTGGATGATTATAATGTAATAGATGACTGTATTTGTTGTTAACAAATATTTTTTTTTTATGGTTATTATGTAATCAATATGTTTAATATATGAAATCTTTTTAGTTTTAGATTTTTTGATTTAATTGATTGGTTTAATAATGATATCAAAATTGTCACCATGTTTGATATTTGAAAAAATTGAAATTAATTTAATGAAAGTAAATATCAGGGAAAAAAAATTATTTCTACCCTCCCAAAAGATAAAATTATATAAAAATGTTGTGTTTTTAATTTTTTTCACCAAATTTAATTTTTAATTTCTTAAAATTTTTTTCTAAAATAAATTCTAAAATTAAATCAAACAAAACTTTATAACTAAAAAAATTTCAGCATTATTCATTAAATAAAAAGGTCATTACATTTCAAATAACATATAAGTCAACATAAAATAAGTTGAACGATAACTTTACTCTTGAATTGGACCATTTACAAAGAAAACATCTTTGATTGTCCTTATTTGAAACAAGATTCAAATTTTAGGGTCAAATATATCACAATTGAAAAATTAAGAAGTAAAGTGCCACAAGTTCCAAGCTGTGGAGACTGTTAATGTAATTTGTCTTTTTTTATTGTATTTTTACATTTTCTAAATATTAGTGAGTAAGCTTTACATGCATTTATATGTGAATTCTAATGTTTTATTCCAAAAAATAAAAAAAAATAATAATAAATAAAGTAAGAAATCAAATTAAATATATTATCACAATTGAAAATCATTTTTTATGAGTTATAAAAAATTTTGAACAAAAGAAAAAAAAAAAAAAAAAGAAGAAGCAAGGGTTTTAAGTGTAATCTTGATAGTCACACATATGGGACGTGCCGTGAGGGTTGGGATTGATCGTTATGCTTTGAAACTAATCCTGTAGTTTGGATTTATACTAAGGTAACATGTTTCATATTATGACTTGGATCTCTTTAATTGTTTATTTTAAATAAAAAGCGACGTAGTGAGGTCAAAGGCCCCAAAATGAAGTCTCCCATGTCGGTGGCAGAAGGCAAATGTTACAAAAGAGTCCTATTACATCAGTGGGCTCCATCAAGTAATGGGGAAATTGCATATCAATATAATTTCCAAAAACAAATTTCAAATCAATAAAAAATTATATAAATATTAATAATTAAAATTATAAAATTATTAATTAATATGTAATTTATTTTTTCTTACTTCATTGCAATGTAATTGTCCCTTTAGTATTTACACCAACAATGTTTTTTAGATGAAATGCTAATGAATAATGACAGTCAACTATTGCGATAATAATGATTAATGGGAGGATAAGGACAAATGCTATGAAATCTTTTGTTTCTTTCCAATGCTATGGCCAGGACAAATGCTATGCAATTATATAATTTTAAGAAATTATACTGATTTTTTTTTAGTAAAGTTAAATAGAATAAAATTAACATAAATTTTTTTTTATTTTTATTGCAAAAAATCATATTTTATTTATTTATTTTTATTTTTTTTCTAAATCTCTATCTAAATCTATGAACCAAAAACAGTGTAGAGGAGTTTACTATAATTAAGTTAAATGTATAAAATTTATTATATATTTTTTTCAAATCTCAAAAAAGATATATGCAATTTGCCCAAATAAAAAGGAAAAATTTAGAAACTTCAAGGAGAATGTCATCTAGATGAGAAGGAAAATACGTTGGAGGATCAAAGAGAGTAGCCATATTGTGAAGGAAGGAATTAGGAAGTAACTTATGAAAATTATATAATGCTTTTAATTTTCGTGGTGAGAGCGACCCAGTCTTTGGGTTTTTTTTTTTTTTTTTTATTTTAAATATAGTTATGTTATCACCATTCAATAATTATTTATTATTATTTTTATTATATATATGTGATGAGGTAATTAATTCATCATTTTCATACAAATTTATTGTTATATAGTATTATCACATGTCACTGATGACATGAATGACTCTCAAGTGAACCAAAAAACTTGTTGAATTTAAATTTGCGAGAATTTCAACACAGTGGACAGAAAAAAAAAAAATTTACAAAAACATATAGGGCGCAATCAATTTTGCGATAAGGGATAACTGAAAAACTGTAGAAAGTGCAACTTATGCCTCTTCATATTTATATAAAATAAAATAAAAAATTCTGCCTCACTAAGTTGTGATTCCCTTTTAAATTTATCTCCAAATCGTGTGGAACTTTCCACCAAAACATGCCACTTCATTGAAAAGGACAATTGAAGGATTTGAAACAATAAATTGAACGAGCTGCTTAATTTTTATTTTAACGATACCCTTTTCATCCTAAAGTAGTTTTATTTCTTATTACTACTCTTAAATCTATCTAATCGCTCACATCACCTCTTTATTTTTTATATGTTTTTTTAAAAAATTTATAAAAAAATCAAAAAATTAACTTTTAACCAATCTCTAAAAAACAAATCAATATAACTCATTTTTCCAAATCTACAGTGGGGCCAGCTCACATGTAATTTAAAAAAAAAAAAATAGAACAATGATTTTTAAAAAATGGTATAACGATTTTAAAAAGTATTATTAAAATATATTTTTAATATTTTGTAAATTTTTATAATATGTGATAACTTGTAATTGGTTAAAATTTACATACTTGCAACTCCACAAACATTCATATCGTTTATTACAAAAAATTATGTTAACCTTTTTACCATGTACTCTTTTAAAATTGCAGACTATAATTTCTCCTGTATTTTTTTGACGCAATAAGATGAAAAATATTTTTGTACATTACATATTTTGCAATATATTTTTAAATAACTATATATATACACTAGTATATAAAGTGAAGGTTGGAGTTAATATTAATGTCTCTTTGTTTGTATTTTTAGAAAATATCTCAGTAGCAGTTATATGAGTAGTATACTCAAAATTTAGTGTGTTTTTTTTTTTTTTTCAAATATCTTAATTGTTCGTCTTTCATATTTATAAAATATTTTGATTCTAGATTTTGAATTTAATCATTCACTTCACAATCTTATTTTTTTAAAGAAAAGTGATCATATAAGGGTCCCCAAATGGTCTACCGACAAAAAATCTGATATTACCCAACATGGCCGACCCGATCCATGGTCTGTCCCAGCCCACTTGAATACCCATCCCTTCCCAACCCATAAAAGATGATTTAAGATTTTGGACAACGATTTGTAACCTAAACTTGCCATAAACCCAGCTCGTAAGAGCCCGTATGGGTAAGCCTAATGTTTAGTTTGATTTTTTTTTTTTTTTTTTTTTTTGTTCTCATGTTTAATATTTTTATTTTTTTTTCTTTCCGTTTGTAGGTATTATATGTTACGGTAAAAAGATTAAAAAAAAAAAAAAAATCAAAGTACTTGAATTATGTTGGAAAGTAAACAAGAAATGTAGCTAATGAAAATATTAAAAATATGCAAATGAAAAGTGTGTAGAACTTAATAATATAAGTGTGATTTGGCTTGTGACGATCAGGTTTATTCTTTCTTCGCTCCGTCCTCCTTTTGCTCTCATTGGGTTTCAAACGTCTGGAAATAATTCTCAAAATTTAAAGTCTTTGTCCTTGTTTTCGCTCAGTGTTGAATTTCACTTGTTCCGAAGGGTGCATGGTCGAGTCCGGAGTGCCCGGGGACGGAACCAGAAAATTCTGGGCTGCTGGGCCAGGGCCGCATGTGCAGTGGCCCTAGGCCGCACGTGTGGGGTGGGACCGCACGTGTGGGGAGTGAGGCCGCACGTACGGTGATGGTTGAGCATCAGAGGGATTGCACACTGCCTAAAAGGCACGTATGGGATGAGATGCGGAAAGGGAGCACCGTACGTGCGGGGGTGAAGGCCGCACGTGCGAGAGAGGCACTCCGCACGTACGGGGAAGGGTGCCACACGTGCGGCAACCTGGGCAGTCCCAACCTTAGTTTTTTTTTGCTCTTTTGGCCAAATTTGTATCACATTTGAGGCTTTCCTCTCTTACTCTAAACCCTATTTTTCTTCTCCTTCTCTCTAGAAAACCTCCTCAAACACTAAAACTCTTTGATTTTGCCATTCCTTGGGTCTAGATTCATCATCACCATCATCTCTCCCTCTCAAGCTTTGGAGATCAAAAGCTAGGGCTCCTCTTGGTGTAGTAGAAATTGAAGAACCTTCCATCAAAGCTAGGGTTTCATCTTTTTTATCATCAAACATTGAGGTAGGGATTTCTTGAGTTATATATACATGTTTTGCCATATTGATGTTGATTTAAATGTTTTCTTGAAGCTTTTATGTTGATCTTTATTTGAGACTTAAAATGTAGAGAGTTTTAAAAAGTGAGTTTAAATCTCAACCCTCTTGTCAATCCTAGAGGGCTTCCTTTTCATTTGACTTAAGAAATGTGATTTTGGGTTGGGTTTCACCATGAAGTGGAGAAATGTTGGGTTTTTGATGAGAACCCTAGAACTTGGGGATTTTTTAAAATGTAGAAAGGCCTATGGAATTCTTTCTTTCCTTGTGATAAAAGAGTGAATGAGCATTCATTTTATGATGTAGTTTGCAAATGGCAATTTCTTGATATATGTATAAAAGTGGAAATTTTCTTTTAAAATCCATTGATAAATGTATGTATGAGTAGAGTTGCAAGATGGCAAGTTGTTGAGTGCCATAGATGATGTGAAAAGTGTTTAGTGTTATTGAAATGGGAAATGAAATGAAAGGTAACATGCTAGACATTTTGGAAGGTTTGATTATGATGAATCATTTTTGAGAAAATTGATGATGAAGAAATGTTATATAATGATGATGATTGTCACATTGCATTTTCATTTAATTGATTATTACAGGAATCGTATTTAACTTCGACATATTGTATTGGCATTCTAGCATTACTTTGTTGTAAGCTTTGAGCTAATATTTGAAATCTTTGCATTGAGAATAAGAAAATGCAAATTTAAGTCACGGAAATGTGTATGGGGTAAATACGTTGGTAAGTCCGGTTAGGAGGTGTAGATGAATTTGATAAGTTGGCCTGAGTGTCCATGGTGAAAGACTAGAAACCCGTGCGGATAGGTGTCGAGCCTTCCGGTTAATACCGATAAAAATAACAATTTGGTAGTACTCGTATAGTCTACTTGTAGACACCAGTTTAGGGATTATCAATGCCGTATTTACCGTCCCTATTGATTAAAATTGGAAGTTTTTCGGAAATTGTTGAGATTGCAAACTTTTATTGAAACATGATGATCATCAAGAAGAACATGAAATTAAATTTTCTTTAAAAAGGGTATTGCATGGCATTGACATTTGCATTTTTACATTGAGAGTTTACACAACTCTATATACTTTGTAAGAATTCTCTACTGGGCTTCATGCTCACCCCTATGGGTTTTGGTACAGGTAAGGATGTGGTGAACCTGCCAAATTAGGGCGTCGAAATATGTTTTGAGAGCACGAGACTCTTGTTGAGATTGTAAATTTTTGTAAAGCCAAGGGCTATTTTGTATGGGTCCGAGAGACCACTTTTGTGTAACCGGGCTTAAGCCTTGGAAGTTATAGCCCACAAGGGCATTTTATTTATTTGGTGACAATATGCTTCACATGCTATAGATTCATAAGTTTTCTTACCATTGAATGTATAATCGCATGTGAACTTTTGGATAAGCTCGTTCATTATCATGTAAAGATGGAAGAATTTGATGTGGTTGTTTTATATTTGGATTATTTCGGGGCGTTTCATGGCTTGTAAGATTTGGGATTATGGGGTGAGATGTGATTTTAGATTTTTAAATAGGCCCAACCCGTATCAATCTGTTTTTTTTTTTTTTTTTTTGATCGGCAAAAAAACTTTACTGATGTTAAAGTCAAGTACAAAGTACAAAACGAAAACAAGCAATAAAGAAAAGGGAAGTGCAAAAGCATCACAATGAGCAAAATCATCCCAACTAGGTTGGCACCAAAAAGCCCATCCTATCATTTGCTAGCACTCCCAGAGTTGGTAAGGAACCAACAAGAAACAAAACAAACACAGACACAACAGACGTGCCAAATTACACAAGCCCAGCAGTACATACGCCTCCCAAACTATTACTGGGCAGCAGAAACAAAACAAGCATACTACAACAGACACACCAGCAGCAAACACACCAACATATCAGCAATGTAACCCAGAACAGAGGCCAACACACTACAAACCAGCAAGACAGGCTAGACCAGCACTACCTGAGACAAAACCCAGTCCATACCATAGACCAACACAACATCTGGGCTGATCCAGCCAACAGCAGAACAAACCAGACCAACACAGACCAATATAACAGGCCAGCAGTGCAATCCATCCCAAAACATGACAGAGAGCAGTGGAATAATACCAGCATACTGAACACTGACCCCAGCAACACTCCAGCAGATTCTTCAACACCACTCCCAGCTATACTCCAACAGATATGCCAACACTTCAGAGCACTCCCAGCCACATTCCAGCAGACTTGCATAGCAAACTTCAGAACAATAACTCAGCATAGCACTCAGACTCCATCATAGTGTAACACACCACACCCCGACAGTGCACAACCACTACAATACCCTGCCAAGACATTACAAACATCTTCTAATTTGCTGAATATTATACACATAGTCAGTCACTGTGTAGCCTTGCCCAATTGTATGATCTTGAACTCGTATCAATCTGTTGATTAGTCAAAACCCGAAAAATATGTTAAAATATGAGATTCAAACACAATAATTGCGAGATGATAAATCCGGCCGTCCCATTGATGACCCTACACACATGGCGTGTACCAATTACTTTTAGTATATATTTATGAACATTCACACAAGTAATTCAATTAAAATATATGAAGCATTATTTCAATATATATATATATTATTTTGTGCATTACACAAGTCACCGGCTAATATTAATATTATAACGTTTAACTAATAATTTTTAGTCTTAAAAAGTGAGAAAAATAAATTTAAATAAAAAAATATGTTGATAATATTATTATAATAAATTACAATTTGTTGTTATGTTTGTTATAGAATGTTGTGGTTGCATTAGGGTATGTATGGTGTGAATTTTTTTTTTGAGGTACACACTATAAATTATATTTTTAAAAAACACTACAACAAAATTGGTCTATAACCACGTTTTTTAGACAACGTTTTTTTGAAAAACGCTGTGCAAAACCTAAAGTGAAATTAAAGACACGCGTGTTCCACTTAATAATGGTGCTCCGTGTCCCTCTGCCCCCATTTCTCTTTCCGTCATTTTGTTTTCTCTCTTCATCTCTCCCTATCGTTTTCTCTCTCTGTCCTAGATCTAGGGTTTTCTCTGTCTCCTCATGCGTCTTGAGAGATTCACCAGGGATCAGATCTAATTCTAAATCCATTGATTCTTGCATCGATTTGTTTGAAATTTCTTGATGGTTTTTTTGGTTTTCTTTATTCTGATTCTAATGATTTTGTAGAGGAAGATGGTTCGGTTGAGTTGCACAAATCGACGGGGTTACGAGATTGAGGAGTGAAGAAGGATCAAGATCATCGGGATCGAGACAGGGACCGAGATCGAGTCTGATCGAGTCAGAGCAAGAGGAAACCAGCCGATGAAATGATAGGCTTTTCTCCATTTCTTCTTTCCTGTTTTGCAATCAGTCTCAAGATCTTTTTCCACAACTCAAACTCACAAAAAACTCCCCTCTCTCGCAGTCCAGCCCCTTCTCCTTCTGCTCGACTCTCTCTCTCTCTCTCAAGTAACCCTTCCCTTACATCTATTTTCTCAACTACATATAGATACATGCTTATATATATATATATACACACACACACTTACAGATACATGTATTTGTATAAGCACCATGTTTTTCTTTTTACAGATTCTCTGTTCATATATATATATATATATATATATATCCTTTTATTCATTTTATTAATTTATTTTTCTTTTTTATTTGTTCAGGAATTTCGTTGGTTCGTTTTGTCGATTTTATTCTTCTACTAAATCCCTAAATATTGATCTCTCCGACGAAGAAAGCAAAAGGCGTTTATTCAACAGGTTTGTTTTACAAAAATGTCATTTGTGTATTAAGTATTCAGGTGATTTTGATGGTGATTTCCATCTCTATATGTCCATCTAGGTTGTTATACAGAAGAAGACATAGAGGGTTTCTTGAACTAGATTTGATTTTGGGGAAATGGGTGGAGGATCATATCAATTCCATGGATGAAAATGGAATTAAATCCCTTGTTGATGTTCTTGACCTGGTAATTTTGTTGACCTCTGTTTTTGCTTCTTCAATCTTTAGCCCATGGGTATATATTTTTGAAAGGCCAATTGGGTACTGGTACTTTACTATTATTAGTATTGTGTTACTTATAATTTCTCATGTTTTTGTGTTTGAAAATTGAAGCTCTTTATTAAATTTGATGACTCTAGAATTGGGTTTTACTGGAATCTTCACGTTTGTGTTTTATTTTATTTTATTTATTTATTTTTATGCAGAGCTGATTTAGATGCTCACATATCTTCATTTCCACGCATAGGTTGATAAGTTTGTTATTAAATTGGACTATGCTTGTAATTTGTGTTTTGTGACCTCAACTCCATGTGGGGTATTTTGATATATATATATATATATATATATATATATGGTTCTCAATCTAATATTAAATTTCAGTATGTTTGATGTTTATGATCTGCCACAACTTTTAGAAGTTGAATTTTGCTACTTTTTGGAGGCCCAGATGCATACCTTCGCACAAACATGTAGTTATTTGCATATAAATGGTTTTTGTCATATAGAGGACTTTGCCATCAAGGCTGCAAATGCGTTTGCATATGTAAGATTTAAACCATGAAGGCTAAAATTGACAGCGGGGGGAACAAGTGAATGAAACTTGAATTCATATTATACGCAAGACATTCATCAAACTATTTATTAGTCCTTTTTTACCACAATATTTTAATTTTGGTGAAAGTTTGGTGTTTTTAATTTTAATCCTTTTAAATTTTTAGTGCAGTTCAAGAGTCTTTTACAAATCTTATTGGCCTTTGAACTACTTGTTTTTTGCATATGTTTTCTATATCAGGAGCTTCCTGTGCTCTTTGTCAAAGAATTCACATAACTAAAATTATCTTTTTCTCCCCTATTTTGGTTTTTAATTATATTTTTAGTGCAGTTCACGATATTTTAATCTTGGTGAAAGTTTGTGTCACGACCCAAACCCAGCCCTATGGGTTTAGCATCGTAACCGGCCAGTAATCCGAGATTACCGAAGGCCTCTTGACAGTAAAACAGTAAAAACAGAGTACAGGGCCTGGCGGAAGCCAATACAGTAAATAAATAATGTCCAATGAGCTGTGACAGTCTGTATGCAAAAAGATTTTTCATGTATTCATACATTCAGGGCAGTACAGTCTATACAAACATTTACAGTCATTCAGTACAGGGACCTAATCCCTTGATAACAGTACGGTAAAGTAGGTGACAGTCTATACAGTGATACAAACAGTACGGAGACAGACGGGGGAAATAAAACACCCCAAAGCCATAGCATGGCAAACTCGGAACCTCGCAGTGAGGCACATAGGCTGGCTTGACAAAACTGGAATAAACCCGACGCGTCTAGCTTTGGTCCGGTGCCTGAACACCTACATATATATATGAGCAGTGAGCTAAAGCCCAGTGAATAACATAAAGCGTAAAGGGGTTTAGAATGAATGTCCTTACAGTAATGAAAACAGTTCATTTCAATCGGTATAGCAGTTGTTCGGTACAGTAAACAGTCATATGTGGTACATCCATTAGCATAACAGTACAGTAAGCAGTAGGTCTTAAAGACCGAACAGTAATGATGGCCATCAGTCAGTAAACAGTAGTGGTTCCAACGAGGGAACCGACAGAGATCTTTGTAACAGTAACAGTAAACAGTAGGTGCTAAGGATGCCACAGTACAGTTCAGAAATAAATGACATACATTCATTCAGTAAATAATACCAGTTCAGTAACGGTTCAGTAAACAGTTCAGTTCAGTATTCAAAATATGATCATTTGAACATATCTTTACACAATTGTTACTCACAGAGTTCTGGGCTACAGTGGGCTAGAGCGTCTCCTCGGAATGCTAACCCTAAACAGTTAACAGATTGAACACACTCTAAGTTTCACAGTTGGGAAAGATAATGACTTAATCCCTAAATGCCTCGGTGTGTTCTACGTCTATATCCTCATTAAAATGTCTTAAACTAGGCCTAAGAATGCCTAGGATGGAATGAGGATGCAAAGATGTACTTAGAAAACAATTTCAGAAATTTCAGTGAAACAGGGTTTCGCTCGAGCGCATCCTTCTCTGCTCGAGCGGACATGCAAACAAAGGTATCCGCTCGAGCATCAACTTCCCCGCTCGAGCGTGTCACCCAATACTCCGCTCGAGCGTACATTCCTCCGCTCGAGCGGACTGATGAACAGTGTAAAGTACTGGATGCTCGATTTCTCCGCTCGAGCGCGCATCACTCCGCTCGAGCGGACTGTAAAACAGGTTTAAAGTACTGGGAGCTTGATTTCCCCGCTCGAGCGCTACTTTCCCCGCTCGAGCGGGAGGCAAAAATCTGGAAAAACCCAGGTTTGTGTTCTAAGTTTAAAACCAAGGTTTCAACCACCAAAATCGATCCTCTTGGGCCCATTTTCTGGAAAACTCTTTTAAACACATAGAATAACATGTTTCAAAACTCAATTTAAGAAATCAAAGCCCAAGGGTGTTTAATTCAAACCCAATCTCAAACCATTTTCCATGAACATGCATGAACATGCTACAAAGTGACATGCATGAGATTAAATCAAATCAAAGCTTCCAATACATGCCCAAATGAGCTCAATGTTTTGAAAACAAGATGAAAACATGGACTATAACAACAATATGAGCATGCATGTACCAATCCCCATGAAATCAACCTCAAAATGCAACAATATAGCCATGCAAGCAACAATAGAGCTATAATTCAACACTTTGAGCCATAAATTGGCTCTTGACCTCAATTTAGCTCAAAACCATGGAAGAACAACTCAAAGACACAATTAGGAAGTTGAATGATCTACCTTAGGTGTGGAATTAGAAGTGAGGGGGCTCAATTATGCAAATATCCTTCAATTTCTTCAAGTTCCAAGCCAAAACTCAAAACAAATTCAACTCTCTCAATTTCTCTCTCTCTAAATTCGGTGGAAACAAGGAAATGAAGCTGATGAATGTTTTGATTCAATGTATACAAGCCACTAGATATGTCTAGGATAGTGGCCCACTAAGGGCTTGTTTGGTAAATAAAGCCAACTAAGCAATTTAACACTATTTTATTCTAATTTCATCCAATTTAATCATACCAAATCAGTTTTCAATTAAATACACCATAAAATCACATAAATCACGATGATCATGAAACAATAATCGGTTTCCGATTCGGCCGCCGATAAGGCCTTCTATTTGCAGTTTAAACATAAAAACTCAAACAGATAATCAATTGATCAAACAGATAGAAATGCAATACAATAGATAAACTCAATCAATTCAGTTTCAATTTCAGTCAGTCAGTTCAGTAATTTATTCAGTTCACTTATCAGTCATAATCGGTTCAGTTTATCAGTAATCAGTGCTTATTCGGTAAACAGTGACGAGGGTTGTTACAGTTTGGAAGTGGCTCACCGACTAGGAGCAACCCCCCAAAACAATAAACACAAATCCTATAAGACAAATTATCTTTTTCTCCCCTATTTTGGTTTTTTGTTGGTTGTGTTTTTGGCCAATCCTCTCCAAAATGTGTGTTCATATAATTTACTTTGAAATTAGGTTTTTTCTGCCTTACGTGAGAAGGTTTTGAACAACCTTAAAAACCATGCTGCTCCTGAGACAAGGGCAACCCCCCGACAACCATGGTTGAGAGGATGGGATGATTTCAAGAAAGGATGAAGTAATTTATTGCGGTAGACAAAGTAACATGCTTGGTAGCTCTGTGTTACTAAACCGGATACTATTTAGTTCCATAGACAAAGTAATTTATTGCGGTAAAAGAATGGGATTTTATGTAATTTTGGTCTAGTATATACCTATGTGCATTTCTGATTCTTTTGCAGTGAAGAGAGTGAAAATGAGGACCATGATGAAGATATGGTTGTTGATGCTACTAAACAGGGTGATGAAGTTGCCTGTGCATTAGTTACTGCAGATGCACTTGGCAAAGCCTCCTTGAGCACCACTTCAGTTCCTTTTCAGGACATAGCAGATTCTTTGCAGGAACTAGACATGGAACACTATGATGAAGAGGATGATGGTAACCCCTCTCCTGTTTTCTTATATTCTAATGGGGAATAGTTTCTTTGATTCTGTATATTTGAAGGCATGGCTTAATCTTGAAGCATTATAATTATTTGGTCAACTGTCCCTTTTTTTATTTATGTGCAAAAAGTATCAAATGAACTTTTAAGCAAGCATGCATTTGTTTCTTGGTTGTTGCAGGTGTTGAGCTGATTGGCACGGGAATTGGGGATGCTTATTATCCAAGTAATGACATGGACCCGTATTTGAAGGATCAGAATGTAAGTTTGTTTGACCAATGTTGTACATTATTGTTTGACTTTTGTTACTTCTTTTGTTTTTGTTGAAGGAAATGGAATTCTCTGTCTTATTATATCCTTGCCCTTTTAGGATGATGACTCTGAAGAGGTTGAGGACATGACCATAACAGCTGAGGATGCTGTCATAGTTTGTGCTCGTAACGAAGATGATGTCAGCCATCTTGAGGCATGTAGTACTTAGTTGGAGAATATATAGTTTCATTTATCCCATCTCTTATATTAGCCAGCCAGTTTATTTGGTGAGCTCAATGTGTACAAATAGGTTTGGATTTATGAGGACCTTGCTGATGGTGATTCAAACATGTACGTTCACCATGATATCATCATTCCAGCTTTTCCCCTCTGCACAGCATGGCTTGATTGCCCGATTAAAGGTGGAGAAAAAGGTATGAACATACTTGCATTTCTTTGCTGAAAAAAGCTGCTTTTGGCCTTTGTTCTTTGTTTTTGGTTTGTCATTCTTTTTCTCTTCAATGTTTTGGTTGATTTCCAAGTTTAATGAGGTCCTATTAGGTACAATAGAACAATATATGTATCATTTTATTTTAGAGATACAGAAGCTAATGTGTAAAATATTGCTTCATTTTGCAAGCTTGGATTGGAGCATTTTTTTTCTCTTTGGATTTAACCTGGCTAAAATTATTCTTTGTGGTCATTCAATGGGATCAAATGTTGATAATTTCAGTCTTCTTGGCAACTTTCATTAGCTTTTCTAGTAGCTTCAATTTTTGCAAATGTGAAGACTGCTGCAGGTTTGGTCTCAACTAATTAATTTTATTTGTTAGAGTGGGCCAAATTATTATTATTATTATTATTATTATTATTATATTATTATTATTATTATTATTGCTTAAAGATTAGTCAAATAACAAAAGATGACAATTGAAATTTGATGATCGCAGTTGTCAGTTACATAATGGTTTTCGGATCTGGGCTCTTAGGAGGCTTTCTTTTTCAGTGCTTTGTTGAAGATACATCATTCCAAAGTATTCTGGTCAATTTTGAGGTTTGCTTTCAATATATATGATCTTATTGATAGGACTAAAAATTGATGTTGTATAGCTTGGTTTCTATTCACCAACATGTTTTAGTGATGTTGAATTGCTGATTATATGGATATTTATGGAAATGTCCTTAATTCTCTTGAACATATGATTTATTGGGTGTGTTGAAGTGTAATGCTTTGCTCTATTATTGCAGAGCCAAGATGATGAGCTGGGGTGAAGTTTTTCGATAGAGCAGCCCTTGAAGCTAAATACCAGAGCCCACTCTATATTATTGTTTTTTTTTTTCTCGTTAAAATGAGAAAATATTAGCAATTTTTATTTTTATGTATTGAGTTAACATATTGTGTTAAAAGGGTTTTTTTTATTTTTTCTGGTTGTGGAAAATTGAAAAATGAAAAATTGAAAAATGAGTACTCCATGTTAGTAATTTTTTTTTTTATTATATATTTTGAAAATGGTGATGGATGGGTGGTTTGCTTGAACAGCAGTAAAAAAAATCATTAATTATGATTTTTTTTTTTAAAAGCAAAGAAAAGTGACGTTTTTCATAAAAACGTCACAAAATGTCGTCATTGCTTACGTCATAGTTAACTCTGACGGAAATAGTCAAACAGCTGGCAAAAATTAGTGACGTTTTAAAAAACGTCGTCTAAACTCTATAGTGGCGTTTTGAAAACGCCACAAAGATATGACGGCGGCCGTATTAGCGGCGAATTTTTTAAACGTTGTCTTATCTTTTTGCGGCATTTTCTTGGCATTTTGCGGCGTTTTTCAAACGCCGCTAATTTGCGATTTTCCTGTAGTGAAAATGTTCTTCATTTTTTTCTTAAATCATAATTTCGTATTTTTAAAAAATCATTGTTCCCATTTTTATTTTATTTATTGCATGTGAGCTGAGCCTCACAATCGACTGGAGACCACTTTTCCTTATTTGCAGTAAGAACGGGAAATGGAGAGACAAGAAACAACAATCACGTTGTTAAGATAAAACTAGATTGGCTTAAGAAAAGACAACGTTGGACCTGTTGTTTCAAATCCTTTGGCTATCGTGGCTTGATCTCATCCATTCAATTCCTTTCCAATGAAAGTGGTGGCCATTTTCATGGAAAGTTCTACACGATCTGGAGACAGAATTTATCCATATAGAATATGAATGTAATTTTATTTATGTAATATTTTTAGTAAATGACAAAGTAAAATGCAACCATGGCATTTTGCCTAATAGTTATGTAACATTTTTTTTTTATAGTGTGATGTTTCCGATTCAACTTCTATACAGACGAGTTTAAGATCTTTTGTGGTGGTTATTTATTTCTCTCTCATTATCTCCCTCATTATGGGGTTGTGAGGGCTTGGCGGGCTAGTATATTTGTTTTTTTTTTTTTGATAACTCAGGTATCCCCAACCCGCTGATTTTAAGGGAAGCCAGGACTAATCCTGAGGGTCCTGAAGTTAACGACCGGGCAAACCTCCAGTGGCCCCAAGGGGTAACTCGAACTCGAGACCTGTGGATTTTATCCTCCAGACTTTACCATTTGGCCACTTGCCTTGGGGTTGGGCTAGTATATTTGTTGTGTTAGACTTTATTGACTTTATAATTATTGTGAGCTAATAGTTTATTTGATAATGTAAATATTCTCATATTTGTAATTACTTTCTTATTGTTTGATAATAATAATAATAAAAAAAGAAAGAAAGAAATTGCAATGCATAGTAATCGTGGGGAAAGATTATGGTACAAGAGTGTGTATCATATATACCTTATAATTATAGAAGAAAAATTTTTAATTTTAAACTTTTTGAGTCATAACTAAAAAAATAAAAAAATTCATAATCAAACACAAAAAAATCAGAACTAAAATTTTAAAATAATGTCATAACTAAAGAAGAAATTTGATCATAGCTAAAGAAGAAAATAACGTAACTAATAATTAAAGAAGAAAATAGGGTAACTATGGTATGTGGGTATATATAATAAAATTCTATAGTAATTGTGTCATTCTTTATTTTGAATTACATAATAAATATGAATCAATATGTTTTAGATTAATGATTCATTCACATATTTTTTTTCGACTCTTACCGGTAAGAGTCTCATTCAAGGAGATTTGAGGGGAGAAAAAATTGTGTGGATGTAGCAGTTTCTTTCTAGCTCATTAGTTTGGAGCAATATGTAAATAAGAATTACTGAATAACTACACAAATAGAATAAATGAAATTGGGTGCATTGACATACAAAATTCAGACAATTCATGAGTTAGAATAGTCTTGCTGAGAATTGGCAATCGACTATTGCTATCAAGACTCTTCAATTTGGACTAATAAACATTCATGCATGCACCACCGGATTCCAAATTCAATTAGAATTTAATTTCACACACATCAATAATATTGTTCCTTCAAATGACTGAGTCAACTATTGTAACATCAATGACAGGATAAACGCTAACTGGATGTTTTTTTTACAAAAGTTTTATTTTTTAGGCCAATTTTCCAAATTTAGTGACATATAAAATAGATAATTGGCTGATAATTAGATAATACATTAAAAAAAAGAGTTGTCATTAATAGACTGCTATATCATTGATTTTGAAAAATGAGTCTAATTTTTGAGTTAGAATAGCCGCACAAATAAAAGTCAATCTCTCGTGTGAAAGAAGTAAATATAGACGAAGTAGAACAAATCAAAAAGACATAAGAAAATTCTATTAGCATATACTACAAAAAAAATCTCAATATATATTATTTATACGGCTCAAATATAAGTTTCATAACAAAACTCAAATGTTCAGATATAAATTTCTAAACAAAAAGCAGTTGTTCAAATATAAACTTTTGAACATAATGTATATATGAGCAATTTATTTTTATTTTTATTTATATATTAAAATGACACAAATAGTGTATACTAAAACTTTTGTAATGTGCAAATAGAATTACGTTGTTTGTGAAAAATATTTAGAATGATTTTTTTGATTTAAAACGTAAAAAATAAAAAAATAAAAAAAAAATAGAGAAAGAAAATTTTGATTTTTTGTAGAGTTATTTAACTTTTAAATGTTTTTGCTATTATTTTAAGTTACCAAAACAGTCCTAAGGACAAATACAAGAGAGGATACTAAACAAACAGAGTGGTCTTGCAAAACGAAACAGTAAATCCATATATGTATATATATATATATATATAATTGTTTCAAAAGCAAGCTCTCTACAACCAACAAAAGCAAAAGTGGGGAGGAGACTGCTCCAAGCCAAGAAAACTATTTTAAAGGTGTTTTTTTTTTGTTTTTGTTTTTTTTGTTTTTGTTTTTTTCCTTATCTGAGGTAGGCATTTGTACTATTCAATTAATCCAATTCCATTTGCATGACATCTTCGTGAGTTTGATTTGGTTTTGGTTGTATTGCATGATCTCTTTCTAGTACTATCATTTTTTGGTTTTTGAAAACTTTTTATTCTATCATATGAGCATGATTTGCCTTTTGAAGTTGTATGCCTTGGGTAGCGTTTGGTATCATCAACAAGCTCTTTTCGGTTAAGTTTTTTGAGTGAGAGATTTTTTTATTTTTTTAAAACTAGTTTGGTACAAGAAAAAAAAAATTAAAAACTCACTATTTTCATATATTTTTCTCTTTTTTGGGATGAAAATAATTTTTAAAAATTTAAAAATAATTGTTTTGTGTTTATTTTTGTGAAAACTAGTATGTAATTTTTTTGAAAAAAATTTCACAAACAATTTATGAAAAATCAACCAAACAGAGATTGTGAGTATCAATTTTACCTTTAAATATTTTATATTGTGTCAATTTAATTCAATTCTATTTAAAAATTTGATTGAAATTAATCGACATACATAAACTTTTTTACAAGTCATTCAGAAATTGATGTCTAATTTAAATGGATATTTTTTTTCTCTGATTTATCAGTGAATGTTTATCAACTAAACTAAATCAACACAATATCAAATATTATAGGGAAAAATTAATACAATAGGAACTACAAGACTAAATTGATGCAACAGGCAAAGTTAATTTGATTTTTTAATTTTTTATTATGGTGACTACCATCCATGTAGTTGTTGGGCTATTTACAAATCATTCCAATAAGTTATGTTGTCCATTTTGCACTAATTTACTTTAATCGACTTGGAAATTTTTTTCTTCCTGATTGCCTACAAATGTTTTACAATTGACAATTATATATGAATTTTGAATACAGGAATGCTTTTTTCCAAGAGGCAAGAGCTAGCCATGGCTTCCTCGCAAGGAAGGCAATTGCAACTACAACCCATCATCATGATGCTAGTACTAGTACACGTACAAGTAGTAGTGGTGGTGATATTGTCATTATCAGCAGCGACAATTGCAGCACCGCCAACCGAAGCAGATTTGAAGAATCTTGGCTGCATGAACAGTTGCGGGAATTTAAGCATCTCATACCCATTCGGCGGGAAAAAGGATTGTTATCGCAATGAAAGTTTCTTGATTAATTGTAGTGATTCCCAACCATATTTACGGCATGGCAATATCCCTGTGACAAATATATCTCTTGAGGAGAGTGAGTTACGCATCATCATGCACTTCATAGCCAGTGATTGTTATGACTCTACTGGTAACCAATTATTACCAAGCAACGCCAGTAGATCGTTCAGCCTTTCCAAATTCTCCATATCGAATACCAAGAACAAGTTCACTGCTATCGGTTGTGACACATCGGGATCTGTCCAAATCACTGGTAAAAACAATTCTTCTGTAGCAACCGGATGTCAGTCACAATGTAGCAGCATCAACAGCGTTCCTAATGATGGATCTTGCTCTGGAATTGGTTGCTGCCAGACCTCCATCCCAAAAGGACTCGGCGGGCTCCAAATTTCTGCAGAAAGCTTTTACAAACATGCGAATATAACCGACTTCAATCCCTGCAGCTATGCCTTTGTTGTTGAAGATGGTGCGTTTCATTTCTCCGCAACTTACCTTAAAGATTTTAAACCAATGGTGCCGATGGTGCTTAATTGGGGAATTGGGGATAATGAGACATGCGAAGAAGCTAAAAAAAATCAGACAAGTTATGCATGTGGAGATCATAGTGATTGTTTTGAGGCAAAAGACGGTAATGGGTATATCTGCAAGTGTTCCAAGGGCTACGAAGGGAACGCGTATCTCTCAGATGGTTGCAAAGGTTAGGAATATCCATTTAGCAAACTTCATTCATCATGTTCGGATTCAATTACCTTTGATTCTAAACATATATATATATATATATATATATATTGCTTTTGTGATGCTTTAATTTTATGATTGAGCCCTCCCTCCTCTGTTTTGATTGTTTTGCAGACATAGATGAGTGTGCAAATTCAACTCTCAACCAATGTGTAGATGGAAACAGATGTGTAAACACGCCTGGGAATTATACGTGCTCTTGCTCCAAGGGATACCACGGTGATGGCATAATAAATGGAACACGTTGTACTGCTGATCGAGATTTTGTGCTTCAGATTGTGATTGGTATGTATATATATATATATGTCGGTGATAATACTATATATATGTCAAAAGTAAAATAAATAAATTACAACAGCCAAGGATGGATGTAGGGGATGCGGGCGAGTGTGGTCCGTTTTCAAATTTTTAAAAAATTATGTATATTATATTAATAATTAGTAAGATAATTTTAAATTAGAGTACTTCGCACCCCTAAAATTTCATTAGTTTGTATCCTTCAAATTATTTACATTAAATTTTTTTAAAAATAGTTCTAAATTGAGTTTTATCAAATATTGATCTATTGTATTTGTTATTTGTATTATTTGTTATATTTCTATATTGTTTAGAGTTACTTATATTTTTTTTACTTGCTAGTATTTTTGTTTGCTGCTCATATGTCATTTATGTTTTTTTTTTTTTTTCTTGTTTTATAAATCACACTTTAATTTGTTTATACATCTTATTTTGCATTTATTCTTATTTGTTCATTCTTTGGAAATAGGAATGTTGTCTGAAAATAAAAATATTGTCTACTTTAACATGACATTCTTAAAATAAATTCCTAAAATCTAATATTGCTTATCGAAACGGAGTATTATCATACTCATAAAAACATACATTTTCAATTATAAAATTTTTCAAAACTAAACAACATAATAAGATGGAAGATGATTTTGTAACAAGCTACTTAATCATATTTATTGAAAAAGATATTAATCAGTGAAAAATTACATGTATTCTTACCCCCAAAACTCAAATCCTAGATGGTCTCTGACAACAACTAATTCACATAATTAATGAATTTGGAAGAATTTACTTGTTGCCTACCTCCCCAATTGGATCCACATCCTTTTATATTCCAATAACTTAAAAGAATATATATAATTATCAATAGGGTAATGCTATATAAATTAATAAATTAATAAATTTTTGCAAATTTATCTCACTCACTCATATGATTTATATCATATTATTCCAATAGGGTACGGGGATACTGCTGCGCCTAAGGCGCAGCAGATACAGGTGTCACTTTAAACGACCACGTTTTGGTGTTGTCTTGACTTTCCTTTCTGCTGTGTTTTTGTGTAAACCACTGTGATTTCCAAGGCTTGGGAAGTCAATTGCTGATGGATTTGTGCACTTTAATATACTATTTGTAATATATAGTATACTAGTTGTATAAAATAAGAATTACGGATAAAAAAATTAATTTATTTTTAATACATGATTAATCGAAGAAAATTTCTTATGATTCAAACCGTTTAATGTGTACATCTGGTTGAGTACATCATCCTTGCAAAAAATAAAGTTATTCGGATATTGATAACTATTTGATCAAATCACAATTTCGTCAACAATTTATTTTGAAAATCATATGCTGTTAATACAAATATAATATGATAAAATGGCTATCCATCAAAGTAATTTTTTTTCAAGAATGATATACTCAACAAGATGTACATATTGAATAGTTTGAATCATCAAAATAGGGTCAATAGGGTCAAATCAAGGCCCACAACACTCTTTAATCAAACTGGAGACGAGTCTGTCCCATTTCTTATATTGTGAAAATAGTATTTCATAATGAAAAATGTAAATAAATCTAACAGGTCATTATTTTTATTCTTTTCTAAAATTTTTGGACTATAGAACTCATATAATTCAATTTTCTTAGAAAACCGTCAATTATAATTCAAGTTTCTTTTATTAATGTGAAGCAATTACAGATCATTTATAAAATTTGTTATTAATTTTGTATTTCATCAGTATTTTACAATGCATATCGAGATGATCTCTAACTGTTTTACATTATAAGTAATAACATCAATCCATTTTATTTATATAAGAGATATATGTCACTTCTTTTTATTTTAAAAATTAAAGATGAATGGCCCATTTTATTTTATGAATTATTAATTCAATTAATAACTTTTAATGATATAAAAAATTTATTTCAATTAATAATTCAGGTAAATTTATTATTATATAGTAGAATAGTTAGGAATTTCGTTTTTCAATTAATTCTGTTAAATAAAATATTTTGACAACTGAATATTTGTAATTTGTCAAATCATAAGAGACAATTCGTATGTTTAGTAAATTTCAAAAATTATATTTGTAATTTATCTTATTTTTTACAACTACTATACTAAAATATTAAAAAATTGCAATATAGAAAGGTTCTTAATTGATTGTGGATCAATAAACCATCAGGAAATGAATACTCAAAGCATGTTGGTTTACACAAAAAAAAAAAGACAAACAAAAGAAATAAGTCAATCATGAGCCAAAATGTCACCGTTTAAAGTGACAATAGTAACTGCTGCGTCTCAGGTACAGTGGTATCCCTGTACCCTGTTTCAATGGGTATGTTTCAAATTTTAAAGGTTTATTATTGCATGTTACATTATTAGTAATAAAAAGAAATTATAAATTTTATAAGTTTATATGACATTTTTTTATATTAATATCGTGAGTCATATAATTTTATTTCTATGCTTAGTTTCAAATCAATATATTGGCAAGATGTTTATAGTCTTTGTTACTTATAAATGACTTATTTAAAATACAGGTATTACCATTGGTGCTTTGACTATTTTGGTGAGTAGCTCCTGGTTGTATTGGATTTTCAATAAAAGAAAGCACATGAAGCTTAAAGAAAAGTTCTTCAAGCAGAATGGTGGATTAATGTTGAAACAACAACTCTCTAGACTACAGAGATCGACTCGGGAAGTGGTCAAAATCTTTTCTTTAGAAGAGCTCAAACGGGCTACCAACAACTATGATGACAATCAAATTGTTGGCAGAGGAGGTTTTGGAACAGTTTATAAGGGAATTCTAGCAGATAAAACGACAGTGGCCATCAAAAAATCGCAAATTATGAATCAAAGTCAAGTAGAGCAATTCATCAATGAGGTGGTCGTGCTTTCACAGATCAATCACAGGAATGTGGTCAAACTCTTAGGTTGTTGTTTGGAAACTCAAGTCCCTTTACTCGTCTATGAATTCATCACCAATGGCACTCTTTTTGAGCATATACATAACCACATCAAGGCATCTAATATATCATGGGAAAATCGTTTGCGAATAGCTGCTGAAACTGCTGGAGTATTGTCATATTTGCACTCTGCAACATCAATTCCTATTATTCATAGAGATGTTAAGTCTACGAATATACTCTTAGACGATAACTACACTGCAAAAGTGTCGGACTTTGGAGCATCAAGGTTGGTTCCACTAGACCATGATCAATTAGCAACGGTGGTGCAAGGAACTCTTGGATACTTAGACCCTGAGTACATGCTCACAAACCAATTGACAGAAAAAAGTGATGTTTACAGCTTCGGAGTAGTCCTTGTGGAGTTAATCACCGGAAAGAAGGTGTTGTCATTTGACAAGCCAGAAAAGGAAAGGAGTCTAGCTAGGTATTTTCTTTCATGTATGAAAAATGGTCGGTTGTTCCAACTTATTGATGAACAAATAGAAATTGAAGGAATTGTTGAGGAGCTCACAGAAGTGGCTAATATTGCAAAGAGGTGCTTAATAGTAAAAGGAGAGGAGAGGCCTACTATGAAGGAGGTAGCAATGGAATTGGAGGGGTTGATCCACAAAAAGATGAAGAAGCATCCATGGGTTCAAATTGATTTGAATGGTGAACAGAGTGAGCACTTGCTTGGTGGGAAGTTAAATGGGGTTGAGTTAGATTGTACTACTAGTAGTAGTAACACAACAACAATTGGGTATGATAGTGTGAGGGAAACATGATATTGCCAATGGATGATGGGAGGTGATTTTTTTGTACTGTTGAGTCCACAATGATAACAAATTGGGTGGTGGTTTGTTATTACTATCTTTTGTGTTTTGTAAAATTATGTGCCTACATTAGATCGTTTTAGTTTAATTTACATTTTCATATGTAATTTTTCATTATTGTAATCTATTATTCAAATACAGCAGAATATATAGGAATAATTTTATAAATAAATGACAAGCGATGACAATATTCATAAATTGATGGAGTGCAACTAAGAGTTGATTTAGTGATTGGGTTTGTCTCTAGTATGCTATGTGGATTGGGCTAGTTTGGTCCCAGTTCTATTTTGATGATTTGATCTGTTGATCTTTTAAACCTCAGTGTGTGGACCATCTACGAAAAAATTAAATTGATTAGATAATTATAGTAAGGACCTGACTCCTCTCCACTAGAGAGGAGAGTTCGTCATTAGTGGGCCTTAATCTAGGTCCATGTTGATAATCCAAACCATTCAATATATAGGACCCGTTGAGTATATTATCCCTCTAAAAAATTACGTTGATTGGATATCGATAACTACTTGATCAAATCACATTTTCCAATATAATTTTCAAAGTAAATTGTGACATAAGTACGATCTGATCACGTAGTTATCAATATCCAATCAATATGATTTTTTTGTAAGTGTTAATATAGATGGTATATACTTAGGTATATATTTAGGCCATAATTTAGGTATATATATATATTAGGGACTTGTTTGTAATACTCTCCTGTATATAGGAGTCCTTGTACCTTGATTCATATATATAATTGATACATATTTCTCGTAACCATTCTAACATGGTATCAAAGCTCTAGGTTTAGCCCTCTTTCTTTTCTCTTTCTGCCTAGTCCTGTACACAGTGGTACTACAACATTCATTCAATCATCCAAACACTTTATTTTCTCTGTTCCATCACTGTTTCGTCATTATTTTTTTTTACCCAAAATTTCCCCCCCCCCTTAGCATAAACTGGTCAGAATCTTCTCACGATTCCAATGACACCGACCTCATCACTAGAAAATCT
The DNA here is from genome assembly GCA_030407325.1 of Camellia japonica. Taxonomy (NCBI): domain Eukaryota; kingdom Viridiplantae; phylum Streptophyta; class Magnoliopsida; order Ericales; family Theaceae; genus Camellia; species Camellia japonica. The sequence continues at coordinate 116,007,368 of JAPPVO010000016.1, forward strand.
CTCATGCACCCTTAAGCGCCGTTTCTGTGATTGGCGTGTCAACTGCTTCTACCATCACTCTCACACGTGCTCCCACACAAGCACAGCCACACCAACTGCTCAGTCGCTTAGTCGTCAGCCACTCAGCTGCTTATTTCGCTAACGTCGTCCACCTTATGTCAGCCTACACACTCGGTTTTGGCTCAGCCGCGTGCATGTGACGTCAGCATCACGTCTCATACTCACGCCTCTGTGATGTCACCATCATACCTCCATGCCACACTCGCTGACATCAGCCCTACGCTGTGTGTCATCAACGATAAATAGTTTAGCCCTTGTTTTTGTTCATTCTATCCAATTTCAGCCTATTTTTGGGCGGTTCAACTTCGTTCCCACCTAATTTGGAGCTTCTAAATCCACTGGTGCACTTTATTTTTGCTGATTCTACTCCTACAACACTATTCCTATCTGTTTACTTCACCAAACCACCGTTATGGATCGTCATGATGCTTCGTATTCAATCTCTGTTATTCTGGACAACTTCAACTATGTGTTGTGGGCCCAAGCAATGTCCAGTTTTTTGGAAGGGAAGAAACTCTAGCTCATTATCACTGGGGATGTGATTAAACCAATGAAAGAGGTTAATGAAATAGCTGCCAAATATGAAGACCGTTTAGAGGGTTGGGATGGTAAGAATTACCAAATCATTACTTGGCTTCGGAATATATCTGTTACTCTATCAATTTGCAGTTTGGTCATTTTCAACTTGACTCCATGACTACTCCAGCCAAAGACGTTTGGGATTTTTTGAAAGAATGTTTTCAGACTACTGGCCTCGCTCATCAGTATCAACTTCAGAGTCAGCTTGCGCTTGGTCAGTCTGTTAATGATTTTGTTTCTTAGATATATTCTCTTCCTCGTGTACTAAAATTTTTTAGGGAAAAGCTGCTCTTACTGCTGTCTATACTATCAACTGTGTTCTTACTCCTACTATCAATAACCAAAGTCCTTATGAACGTTTACATGGCACTAGTCCTCCATGTACAATCTTCGAGTTTTTGGGTCTACATGTTTTGTTCTCCTCCAACCTCATGAATACACCAAATTTGAACCCTATTCTCATCTGTATTGTTTTCTCGGGTATGAGATTGAACATAAAGGCTATCGTTGCTGGGATCCTATATCTAAACGTCTTTGTGTCTCTCGTCATGTGGTTTTCTGGGAGCATAAAATGTTTTCATCCTTATCCTCATTTCGCTTATCATCATCTTCTACTTCCATTTTGTTTACTAATCCTTCTATCGATCCCTTCTCTAATGACTTTGATGCAGGTTCCTTCTCTCTAGAGATGTCTTTGCCTACACCTCATCTTGTCCCGACTGCTCCCTTTGATGGTCCCGCTGTTCACGTTTCGGGGCCTCCAACTCCCATTGAGTGTTCCGTTGAGTCTCCTATTACCCTACCAGATCCTCCTTCCACAAGTCGTCTAAGTCAGGTAACTCAACAACCTATTTATCTTCGTGATTATATTGTGGGCTCCACTGTTTTTTCTACTCATGAACCTACCTCCTATCGTGAGGCTTGTACTAATCCTCTTTAGCAGCAAGCTATGATTGATGAACTTCAGGCTCTAGACAAAACTCATACTTGGGACATTGTTGATCTTCCTCCTGGAAAGACTACAATTGGCTGCAAATGGGTCTACAAAATCAAGACTTACTTTGATGGTTCTATTGAGCTGTATAAAGCTCGCCTTGTTGCAAAAGGCTTTGCCTAGGAATATGGTATTGATTATGAGCAGACCTTTGCTCCTGTTGCTAGGCTTACCTCTGTTCGTAGCCTGATTACTGTTGCTGCTTCTCGCCATTGGGATCTTTTCCAAATGGATGTAAAAAATGCCTTTCTTAATGGTGATCTTCTTGAGGAGCTCTATATGCAACCTCCACCTGGGTCTACCTATCCAGCTAATAAAGTTTGCAAACTTTAGCGTGCTCTCTATGGTCTCAAACAAGCCCCTCGTGTTGGTTTGCTAAGTTCAGTTTCACCATTCATGACCTTGGCTTCACCTCTAGCTCGTATGACTTTACTCTCTTTATTCGGAAGGCTACTCATGGCACCACTCTTCTTCTTCTCTATGTGGATGATATGATTATCAGTAGTGATGACGTGGCTAGTATTCTTAGCCTCAAACAATCTCTCAGCCGACATTTTGAGATGAAAGACCTTGGTACTATCAATTATTTCTTAGGTTGTGAAGTCTCTAATAATTCTACTGGCTATCATTTATCATAGGCCAAATATACATCCGATCATTTGGCTCATGATGCTCTTACTGATTTCAAGACTGTCCCTACTTCGATTGATACTTAGACTTGTCTCACTCATCTTGATAGGGATCTTCTCTCAGATGCTACTCTTTATTGCCAGCTAGTAGGTAATAATGTCTATCTTACTGTGACACCTCTTGACATTGCTTATGTTGTACATCATGTTAGCCAGTACATGTCAGCTCCCCGCACCCCTCATTACATAGCCTTGCTTCGCATACTTCGCTACCTTAAAGGCACCATGTTCCATAGACTCCATTATTCTGCTCACTCCTCTCTTGAGCTTCGTGCCTTTTTTGATGCTAATTGGGTTGGGGGATCCTACTGATCGTCGCTCCACTATAGGTTTCTGTTTCTTCTTAGGGGATTCACTTCTTGCTTGGTGCAGCAAGAAACAATCTCTCACTGCTCATTCTAGTATTGAAACTGAATATCGTGCCCCTTTTTTTTTTTTTGATCGGCAAAGAAAATCTTTATTGATGAAAAAATATAAGGTATGATAAATTACATCAATAAAGAGGAGCTTGGAGCTATCACAAGCTCCAAGTGCCAGTTGGCGAGGAACCAACAAAATAGAGCAAAAGATGCAGCCACAAAACAAGACCAAAAAGATGAAATACACAAAAAAAAAAAAAAACCAGCAAAACTAACAGCAGAGACTAATAGAGCAGCATGCCAAACTTCACAGTAGATCCTAACAGCACATCAGATCCTAATAGAGAATAATAGCACAGCAGAGCAGCAGCTCAAACTTCAGATCAGCAGATCAACACAGCATTCCAAACAGCACTACAGATCCCCAACCTTAACAGCCTACAACAGAACCTCCCAAGCACTTCCTGATTTGCCTCAAATTAAGAATGAAATCCTGCATTGAAAAATGGAAGTCTCTGAGGAATAGTTTTACCCAAAAAGCAATCCTATACTTAATTAAATCACAGAGTTCCATCAGGTTTGGATGAGTTGCTCTAAACACACATTCATTTCTACACTTGCATATTGACCACATCACAGCTAATGGAATAACCCTCCAAATCTTCATTTCTTTCTTCTTTAGCTTCTCTCCTGCCCACCATAGAAGAAGACTCTCTACAGAGCCTGGTATAGCAGCTTGGACATCCCACCACTTCAACATTTCAGCCCAAATCTTCCATACAAAGGGGCACCAAATTAAAACATGGTTCACTGATTCTCTGCCACTGTCGCAAAACATGCAGATTGTGGGGGCATTCTGATTAATCACTCCCAGTTTTTGTAAAAACTTGTTTGTTTTAATTCTCATTTTCCAAACAAACGAACCAAAAACCTGCACCTTGGGAGGGATGTAATTGAGCCATATCAGTTTGGTAATGCTCATGGTGGAACCTGCATTGTCCACAACAAACTTGTATAGAGCTGCTACATTTAGATCCCCAGAAGGTGAGGCTGACCATACAGGCGGTCAGCACACTCTGGTCTCATTGTAGGAGCCACCAACAGATAATTAAAAAAGCCTATCTAGCTCATACTCCTCTCATTAATATAACTCCCTTCTAAATGCTAGGGACCATTCACCAACTATAATTTTCTTATCAACCAGTACTCTCAAGGATTCCTTTCTTTTTTTTCCATAGACGACCTATATAGAGTTGGGAATTCATCCTTCAAACATGCTGACTGACACCATGTATTAGACCAAAACCTGATCCTTCTTCCATCCCCAACCTTCAAATGGAAATTGTCCAAATAAAAAGCCTTTAGACTGGTGCACTATTCAGCAATAAAAATGATCCATTTCCAGACTGCCGAGTGGCTGTTAGATGGAATAAGAGATGGAATCCAGCCACCGACCTCCATCTTATATCTGCTGCAAATTACTCTTTTCCACAAAGCATCCTATTCACTACTGAACCTCCACCACCATTTAGTTAGCAAACACTTGTTAACATCCCTTATTTTCCTGATGCCCAATCTTCCTTGATCCACTCTTTTAGACAAGTCCTCCAATTTGATCATATGGATTTTTCTCTCAAGTTCAGAACCACCCCACAAGAATGTAGCTTGAAGCTTCTCCAACTCTCTAGCAACCCCTTCAGGCATCTTGAACAACGACAAATAATACACTGGCAATGCTGATGTTACTGCTTTAACAAGTGTTAACCTCCTTGCAAAAGACAACATCTTCCTTTTCCAACCCGCTAGTTTGCTTCTGACTTTATCCACAACTGGTTTCCAAGTAGCTTTCTTCTTTGGGTTAGCTCTTAATGGCAGCCCTAGATAACTGAGAGGTAATGATTTGATTTTACAATTAAGTATTGCAGTGAAACCATCCATCATCTCCTCTGAAACACCCACACCACACACAACACTTTTATGAAAGTTTATTTTCAGGCCAGACATGATTTTGAAGCACCTTAGCACCCTTTTCAAGTTCCTCACCTCATCTACTTCAGCTTCACAAAATAATAATGAGTCATCTGCAAACTATAGATGAGTTAACAACACAGCATCATAGCCTACCTTTACACCTTTAATCAGGCATAACTCGTGAGCTCTGTTCAATAACATATGTAGGCCTTTTGTTGCTAGATTAAATAGGAAAGGAGACAATGGGACTCCTTGTCTTAGACCCCTTTGTGGGCTAAACTCTTCAGTAGGAGATCCATTGATGAGCACTGAGACCCTTGCAGTTGTTACAAACTCCTTAATCCAATTGGTCCATTTAGCTCCAAACCCAAACTTAGAAATCATAGAGAATAGAAAACCCCAATTAATGGAATCATAAACCTTTTCAAAATCCAACTGAATGAGCACTCCCTTCTTTTTGGCTTTCTTCCATCCACCAACAACCTCATTAGCAATTAGCACCCCATCTAGAATATTCCCTCCACTTAAGAACGCAGATTGAGACTCACTAATAATATGTGGCATCACAGTTTTCAGTCTATATGCCAACAGCTTTGCTATAATCTTGTAGATTGAGCCCGCCAAGCTTATAGGCTTGTAGTCTGATAGCCCTGTTAGATTATCCCTCTTAGGAATGAGGGTTATGAAAGAACTGTTTATACCCTTCACCAATTTACCATTCTTATGAAATTCTTTTACAAAATTAATCACATCACCCTTCATGACTTTCCAAAACTTTTGAAAACACAGCAAATTAAAACCATTTGGTCCTAGTGCTTTATTCCTATCACAGTCCATCATTGCTGCTTTGATTTCTGCTTTTGATTTCTAACAGACCAAACCCGACACTTCCTTCTACTAATAGAAAATGACCCTCAAACTCAGGTCTCGATGGCCAGTGCTCTGAGTACTGATTCTTAAAGTGCTCAAAACCCTTACTCTTCACTTGACTTGGATCTTCAAACACCACCTCCCCTTCTATGATAGAGTTTTATTTCATTTCTTGTTGTTCTGCTTTTTGTTACTACATGGAAAAATCTTATATTTTTGTCCCCTTTCATTGCCCAGTTAAGTCTTGATTTTTGCAGCCATAACCATTCCACCATCCTACTCAACCTCCACATCTCAGCTCTAACTTCACTTTTCCTAACTTTTTCCGCATCATCAAGGTCTTTAACCTCAGCTAGAAGATCAAAACTATGAAGTTCACCCTCTACTGCCTTCAAACTATTAATTACATTTCCAAAAATCTCCACATTCCAACTTTTGAGGCCACTTTTCAAAATCTTCAACTTTTGAAGTAGTATAAACCCAACCCAGCCTTCTACTCTAGTTTCTTGCCAATTTGTCTCCCAGAAGCTCTGAAATTTTTTGTGTAAGAACCAAGCATTTAGTACTCTAAAGGGCTTAGGGCCCCAGTCCCTCTTATCCTCCATCATAAGGAGAGGGCAGTGATCAGATAGCAGTCTAGGTAGTCCCTACAGTTTCAGGTTGAACATCTCAAGCCATTTTGGGTCTACAAGGATTCTATCTATTTTACTGCACTTCTCTCCAGCACATGAGTTGCACCAATTGAACCTCCTCCCAAGTAGTGGCAAATGAGATACCTTACACTTATCAATAAACTCATTAAATTCCTTCATGCCTCTATCCCTCCTTAAACACCATTTCCTTTCCCCAATATGCCGAATCTCATTGAAATCCCCTCCTAAACACTAGGGATTAGGAAATTCCTCCTTTAATTTCAATAAACAATTCCACATATTCCCTCTTGAGCCCACATCATTAGGTGCATAAACGTTCAGAATAGCACAATCAAATTGGTTAAAGAGGGTACCTGATAATAATATGAATCTTCTATTGCTACAACAATCCTTAACTTAGAAGACATCTGGATCCCATATGCACAGTAATCCCCCTGCAGAGCCTACAACATCCACCACCATAAACTCCATTTTGCCCCTTACCCACACAGATCTGACTTCATCCTCTGTTATTTCTGACTTCCTTGTCTCTTGGAACAAAGCAACATCCACATTTCTCTCCTTCATAAGCTTCTTTAACTTACTTCTCGTCTCCTTCCTCCCCAACCCTCTAATGGTCCATGATAGAATCTTCATTACTAACCACTATTACTCCCATTTTCCCTCCCAGCTGGTGTACTCTAAGCCCCAACTCTCACCCCCCTTCAATTCGTTCCTTGTCCTTCAATTCAAGATCCACTATTTTCTCCAACACTTCAGCCCTCTTCCCATTAAACTGTACACCGAGGACTTTCCCCAATTTCAGAGTTGCTTGGGTTTCAGTCAGGAAAACCCTCCTTTTATCTACTCCACCCTCTATCGATGCAGATAAGGACATTGCCACCATTGTTGCTCTCCGGACTGCAGCCCTGGGCAATGCTCTACCTGTTGAAGCACCTCTGTTCCCATACTTCCTCAAGAGCTCGAAAGGCCCTATCCTTGAAAAGTTCTGATTAAGTCTATTTCAACTACTAATCTTTTCCTTCCCCTTTTTATGTCTTGCAGATCTGCTATTGGGCTCATTCTCATGGGCTTCAGAAAGGCTTGAAACTCTCCCGAGTGGCCCTACTGCATCAGACTTTTCTCTTGCAGTTATATCCTGTATCCCCAGCCCAGTCTGTGAATTACAAAGCCCACACCCCTGACTTAGTGTATTATTCTGGCCCCAAATCACTTCAATATTCACTCCAGGCCTTTCTAGGCTTGACCCACCTAGACTTCTAACATAACCTGGCATACATACTTGATTTTCCATACTCTGACTGACTACCGTCTCCTCTGTTGAGCCGATCCTTTGGTTTTGCACTCTCATCATTTTGTTGCAGGCCTCACCACTCATTACTTTCCCTACATCACTTCAAACATCTTTAGCTTCCGCTACACTCCTCCGGCATGCCTTCATCTCCACCTCCTCACTCTGACTCCCACCACCTGGCCTGGTTTCTTGAGCCACATCATACCCAAACTCCAGGTCAGCTATTGAAATCATCCTCCATATCATCATCATCATCTTCCTCCTTCCTGCTATTCCGACCCACACCTTGTTTCTCCAACACATTTGAGCTACAAATCTTATCCACATCTTGCAGCTTTTGACATCTGCAAGTAAGTTTTAGTGGTTTCACCATTACCACCTGTTCTTCACAGACTCTCACTGGATAAACCATCCCTCTGCATTCCAGATTTATGAATGAATTTATAGGTTCCATGCTTTTGTGGAGACCTTAACCTTTGCTCACACAAATGATAATGGTTGGCTTATATCACCTTCAAAACATAAAACTTGCCCCAATAACCCATCAACCCTTCTTAGATTGGAGCTATTCCACAGGCGTAATGGGATGCTGTAGACACCCCATTTTTGACCGTCCTCAAGACTTGGACGTCACCGTTGGAACACTCGGTGATTATCCATGTTTGTGTTCGTTTGGAGTTCCCGGAGTTCTCGGCTCGCGCGCCTTGCCTCAGGACTCCGAACTCGACCGTCTTGTGTCTGGTTTTGCACCAAACACTTGTGTTTTGCCTTGGAAGGGCAGGGAATGCTTTGTGAGGCATCCCCACATACCACCGGCTGTGGCCAGAGGCCACCGGCTGGCTGGTGTTGCCATCGGCACTTTATTGTGCCGACCGGCACTCTTTTGTGCCGACCGGCACTAAGTTTTGCCAAAATGGCACTCTTTGCCGGCCGGACACTGTGCAGTTGCTTTATGAGATATTTTCAGACAGCTGTATAGTTTTGGTTCCCCTCCATACACGTGTATGGAGGGATGACCCTCTTAGTTAGCTTAGCTTGTAAGCTTTGCAAGCTTTGCTTGCCTATAAGAGGACCACTCCTCTTCTTGGCTTAGGGTTACAAAATTTTAGACATTTTAGACAGACCAAGCTCTGGTTTTTAGGGTTAAGATAGATACACCTTCTATCTCTCTTCTTCCCTCTTGTTTTGTACACTAGGTGTTTGTGTCATACTTTTGTTCACCAACACCTAGTGTTTCACCTTCCTTGAGTTCTTGAGGGTCCAGAGGTTTGTTTTGGAGCTTTGGAGCTGGTTTGGTGTTCAAGGGAAGCAACAATATCAACCTTTGTGAAGGTGGTCATCAAGGGTAAGAAACTAGCTCTTTTTACCCCATTCTTGCACTCCATTTTTGCCTAGTTTTGAACTGTTTTTGTGCTTAGTCTTTAACACATAAAAGTTCTATTTTTTAAGCCTCTTTATTGTTTATTAAGAGTGTTTTGTGGTTTGAGCAAGTTTGACCACCCTTAGGCCTTGAAAAGGCCCCTTTTTGTGCTATTTTGTGAGAGATCCGAGACTTTGGTGCTTGGGCCTCTCCACCACTGAAATCTTGAGGGATTTCAGTGGTGGAGATGGTGCCTTGAAGTCTCCAAAAGGGGAGGGCCACCCCCTCTCCTTGATGTCCTTGAAAAGGACAAGATTTGGCTTCTTGAGGGAGTTGTGCTTGAGTGTGTTGAGCATGTTTGGTTTGTTTTTCATGCTTATATTGCCATGATATAACATGATTTTAAGTTGGTTTTGGTCCCCTATGCATGCTTAGCATAGTTGCCATGTAATGCCTTGTATTGCCTTAACATGCCTTAGATTGTTAGCCCTAATTTGAGCATGCTTTAGGCTTGGATTTGTGAATGTTTTGTGCTTATTTTGCCATGTTTTAGCTCTGTCCATAGTCATTTGGGTTGATCTTGGCATGCATTATATAGCCCCTTTGCATTTAGGCTTGCTAGCCTTTGAGCATGCATGTGTAGCATGTGTTGCTTACCTCATTTTGATGGTTTGGAACCATTCAAAATGCTATTTCAGTCCCTTTGGTGTGCTTGTATGCTTGCCTTAGTTGTCTCTTTAATGCTTTGAAAGCATGTGTTAAATGCTCCATGTCTTGGCCTTAATGCATGCCTTTTAATTCATGTCACCTAGATGCCATCTAGGTGGTCCTTTAGGCTTAGTTTTATGTGTTAAAACTCTGTTTTTAAGTGTTTAAGTATTGCCATGTGTGGTTGTACTAGGTATGGTTCAAAGCCTCATGGGCTTGCCTTAATGCTTGAGCCATTTGTATGCCTTGTTTGGCTTGCTTTGTTAGTTGGTTTGGCACCATGTTTTGCATGAATTTCAGAGCTTTCCATGTATGCTAATAGTCCATGTTTGTGCCTCTTAGATGTGTTTAAGAGTTGCTTAATTGTGCTTAAGTGTTGGTGCCTTAACTGTGCATGTGTGCATGTGTGTTTGGCCCTCTTGACTTAGCATTTTGGCCACTGATTTTAGGACTATTTGAGTTGCCTAATTCATTTATAAGACCATTTTCATTGGTTTGCATGCTTACTTGCATGCTTGCTTGAACCCTTTGCATGAACATATTGCATAGTCCATGTTGCATGCCTAGTTGACATGCTTAGGGTGCATTTGCATTGTGCATGTTTGACCTCTTGAAGTGAAGTATGATAGAGGTTTAGCACCCTTGTTTGCTTGTTTGCATTGCATGCATTTGAAATCAAAGTTGCACTCTTGGTTCTTTGGGCCATCATGCATGGAAATGCGTGATTGGTGGTCCGGGAATCGAGGCACATGCCCCTTTGAGTCAATAACATGATAAGGGGTGTGTGTAGTGCATAAATACCTTGAATCACATTGCCATGCAAGTTTTGCCCTCTGCTGCTGTGAGTTGCAGGTTCTGCAGGTATTTTGTGCCGGCCGGCAGTGTTTAGTGCCGACCGGCAGTCAATTTGCAGCCGATGGATAAATTCTGTGCCGGTGGCCTCCTCTTCAGCCGGTGGCTATTCTACCAGCGGTGGTGATCCCCAGTGCCTGAGAAGCACTTCTGGGACTTTGGCAATTTTCTGAGGAGGAGAGCAGAGGAAACAGAGGCAATCCGTGCATGGCAGTGCGGTTCCGAGCCAGTCCCGAGCGCGTTTGCATCCGGTCCTCATCCCGAGGCGGTTCACTGCTTTTAATTAGATTAATTAATTTATTTGATTAATTTAGTGAAATTTGTAATATTTTAATTAGCTTGCGTAGTTAATTAATCTGTATATTCTTTTGGTCCCTCCGAGTGAGGGCAAAGTTGTAATAAGTGTGTGTGAGTGGGTGTATGTCTTCCAATCCCCATTTCTTTCTTCCCTTTTATTTACCTGCTTACGATGGTAGATTAGGGCATACTTATTTAGCATACCTTATGCAATGCATGCGTGCATCCATGCATTTGTTTACATGCACCGGGCTCGGTACATCATACAAACTGCATTGTATCTTCAATTTCCAACTTGAATACGTGCATCGAATGATCGCATTTCATATGCCATTTTAGGGTTAGCCGAGCCTACTCTAAATTGCATCCTTGCCTGCGTCGCATTAGCCACTTAACATGAATTAGGACATGCATATTTGCTAACTAGTTTACTGTTTTGGCACAGAGTACGATGTAAGTATTTACGCTTTAGCATACCACATGCGTGTGAATGTTGCCATGACAGTATGCTTACCATGCGGCTAAGTGCTTATGTGAGTTAAACTGTTTGAATGCCTGTGGGTGGAGGTTGGATTGTCTGAGTTGGGAAAACTCATTGAAATCCGTGTTTTAGCCTACTTGCGAGTAGCCAATTCCAAAGCATTTTCAAAACGAACGGATATGCAATGTTTGTTTCCAAATTAGGCAACCTAGTCTATACTTGTTTGCTGCGCGCATAACATAGTAATTCTAGGTTAACAATTGGAACAAGAGCATGTAATGTTTTCAAAATCAGATATCACGGTTAGTAGAGGCCGGTCTTCGGACCGGGCGAAAGGGGGTGCTCATAGCTGACCTTCCCCGATCGTACCCAAGCTCCCGAGCCAAGACCACTTTGGTGATGACGGACACGTGGCCTTCGGCACCGAGTCAGGGTTTCCTAAATTCTCCCATTAAAAAATATTTAGGTGGCGACTCTGTAATCTGGCAAAGCAGTCCATGTTTGGCACTACTTTTTCAAAAATCTGTTTTTCTTCAAAACAATTTGCCAGAGGTGGACTCTTTGGTTCAAGATTTAGAACCGCAACAAACACAAAGGGAGTCCGAACTGTAGAGTGTAGCCCACGGGCGCGTCTACAGATGCCATAGTAGTTGATCCATACACATCTTTCCTGCTCCAGTACCTACCCTGGTTTCCCTTCAGCAATATCTTCGCACTAGTCCAAAATCAACTCCTTAATAGATGACATTTTCAGCACCCTCTCCTCCTTTAATTGAATGTTATAACTACATCCCTTCCCCCACTTTCTGTTACCAGAATATCCTCCATACCTATTGTTGCCAATTCCTTTTTCAGACTAATATTGGCATATTGAGTCTTCAATAGGATAATTATACTCTCAAACAAGCAGCCATTCCCTATCTTCTCTGCCTTTAACATGATGCTCCCTATTCCTCTTACCTTTTTTCCTGCCATAGCCTTTGCATAAGATCTCTTGTCTCTAAGGCCATTTGCCTCCAATTTTACCATCTCCACCTTGAGCAACATGGACCACTATTCTTCGCACTTGAGTACTTAATGGTATTCTTGCAACTTCACCACCTACCCTGTCCTTCCCAAAATCTGCAGGTTTTACCTCTAATGGTCGATCATCCACCCATAAACCATTGGCTTTCTGAACAGCTATTTTGGTTGCCACAGAGCAATCAAATCTCACAAAACCAAACCTTGTGTTGGTAACCCTTCGTCTCTTTTACGGTATAAAAACATCCTTTACCACTCCAAACTTTGTGAAAAGATTAAACAGACCCTTTAGATTCAAAGATACTGGTAGGTTGTCCACAAACACATTGAACACACCCACACTCCCTTCCGTCCTCCATGGACCTGGTCTTCCCCTTGCCCTCATGACAGGTATACACCCTCCTTGTTGAGCTCCTTGCTTTCTCTAGCTTGCCATCCTCCTTCCTCTAAATCAAATTCACATTCACTACCCTGAACTTGGGTTTTGAATATCGTGCCCTTGCTGACACTACTCAGGAACTTTTGTGGCTTCGCTGGCTTCTTGCTAACATGGGTGTTTTCTTCTCTGGTGCTACCTCTCTTTATTGTGACAAGTAGAGTGCCATTCAGATTGCTTATAATGATGTCTTCCATGATTGCACCAAGCATATTGAGATTGACTGCCATTTTATTTGACATCATGTTACTCGTGACACTGTTCATCTTCTTGCTATTGCTTCTGCTGATTAGCCTACTGATATCTTCACCAAGGCTTATCCTCCTGGCCGTTTCAGTGACTTGGTTTCCAAACTCAAGTTGGTTGATGTTTATCCTTCTTGAGTTTGAGGGGGATGTTAATATATATGGTATGTATTTAGGTATATATTTAGGCCATAATTTAGGTATATATATTAGGGGTTGATTTCTTGTAAATCTACCTTACATACTTGATTGTAATACTCTCCTATATATAGGAGTCCTTGTACCTTGATTCATATATACAATTGATACATATTTTTCTTGACCATTTTAACAATAGGGATAATGTACTCAACAGATTCTACCTATTAAACAGTTTGGATTATCGACATGGGTATAGATAAAGGCCCACCAATGCCGAACTCTCCTCTCCACTGGAGCGGAGCCAGCTACTTATAGTAACATGATTTTGTCACATCTGTTTTCATTGAAATAGATGACAAGTATAATTTTGAAACAGATTGTTTGATTATCGATCTAATTTTTTTTTCTTATGAATGATTTGTACACCAATAAACTTAATAGATCAAATCATTAAAGTGAGGGTCTGTGGTTGACCTACGAGCCAAACTCAACAGAGGACTAGAAAGAATGGTAAATTACAACATTGATCTCTATAGTTTGAACAAAATTTCACTTTAATTTTCATAGTCTTAATTTCAACAATTTAAATACCATATTTTCATTGCTATTTTAATATGATTCCATTGTCATTTGTCATTGTTGTTTTGCATAGAAAACTAACATTTTCAATTGACATGTGCATGTTAGCAATTCCCTCTCATATAATAAAAATTAATAAATCTTAACAGAATTTTATTTTGTCCCTCTAGTTATGCAAATGTCATTTCTTTTTCTTGTTCCTTTTTCTTTCTTTTTTTTCTTCCATTTGAATATTAATAGATAATGATGAATGGAGTACATTGGAACCAAAATGAATGTATATGGACAAAAATGATAAAATTATAACTACAAAAACTAAAGTGAAATCTATATAAAACTATAGGAACCAATTGTATAATTTATCCCAAATAAAAATAATTATAAAAAAAAAAGAGAAGAGGAAAGGATCTTCTAGGTAAGTGTCTAGTAGATGAGTAGGAAATACATCCTTCCCGAGTACTCAAAAGAAAACTGACTATTTGGTAAAGGACGTAACTATAAATATATATATATTGAAAAACCTAAGTGATTCGTAACAGATTTAATTACAACAATTCCCAAGCAAACAAAACTAGCAATCTAAATCATCTAACACGTACAAAAGTGATTTAGATTGTTGTTTCACAATTAATAAATTGACACAAACGATTTTTATGTGGAAAAAAATCACAGTTGCAACACCTCCAATTGTGATTAAAAAATTACGGGCGAAACGCCACAAATCACTCCACTATGAAGATTGAAAAAATACACAAGATTACCAAACAATTTACCCAACACTCTATAAAATTATCTTCAACAACTTGTGCCTTTTTCAACAACATTCACATCGAATCCATGACAACGAGCCATTTCGAACTCCTTCAAAGACTTCATGCTCGAACTTTCAGAAACTGAACTCAAACTCTTTGTTTTTAAAACGATAAAACAAGCCTTTGATAAAATCAACTCAGATCACGAGAAACCCCCACAAAAGTATCAAAGGAAACACTAAAGAAGCTCCAAAGGCAAACCCTAACACTCAAGAAGAAGATCTGGAAGACGTACTGTAGAATCAGACTTGCACGCAGCTTTATAGCAAACAGGGCTGCAAAGACCGCTTAAGCCATGGAATGGTTGCTCGAGCGGTGTGTCTCAAACGCGTGTTTTTGCATAAGTGCCTTCGCTCGAGCGATGGAAAGTTCACTCGAGCATAAAAACTCAACTCTCAGTATTTTTGCAGGTGCCTTGAACTTCTGTGATAGCAAATTTTTCGCTCGAGCGGTAAAAGCATCGCTTGAGCAATCAAGTCAAAAACTCAAACCAAATTACAACTCAAATTATGTTTGTTCGTGGAGATAACAACCCCAAAGGGACCTAATAATCTCCCCCTTTGTCAATTCACAGACAAAACATTCTAACAATTTTTCTTATCAAACACACGCACTAGACACAATACCTAACCAACCAAAACACTACAAAACTAATCTAAACCAACTCTATCTTGAATAACCCTTCTGCAAATGAAGCATCACACAACCACTAGAAATAGATAAATAAATAGTTAGCAAGATTAGCCTCCATAATCAATAGAAATAGATAGATAAATGAGCTGTTAGCATGATTAGTATAAAAAATCAAAATAATCCAAATCCAATAAAACATTCCAACCAACCAACAAATCCACAATAATAGTCCCCCTTTTTGTCCGGAAGAGACAAAGTAAAAAAAATTCAACAACCAAATATATACAAGTCATGAGGAATCAAAACATCAAAAAAAGAAAAAAAAAAGAAAAAAGAAAAAATCAAAATCAAACTGTACAAAAATAAAGAGAGTACAAACAGTCATTGTGATGGAGGAGGTGGAAGCTGTTGCATCTAAAGTAGGGATAAAATGTGAGTAAGCTACATGGAGGACTGGTCAAGCGTATGCTCAATGCAACCGAGCCAACAATCAAACGCGTCAAGTCAAGCATCCATCCGGTCAAGGCACTCAGTCATCACATGCTCAAACTAACATAACTAACCTCGAATAGTCCAGGGATTGAGCTCATCTTCACCTACTGCCGCAACATCATACTTAGCCTCCTCAGCCAAAATGGTTCTCACCTGCATCATAAGGATCCATCCCAGATGACTTCTCCTTAACGTGTGCTTGACTTTGAGAGACAGTCTTTTTGGTGAAAGGTTTGATCAAGGTAGCAAACTTATCATATTTGAAGGCTAGGGTCTCAAATGATATGAGGAGTCAGTTGATGAGACAACCATGAGGCAGACCTAAAGATTTTTTACTGCCAAAAACTGCTATAATTTTTTGGATGATTAGGTTGGCGAGATCAATAGGCAATTGATGGTCTATGTAATAGAGGACATACCCTTGGTCTTGGGAAATGTCAGAGCTATTTGTGGTATCTATGAGATTGGCACAAACAATGAGATTAAGCAACCGAAAATGGGGATGAAGCTCATTTTGTTTGATCAACGCCCCTTTAATTCAGATTTTGGGAGTACCACACAAATCGGATGCTATAAGGTTGAAATCACAAGTAGGAGAGGCAAGAAAGGGGCAATGACAGTTTGTAACAAGAGGAATCCCTAGCAACTCACAGATTTTGTCTTGGTCGATTTTAATTTCCTTTGACTAGACCCAAGTGCTAAAAGACAGACCAATATCATCAACCCCATGAATATTGCAATAAAACTCCTTGACCCAATCGAGGTTCTGACTCCCCGAGAAAGAAAGTACAATGTCCCCCCCAAAGGACCAAACACTTGACGAATGGGAATGGACTCAAAAGTGTTCGGTTGGACATTACGTTCTAGATGAACGGTCCTATACGTGTTCTATACATCTTAGCCTTTTCTTTGGATTGAAAACGGTTGATATTATAATGTGGGTGACTAGCTATGGACTTTTGATGTTTGGATGATGACATGGCTAACACCCAAAGGACAATGCACCAAAACAACTAATATTTCCTAAAAGTCAACCCACCATAACCCTAACAAGACACCGACAAGCCAACACCCAAATTCAAACCCAAAGAGTAAACTCCATTAGTAATTAGGATCCAAGAACAAAATGAATGCAGCATGATTAGGGAAAAAAATAGACACTAGACTAAGCCAAGCATGAGAAAAAAAAATGCTAATTCAACTCCCAAAATGGCCTAATCACACAGTAAGCACAAAATACTATAAAACCCTAAAAAATTAACAAAAATAATAGAAAATAAAAGAATACACAATAGATGCAATGACTTTTAAAAATGAATGCAACTACAAACTACTAAAACCAACCACACTAAAGATGCAAAAAAATAAGATAAACCATGGGCAAACAGTATAAACTAGATAGTGTGAGAGGAGCACACAAAAATAGACAGAAAAAAAGAGAAGAAACTTACCAAAGATAAGCAAAATCACCGAAGGGAAGAAGATTTTGTCCACAACCAAGAGAATACAAATCGCAATTGGCAAGAGAGTGGAAGACACCCTAGAAGAGAGAGAGAGAGAGAGAGAGAGAGAGAGAGAGAGAGAACTCAAACGGATTTGGGAAAAAATGGGACTAGAAAGGACGGGTTGAAACATTTATACTTGTGCAAACCGCTCGAGCGAGGCTTTTACCGTTCAAGCGAACTAACTTAAGCACGTTCCTTCGCTCAAGCCACAACTTGTGCTCTCGAGCGCACATCGCATGCTCTCAGAAGTTTGCCCCTCTGCAAAGTACTAGATGCCTTCAATCGCCACTCGAGCACAAGAATGATCGCTCGAGTGGCGTGTTGAGAAAACCCTATTTCACCTAAGACCTGTACCACTGAGTATTCAAAACCACTCATACAATCGAGTATTTCCTACAACAAGAATGGATTAGTACGATGGCAATTATGTGGCACTAAGATGAGATAATCCATATACCATGAAGCCTGCAATATTGCAAGATAGAAATTTTCAAGCAGATATCATGAGCAAGTAAGTAAGCATGGATTAGTGAATATAGGCAACATGTGAAACTCAAGGTCAAACATGAGAGCTCAGATAAAGAGTGTGTGTGTGCAATCCTTGAGAGTCCACAATTGCTAGAGTTAATCCTGGTAGTGATCGCTAGAGTCAAACCACTACGAATCAAAGGGTATTTGTTGAGTAAACATAGAGGCTTTCCCCTCACTCAATGAATCAAATTTTTATTTTTATTTTTTTTTCGGCTTTCTTTTTTTTTTGGCATTCACTGGAGGCTTTCACACTCAAGAGTATGGAAACCAAACCAGAAAAGCATGGAGACAATAAAGATGCCTTGGCTAGTGCCTCTGAGGTAGCCTTTCCCTAATGCCTTCACTACAAAGAAGTGAGGAAAAGCCGTGGAGGTGCAAAAAGATGGTTGGTTGTTAAGAGACTGAACATCACCCATGATATGCTAGTATAGGTGTAAACACCCCATTTTGACCACCCTTAAGACTTAGGGGCCCACGCTGAACGCTCGATGATGAAATGTTATGCTATGCAAGTTGTTCAATTTCTTCAGCAAAAGGCTTCGATTTCAAGCTTCAGAACCTAAACCTTGCACCCCCTTTAGACCAAAACCTATTTTTTTTCTAGCCTAACCACTCAGAGACCTACTGCTCAACAAGTGGCCTGCAGGCCATTTTTGATTGGCTGGCCGTACCTTTTCATGGCCGACCGGCCATGTTTAGCGCAACAGATATTTTGACAACTGCCAGTTATCCTCATGTGTATGCCTTGCACCAGCTGTCTCATTACAGATATTTCTGACGTAAGAAGGTGTTTTTGTATAAATACATGACCTTTCCTCATGGTTTGGGGTTAGAAAAATTCTCCAAGAGCCAAAAACTTGCCCAACACACTACCTTCCTCTCTTGCAATATACATACACTATACATATACCTTCTAAGCTTAAACTTGAGGCTTTTGCTGAGGTTCTTGAATCTAACTTCTGCTCCTTGAGAGTGCTTGGTTTGTGGTTTGTTAACTAAGGAGCCTTTCTTCTCTTTCAAGAGGTATAACTTGAGCTTTTTGTACCATCTTTTCTCTCTCTTTTCTTTGTTTTTTCATACTAATTTCAGAGTGTTTTGAGGTTTGAAATATGTGATTTCAAGTCACAAAAAAGAGGAGGGGTTAGCCACCCTTCCTTAGCCTTGTTGGTTTGTTGAAACCCTTTGGCTTTAGCATATTTTTGCTCACTTTTTCCACCTCAAAAACTTAATTTTCAGCACTATTTTTGTGTTGTTTCAGAGCTTTTTAGTGTGTTAAATTATGCTTTGAATACTATAGATGTGTTGTTGTAAGACCTCATGGATATAGCTTTCAATCCATTTGAGTTGATAGTCTTTTCTTTCATCTTTTTTTTTTTTAATTTTTTAATTTTTTTTATAGCTTTTATATATGTTCACACCATTGTAATTCACCCACTTTTCAATAGCACTATGCAATCTCCCGCATTTCTTTGTTTCTTTGATTAAGAGTTGTATCAAATAAAGGATTATTGCTTACGACACAAGAAAGAGACCTCTTATGCTAAATGGTTTAATCTCTTCGGAGGTTCATTACCAGGGCATTACATCTCTCGCATGCTAAATCTCTTGTTCGATACCTCTCTTCATCACTGGTGCATTTACTTCTAAGGGACTAATTTTCCAATTAGACCCTTGGGGATCACAAAGGAAAGGTTCATTATAGCTTATTATTGAGTTTGGATTTGGAGTCATTATCGCTCATTTTGGGTTTGATTCTAAATTTATTATCACTTGTAAATGAGTTTGATTCTTTCTTTGTAATTTCCTTCGTAGAAAAGGGCTTGAAGAGCTCATTTCATGGGTTAAGTCAATGCTTGATACTCTTTATTGCTTTTGGAC
This sequence comes from Camellia japonica, assembly GCA_030407325.1. Lineage (NCBI taxonomy): Eukaryota > Viridiplantae > Streptophyta > Magnoliopsida > Ericales > Theaceae > Camellia > Camellia japonica. The sequence goes on from JAPPVO010000016.1 coordinate 116,026,810, forward strand.
TTAGTGGACGTATTCGTCTCCTTTGTACAAAAGGAAGAAAAGATAAGAAAATGGAAAGGTAAGGTAAAAGGCGCTAATAAAATTGGAGTAAAAGAGGTAAAAAGATAATAAAATTGGTTTGGGTTCAATCGGACGTTATATTGAACCTATTGTGTCTTGAATCATTATATATTTTTTAGTGATGTTTAAATGATTCATGAAGCAATGTCTACCCCTTCCCTTGAGGTGACTCCATGATAGGGAGGAGGTATTGTTTATCTTTTCAATTTATTGAGCTCTTGTCCTATCGGTTCTAAAATCATCACGTAACAAATTTGCGATAATTGATGATTTGTGAATCGAATCTACTCCTCCATTGATCATCTTCATGATAGGGAAGGGCAGAGGGGATAAACATCTCCTAGAAACACTCTATTTTTGCTCTGTGGCAACAAGGTATTTCACAGAAGCAGTGGCCGGCCGGCCATCATTCTGTGCGGCTGATCGCTTTTTAAGGCCGGCCGCCCACCTATTTTGTACAGGCAGTGGCATTTTTATAGCAGAACAGAGAAGATTTCTGACTGCAAACAGAGCAGATTCTGATAGCAAACAGAGAGGTTCTGGGAGGATGTTCTCAGTTGTGCTCGTGCGGTTCCTCGCTTCCCGTTCAAGTCTATTAAATTAGTGCTTGAATATTAGTATGTGTAATTAATTAGTTGGCTTCATTCGAATTTGTAATAGCTAGTTAATTTAGTTAATTCATTTGGTGTTGTAATAATTAGTTAATTAGGAAATTCACTTGTACCCTCTTATGCAAGGGCAAATTTGTAACACTTGTAATATTTGTATGTCTTCCAACCCCCATTTCTTTATCCCTTTTATTTCTATGCTTACTGTGGTAGCATCATACTTTTTGTTTCATATCATTGCCATGCGTTGTATCTATTTTTGCATGCATTGGGTTCGGTTCATCATTCTAGCATCATTGTCATTTCCTACTTGTTTGAATACGTGCGCTACCACATGCTTTGAGATGATCCATATGACCTGTTGAATAAACCAAACCTAGTAGTTGTATTTTATATGTGTTGCACTAGTCACTTGCATATTAGATCATGCATTTTTCTAATTATTTTCTTCTCTTTGGCTTGCCACAGTTGAGTACTAGGTGAGCATTTTTTGCTTTAGCATATCGCATGTGTGTTTGTGTTGCCATATCAAGCATACTACCATGAGGCTACGTGCTTATTTGAAATACCTCTTTGAATGCCTGTGGGTGAAGGCTATTTTGTTTAAGTTGGAATGATTTTGATTAATCTACATACGAGCTTGCTTTTCAAAGTAGCGCATATTCAAACTCTTTTCAAATAAACATGAAATCAAAGCATTCCAAAATGGGTGACGTAGTTTATACTTGTGTGACTCACATAGTAAAATTAGCATAATAATCAGAACATGAGTATATAATGTACATAAAAATCACACCATGATTATTAGAAGCAAATCTCTGATTGGGTGAGTGGGGTGCTCAATTCATGACCTTCCCCTCTCATACCTAAATAAAAATCACATCATGATTAGACTCTCATTTTTATTTTATTTTTTTTATTTTTATTTTTTTTTCAGTTTCACATTGCACTTATGAAACCAGATTCAGAACCACAGGAGTCCGAACTATAGGGCTATCATATCCGAGGAGACTAAACCCTTCCGGGGAGCACGATAAACCAACTATAGTTTCTAGCGACTCTACTGGGGAAATTAGAGAACTTGACTTGAACTTCATGATGTGACATTTTATTTATAGATGTATGTTCATTGCATTGCATTTTGCATGGTGCTCTTAAGTCACTGTGTTTTTCATCTACTACTCCTGGACTACTTGCCTAAAAAGCTTGCCAAAAGGCTGGCCGGTCGTGGGTTCTGCCATGTTGGAAACACAACCTTTGGACCTGGATTACCGCTGTACCGCTTGATCCTCATTTCACTTCTTGGTGTTAGATGTGAGAGGTATATTAGGTAATCTTGCCGAGGTACCCTTTTGACCAATCGGCCTAGTGCATATAGTAAAGCCATAGTGACTGTTCCAACATAGGACATGATGCTCACTCGTATGCAGGATGTTGTTAAACTACTTGCTTGCAGTAGTGAAACCCTAGATGATGCCAAAGATAAGACAGGGTAACCCTACCCCCTTATAGGAGTGTTTTGGCTCTCTTGACCTGGTATGTGCTCTGCAGTGAAATTGTATAGGGGTGCTTCATATCAGTGGTACAATTGATATCAATTTGTGCGGCAAAAATTCAGTGGGGAGTACAGTCTTGCAACTATGATCATATCTGTTCTGATGAAATTATAGCTGAGGTGCTGTTCGATTTCTGATTTCTATTTTTGCTTTTCTTTATGTTCTTTTGCTAGGTAGTATAAAACCATAACTTCAGAAAGTTCTGATATCCCCCAAGTACTCTGGACCCATTTCAGAAGACTTTGTAAGGTCGGAGATATTGTTCGGGGACAGCCAGTGTTTACCTTACTGTCACTAGTTGCAAGGCGAGAAAAGGTCAAGTGGGGTTCACCAATTTAGTTATTTCAGCAATCATCCCTCAGCTCACCTATACTCAGTTCACCTTAAGCACAGCCACCTAGTTCTAGAATGGCTCAGTATCTATCATCAGATAATGAGGAATTACTAATTCGACTTCAGCAGTCAATTGACTCACTCCAGCATGACATGGCTCGTCAAGCCGACGTCATGAATAGGTTGCAACAATAGCAACAGTAGCCAGCTGCAGCTTTTACTTTAGATACACCCAATGTGGCTATCTCTATACCCGACACCACTGCCGCCAATGCTGCTACAGCTTAAGATCCACAAGCCGAGGATGTTCTAGTTTTTCCCGTCTAGGAAAATCCCATTCTGGTATAGACATCTAGAGCCCCAGTTTACTAGGCTGAGGCACCTTTTGAATTGGAGATTGACCCGACCATGCTCAAAGTCAACAAATTTGAAAAACTGCTCAAGAAGGCATAAGGGGTTAACTCCATTCTGGATATAGAGGATGGGTATACTGAATCTACCGTTACTTTGCTGGAGCATTTCAAAATGCCACATATTGACCACTTTGATGGCGCTAGAGACCCAACGGTACATCTACATCTATTTTCTAATATCCTGCGACCAATGGGTTTGACTAGACTTTAGAAGTTGTTGATCTTCGGTCGAACCATGTCAAGTATAACTGCTATTTGGTATGCTAAATTGGAGGACTTTGTGAAACAGAACTGAGAGGAATTGGCTGAATCTTTCGTTGCTCAATATTCTTACAACACGTAGATTGAGGTCACAGCTTGTGATCTTGAAGCAACGCGTTAGGAATCGAAGGAGGGCTTCTTAGAGTTTGTAACTAGGTGGAGGGCCAAGGCATCAATGATGACCACCCGACCCTTAAAAAGGGACCAAATCCGGATGGTTGTCCAGAATCTTCACGGCAAGTTGCTGTTGAAAATGATCATTATCTCCTTGTTCACCGTCAAAGAATTTCATCAAATGGGAGTTTAGATTGAAGACACGATAAAGCAGGGTATTATCACAGATGACAAGGAGCCGGCCAAGAGGCCTTTCATTCACAGCTCCAATGTTACTGGGGGTAGCACAACTGGGAGGCCTTCAAAGATGAGTGTTGTCACCACTACCAAACCTGCCGACCCCTTTGCCAATATGAGCCCACAAACTTCTAATGCTACCCGACCTCCAGGTAGGACTTTCAACTAGCTTTACATGACTCTCTCTCGAGCCATACAGTTGTTAATAAAAAAGGGGCATCTGAAGTTCCTGGACCCCCGACCACTTCCAGACCCTCTTCCACCCAAACATGACCCCACCAAATACTGTGCTTTCCATTAACAACATGGTCACGAAATAGACCAGTGCTTCCGCCTATGTCGTGAGATTCAAGATCTCATCGACAACAAAGTCATAGCTCCACCCCAAAAGACAAATGTGACCACCAACCTACTTGTAGACACCCCATTTTTGATGGCCTTTTAACACTTGGATGTTCTTGCAGGTACATCCAATGGCAAGTCTGATTGCTCACCGAACACTCGAAGTCCACGGTTGAACGCCACATGTTTGAATTTTCCAAACCCTGTATCCTTTTTACCTTATCTTTGGACCATGCTTAGGTCTTTTCAAAATGAGGCTGTTGATGGCTTGCCGGCCAACCTTGAAGGCTGTCGGCTATGGCTTTTGGCCAGCTAGCCATTGATGTGCCTTGCCGGCTATCAGTGTTTCCAGCAGATATTTTGTGCCAGCTATTTGCACAGGTTCATGCATCTTCCAACATGTGTGTGGCTGGATCTTTGTGAGGGAAATTTGTATTTTCTATATATAGGACCCCTCTCTTGCATGTGGGGAGGTTAGAAATTTGAAGACAAAAAATTCTCTCTCTTTTTCTAGATTTCTCTCTATCTCTCTCTAGATTTCTCTCTCTATCTCTCTCTCTCTCTCTCTCTCTCTCTCTCTCTCTCTCTCTCTCTCTCTCTTCTACAATTTTGTGCCTTTAAGCTTGTTTTCTCTTAGCTTTTGCATATCAACCCTTAACCAAATACTCTCACCTTTGACTGAGGTTACTTGGAGCTTTGTTTGAGCTCTAGAAGGAGGTTTGAGCTTGGTTTGTTGCCTATTTTGTGCCATAGCTTCAAGAGGTACAATACTTGTTATTTAAACTTGTTTTAAATATTTGTTTTGCCATCCTTTTAGATTGTTTTAAGGCTGGTTTTGAAGTGTAAAACCTCTGTTTTTATGCTCTAAAAATGGTGGTTTGAGGCTATTTTGAGTTAAGGGGTTGTCCACCCTTTTTGCTCCTTTGTTTGTTAAGCTTTTGTGTTATTATTCACCACTTTCAAAACAATTTTTTTTGGCCTTTTTACCACTAAATCTCAAATGTTTTTCAGTGGTAAAAAACTTGTTTTGAAGTCCAAAATTGGAGGGGTTAGCCTCCCCTCCTTGTGTCTTGTTTGCATGCCTAGATAGCTTTATATGTTAGCATGTTTTTCTAGCTTAAGTTAGCTTAAGTCTAGCATGTTTTTACCTCTGAAATAACCTGTTTTGGCTCTGTTTTGGGTTGGTTAGTTCAATTGAGGCTTGTTTTGTATAGTTGTAGTGCAATTTCCTTCACTAGTTTGATGTTTTAATGATTTAAGCATCATTGTTTTAAGTGAATAGCATGTTTTAGTGTTGTTTTACACTTCATTCCGGCATCTAAAATCTCTGTAATCTCCCTCAAATCTTCACCCTTTTGTTTGATTTGAAAGTGGTTTTAAACCACTTGTTTGCCAAAGTGTGAAATTGAGGTGTTGCACCTAATGGTTTAATCCCTTAGGGGGTTCATTACCAACAGTGTAATGCCTCTTTCATGCCCAAAGCACCTTGTGGTCTGAGCCATTTTTCCATTAGAGGACACTCACTTTTGGACTTAATCGATTAAAGAATGAATCGTTAATGTAAAATGAGTAAACAAAATGAACAAGTAAAAGAGGCAAGATAAACGTCTTTTGTGTTGCATTGCATGTGTTCAAATTGGACGTTAATTTGAACACAAGGCAAATGGGACATTTCATACTCAATAGTGATGAAATGTGCCATTTTCCTTGGTCTCCATTGCCCTTGATCATGCGTGATAGGGTGGTGATCGTTTGAGTCATATTTGTGCATTTATCGAAATTGTACAACTTGGATCTTTGGCCATCATGCAATGAAATTGCTTGATTGGTGGTTTTGGATCCAAGTGTGTCACTCCTTTGAGGTTTTGAAGTGATAAGGAGGGGTACAGTACAAACAAACCCTTGGAAAAACCTTCCTTTTGCTCTGTTTGTGCTCTGTTGCAGTATGGTGACTCAGAGCATCAGTGCCCCATCCATGACTGGCAGTGCCCCATCCATGACCTATAGTGCCTCATTTCTGGTCGGCAAGGTACCTTTTTGGCTGGCAGAGGGCCTGCGGTAACCTTTCATGGCCGGCAGGCCACTGGTGTAACCCTTAGTAAAGATTTGGTAAGGTAGAGCAGAAAGGTTCTGAAGTATGCTCGACCTTGCAAACAAAGTCTTTTGAGAGCAAAACAGAGGACTTTTCGGGGTGAAAACCGAGTACATACATCTTCCACTTCCCGAAGCAGAGCTGTGGCAGTGTAGTTTAATGCCTTGCATGCTTAGTTAGCGTGCATTTGTTTTAATTAATTAGTTTACTAGTTGATTAAAGTGTTGTAATAATTAGTAATTAGTTTGGTAGTTATTCAATTGGTTTGTAATAATTAGTCTAAATAGATTAATTAGATTAGTTTAATTAGCTTAGCTTAGATTAGCTTGGCTTATTCATTCGGACCCTCCTTCGTGAGGGCATGATGTTGTAATAAGTGTGCGTGCGTGTGTGTATGTCTTCCAACCCCATGTCTTTCTTCCGTTTATTTAATCGTTTTTGATGGTTAGATTAGGGACATTTTCAATTAGCATACCTTATGCTCGCATGTTTGCATCAATTCATTTGTTTTGCATATACTGAGACTCGGCGCATCATTCAAACTGCATTGTCATTTCAATACTTCTTTGAATACATGTTTCAAAGCATGCTATCAAAGTGTTGCAAATACCATGATTAAGTAGCCGAGCCTATTTAATTGCATTATTGCATGTGTTGCATTAGTCATTTAATATAGTTATGAATCATGCATTTTTCTAACTTTGTTTTCTTTCCTAGCTTGGAGTACTAGGTAAGTTTTACGCTTTAGCATACTTGCATGAGTGTGAGTGTCGCCATGATTTAACATGCTTGCCATGAGGCTATGTGCTTAAATGCTAAACTGCATGAATGCCTATGTATGAAGGCTTGTTTCTTGAATTGGAACAATTCAACGAATGTGAGTTTTAAGCCCACTTTGTTGTGGCAAAATCATGTTTTAAGCCCACTGTGTTTGGTGGCAAATTCAAACCATTTTCGCAAACAAACATGACTTGAAATGTTCCCATTCTTGCAATTTAGTCTATACTTGACTGTGTGTATCACATAGTAAAGTTAGCTAATAACCGGAATAAGAATGCATAATGTTTATAAAATATTGTATCATAATTAGTAGAGGCCGATCTTTGATCGGGCGAGCGGGGGTGCTCAATTCATGACCTTCCCCCCTCGTACCCAAGTTCCCAAGCCGAAGCAACTTTGGTGATGACAGACACGCGGCCTTCGGCACGAGTCAGGGTTTCCTAAATTTTCCTAAAATAAAATATTTAGGTGGCGACTCTGCATCTGGCAAAGAAGTCTATTTTTGGCATTATTTGATTTAAAATCAATTTTCCAAAACGATTTGCTGGATTTGGACTCTTTGGTGTTTATCAGTTTCACATTTCACTTGTGAGACTAGATTCTGAACCATAGGAGTCCGAACTGTGAGGCATTTCTTTTCAAACCTTTCCAAAAGGCGGGGCTTGGAAAAAGGGCGAGTCCACAGTTTCTAGTGACTTTGTTGGGGATTTAAAGAACTTGACTTGAACTGTGTTATTTTATCTACGCTTATGTGTCTCTTTGCATTTGCATTTGCATCGGTGCGCCTAAGTCATAGTGTATGCCATCTGCTATTCCCAAACGGTTTGCCGGATGCTTGGAAAAGCTTGCCAAAAGGCTGACAGGTTGCGGGCTTTGCCGCGATGGGAACACAACCCTTGGATTTGGACTACCGTTGTACCGTTTGATCCGCCTTTCAATTATCGGTGTTAGGAGCAAGAGGTATATTAGGTGGTCTTGCTGAGTTACCCTTTTTGACCAATCGACCTAGTTGCATATCAGAAACCATAAAGACTGTTTCAAACTAGGACAGGTTGCTTACCCGAATGCAGGAATTGTTTAAAACTGCTTGTTTGCATAGTGAACCCCTAGTTCCTGACGAAATTAGGACAGGGTAACCCTACCCCATCATAGGGGTGTTTTGGCTCTCACTTGCTTGATACGTGCTTTTAGAGTGAAACTTTGCAGGAATGTATGTATCAGTTGCAAGTCTGGGTATCAGTTTGAGGGTATCAATTTTGAGGCAGAAATCAGTGTTTGAGTACAGACGTCCAGCTTATGATTGCAACTGCGTGTTGTTTCTATTTGGGCCGAGGTGCTGTCCGGTTTATGATTTTTGTTTCTTTTTGCTTTATTTTCTTTTTTTTGCAAGGTAGTTTTACACCATTGCTTCAGACGAGTCTGTTACCCCCCAAGTGCTCTGGACTCGAGTAAGGCGACTTTACCGATCCGGGGATCTTGTAAGAGGACAGCCAGTGTTTGCTTCACTCTCGCTAGTTACTAGACAGAGGAGAGTTTAGCACAACTCACCGGTTCAACAAACACCCAATCAGGGATAGTTTTCTACTTCCACTTCAGTAAGAGGGTATTCACCTATTCAAATGGCTTAGTATCTAGCTGGAATGGAAGACTTGCTTTGGAACCTCTAGCAAACTATTGAGAACATGTAGGTAGATGTTGCCCGCCAGGCGGAAGTCACCACCCACCAAGCAGAAATTGCAGCCTAGCAAGCTAAATTGATCACTAGGCTACAGCAATAACAACCGCAACAGGCAGCGGCCTCTGCATCCCATCCATCCCCTGCAAACCTTCCAGTAGTCGGAGCTCCTGCTCCCACAGCTAATGTCCAGGAGAATGCGGGCATCCCAGTGGATCCGATTCCACCCCAGACCTCCAAAGCATTGGTGTACCAAATGAAGGCCCCCTTTGAGTTTGAGGTCGACCCTACTACTTTGAAAGTCAACAAGCTAGAAAAACTCTTCAAGCGGGCACATGGTATGAATACGATCCCTGATATAGAGGATGGTTATACTGATGCAGCACTGGCCTTGCCGGACAGGTTTAAGATGCCGCATATAGATTGTTTTGATGGTTCAGGGGATCCTATGGTCCACTTGCGGCTCTTCTCAAATGTTTTGCGGCCTATGGGCTTGTCTAGACTCCAGAAGGTGTCACTTTTTGGCCGGACCCTATCGGGTATAGTGGCCATTTGGTACGGCAAGTTGGAAGACTCTATGAAGTGAAGTTTGGATGAGATGGCCGAGGCCTTTATAGCGCAACACTCCTACAATACAGAAATTGAGGTCACAACTCGTGATCTTGAAGCAACTCATCAAGAGCTGAATGAGGGCTTCTTGGATTTTGTGACCCGGTGGAGGGCCAAGGCCTCAATGATGACAACTCGGCCATCCGAGAAAGACCAAATCAGAATGATAGTCCGTAACTTGCAGAGGAGATTATTGCAAAAAATGATTATCTTGCCTTTGTTCACATTCGCTGATCTCCACGAGATAGGAGTTCATATTGAGGATGCGATGGGGCAGGGTTTGATCAATGATGAGAAGAAGCAACCCAAGAGGGCTTTCACACACAGTTCGAATGCGACTACTAGCGGTAGTGCAGCTGGAAGGCCGTCAAATGTGGGTATGGTCACCACCACACATAAAACTGCCAACCCCTTTGCCGGTACATCCAATGTAACCTCACAAACCTTGAGTCATCAACCCCGAGGCTAGAGGGTCTTCACCCCACTATACATGTCCTTATCCAAAGCCTTAGGGGTCCTAATCAAAAAGGGGCACCTTAAGCCGCTAGAGCCTCGCCCCCTACCCAATCCTCTTTCCCTAAAATACAACCTGGCCAAATATTACGCTTTTTATCAACAACATGGTCACGACACTGACCTGTGCTTTAGACTATGTCATGAGATTCAAGATCTCATTGTCAACAAGGTGATAGCACCTTCTAAAAAACTCAATGTCGCTACCAATCCTCTCCCACCACATAACTAGGTCCCTCCACCACAGCATGTGAACCTTATACAAACACTGGTCGTCCCTTACGACCCCAGCATATATATCACCCCTTCCCATCTACCCAAGCTGGCGTTGTTCATCTTGGAAAGCACAGATTTGTGCATGATGAACGCGTCCACATCCCAACCCAAACCTGTGGTGGTGACTGTGATAGATGAAAGCAGGATAGCCTTGGTGGAGAACGAGAATGTTATTTTAGTGCTTGAGGACCTCGTGGATTTATCTGAGGAGGAATACAACCCATGCCGCTATATTGTGCTGACCGATCAGGCCAAACTAGAGTTGGAGTTGCCAACAAGAATGAAAGTGAGTGTGGTTCGGGAGGATGGCTCAGGCCAGGAATTAGATGACCTAGCTAACCTGGAGGAAGACATCAACAATAAACTCTGAAAATCACTTTAAGTCAAAGAAAAGAGTGCAAAAAAAAGGTATGAGATGTTAACCCCCTCTATCCTTTGGTAGCCATTCAGACCCAAGTTCCAAAACTTGAAAGTGGATCAAAACAATACAAAAACACAAGAAATGGACAAAGAAAGACAGAAATGAAAGCAATACAAAGGTGGTAAGTTTATACCTCTTGAAGAAGGTAAGCTCTTGTTTGTAAACCAAACTAGGCCCAAGCTCACTCTCAAGCTTGAATTGTGATTTACAAAGCTCAACCAAGGTTCTGAGGCTTTGCTCTAAGGTTGTCTATGGTGTATGGATATAGTATAAGGATGATCAAATATCTCAAAGGTAGCTTGCACAAGAAGAAGAAGCTCTCAGGGGTTGTTTAGCTTCTTTGAAATTTTTCCAACCTCTAACACTGAGATATACGCTCGTATTTATAGTTGCTCACTCCAAGGACGGGATTTTCATCTCATAAAGGAAATATGTTCTTGACCTTTTGAAGGAAATAGAGATGCTTGGATGTAAGACCTGTGATACCCCATTGGACCTAATTAGAAACTTGGTGATGATGAAGGAGGAGCAGCTGTTGATAGGGGGAATTATCAGCGACTAGTGGGTAAGCTCATTTACTTACTCACTCTTGTCCTGATATTGGTATTGCTGTCACTATGGTTAGCCAGTTTATGCATGCTCCTCATCAAATTCACTTAGAGGCTGTTATGAGAATTTTGAGGTACTTGAAATCTTCTCCTAGAAAGGGCCTTTACTTTTCCAAACGCGATCACCTCAGAGTGGAAGCCTATACGGATGCTGATTGGGCAGAGTTAATAACTGATAGGAGATCTACATCAGGATATTGTACCTTTGTGGGCGGCAATCTTGTTACTTGGAGGAGTAAGAAACAGAATGTGGTGGCTAGATCGAGTGCAAAAGTTGAGTTTACAGCTATGGCATAAGGTGTGTGTGAACTCTTGTGGATCAGACTATTGTTGAGTGATCTGGGGATGAGTCAAACAGATATAAAAGGTGATTCCTTAATCAGTGCCTTAGGCTTCTTTTTGTAATTGTTGATTGATTAATATGGAAGGTGATGATATCATAATCATCACCCAAGTTTTGTATTCTCTTAAATTACAAGAAAAGCACTAGGAGAATAGGCTAAGTTACCTAGGCGGACAAACGACGAGAAAGATGCACTGGGAGCAGTAAAAGACCGGCAGACTATTAGATGACGCAGAACATCCTCAAGCTTAGGAGAAGTCATGCTAGATAGACTATCAAAAGTCAGATCAATTGAAGCGGAAGTAAAATCAAGGGAGTCAACAGCACCAGACTGATGGGCATGTGGATTAGAGCCACTGGCCTAATTGACCGCCTCTAGTACCAGGCCGATCACCCCGACTCCCTGATGGAGTCCCATGAAGCTTCCAACACATCTCACGAGTATGCCGCGGCTTACGGCAATAATCACAGAACATAGTATCCTTCCCTGAAGGATGAGAAAGTGGTAGTGACAAACCAATCCTATCTCGAGAAGGAGCAGAAAGTAATGCTGAACGGTCTCTAGTAGTCGGTTGTAACATAGAAAAACGACGACTCTCTTCATTATGTACATATGCAAAGGCCTCTTGAAGAGATGGAAGAACATCCATGTCAAGGACACAACTCTGGACCGGATCAAACTCCAGATTGAGGTCTTCCAGAAACCAGAAGACTATCTCCTGTGTAAGAAATTTCTGGTAACCAACTGAGTCAACTATATAGATAGGTTTGTAATCTAGGAGATGATCTAGGCGTTTCCAACCATTAGTCAGAAAGGTGTAATACTGAAGAACTGTCTGCTCCCCTTGTACTGAGCGCTCAATAGACCGGCGCAGCTCAAAAGACTAAAAAAAATTTCCTTTTTGAAAATATGTAGCAGTGACTGCTTCCCAAATATCCTGGACAATATCCATGGATAAGTTGCCTTCACCAATTTTAGGAACCATGGAATGAATGAGCCATCCCATGATTAAAGAGTTGGTAATCCCATTGGTCATAGCTAGGAAAAAGTGTCAGACACTGAGACCATGAAAGGTAATTCTGACCATTAAACAGAGCGATGTTGATTTTGAGGTTAGGTTTTAGGTTCTCAGATGTAGTAGTCATAACTGGACTGGAGCTCTCTCCTTTAGATGGGTGAGAAGTAGTGGTGGATTCACTAGTTAGGTCAGCCATAAGAACTCTACAATTTCAGACCAAAAAACTTTGCACGAATCACAAGAATGGAAAGATGAATGAAATGGGCTGGAACAAGCAAAATCACATATGGACCACTATGGGAGCATAACAATCAGATTAATGGCCATTTATGGACCTAAAAAATAAATCAAATACGGAAAAATGAACCTCCAATCAAAACAAGTGCTGAACTAAACCCGGGGCAACCGAAGATGGCAACCCTCAAACACTCATCCACAGAAGCCGAAATACACAAAGAAAGGCTAGGACAACCCTCACAAGGGTCGACTAGGCCCGAGGGGCCTTCGGCTGAAGCTAAAACAGCTCTGTGGGACCTTAGTTGGTTCCAACAAAGACTCAGGGACCAGCTGTGGATGATACGTGATGATAAGTGATGGTTGGTTGGTGGTAGAAGTTGTGTGTGTGACGGGTTTTAGGGTTTTGGCTCTAATACCATGTAATTTAAGAGAATATAAAGCTTGGGTGATGATTATGATGTCATCATCTTTTATATTAATCAATCAACTATTACAAAAGGAAGCCCTCAAGCACTGATTAAGGAATCACCTTTTATATTGATTGACTGATTAAGGATCACAATCAATCAATCAATTAGAATCTAATCTAAATAAGGAAACAAGGAAATATTCTAACAAGTTCTTCGTTTAAATTAAAGACTCATTGATAGGTGTATAAATAGATAGTTTTTCGTATAAGTTCTTCGTTCTTTGTAAGCCCATTGCCCTTAATTGATATCAGTGTTATTGAATGGCTATATTTAGTTTATTGAGTTTGTTCATTTTAGAAAGTTCATTGTGGATTGAAATTGGAATTAATTGCTTTATTTTATAGTAATAACTAAGAGAAAGCAATGTTCAGCATGCGATTGGGTTATATGATATTAAAGTTAAATTAAGGCGGAGGCAGTTTCTTATTTTATGCATATTGATATTTTTATGATGTATTCTAAGGAGGTATAGAGGAAATTAGGTTGTTAGACCTATCCTAACAATTCTAGGTTTTGCTATGGAGTTTACCTCATGTCAAATTTTTATGTAGTCATATTCTAAGGAGGTGACATAGAGGAAATTAAACTGTAAGACATATCCTTACAGTTTTAGGTCTTGCCAAGGAGTATTACCTCATATGCCACCTTTTTTAGCTCTTTGTACATCCGCAACATTTCAAATAGAATGTATAGTTGTTGGATTTATTTATTTTTGGTTTTTATATGTAGAAATTAACTTATTCCATCAATGACCATATGTTATAGTAGGGGTGACACATTTGTGGTATTGGATTAACAGTGACAAGAAAAGCTTAATAGTTTAAGGTTAATGCTTTATTTTAAGGTGGGTTTCTTGAACTTGCGAGTGCTTTCTTTATGTTTTCTGCAAGAGAGATGTTTTCCTTTGCTATATGTGAATTTAGGAACTAGACATGGAAAAAAAAAAAGAAGATAACATGTGTTATACCTAGATTTGCCCTTAGCTTAGCACTGAAAGAGGATTACTCTTTTTGTTAGTAATCAGTGTTTGTGACACTTATTAGCAATTGTTTGTTACACTTTATTGCTTTAATATATTTGTTAATCAAAGATAGATGATTACTTTTATGTGTGTGTGAGTGTGTGTAATCGGTGTATATGTGGCCTGTGTATAAACCTTGATTTTGTGAAGCACTGTTTTTTGAAGACAATTTATGGTTGGATGTAATAGTTAAATTTTGGATACCTCTCCAGAGGTCATGTTCTAGTGTTCAACTAAGAAGCAAGAACACTTTTAAGAAGGTGGCATATTCGTGTCGTGTTCATGTCGGACATCTTCACCTGTTAGACACTTCCAGATAGGCCTGTCAACGGATCGGGTATAGCCCGAATCCGATCCGAATCCGACCCGATTAATCCGGTCCATTTATGCAAATCCGAATCCGAATATCTGTTTAATCCGTATCTGTGTAGCCCGATTTTAAACGGGTCGGATTCGGATAAATCCGATCCGGTCCGTTTGTTTGCCTAATCCGATTACATTGAATTCCCAGAAACGAAATTAGGTCTCAGAATCAAATCTCTCTCTCATCGTTTCTTTCATCATCTCTCATCAAAGAAATCACATTAGGTTCGAAATCAGATCTCTCATAGGCAGATCTCTCTCTCATCGTCTGAAAAGTGGTTTATGTTGTTTAAGTTCATCGTTCGAAGATCAAATCTCTCTCTCATCGTTTGAAAATGCTCCGATTGATGACGATGAACTTAGCCAAATCGAGCTCTCTGCTATTTCTGATGTAGGTATTCTTCTCCGACCACTCTCTTCCATCACAAACAGCTCATAAATTTTTCAAAAACACAAAATGGGCTGTCATCGTCACAGCTTGCCCATCTAAAATTTCAGATTTTTGTTTTCAATAAACAGAGAAAACACTTTCAATACAAAATCATTGTGGTTAGGTGGATCGATCTGGAGCTGAAAGCCTCCCATTTTCTCTCGATCTGAAAACCTCCAACAAGGGTTTGGCTTCTCACGATCTCAAATCTCTCCACACCCCCCTCCAACAGGTTCGTCATTTCCAACCCACATTTCATTTCTGCAGAAAAATCTAGGGTTTCTTGTGGATCTGTTTAGATTCCATTTACATGGATTTTGGTTTTGATGCCTGAATTCGCAAATGTGCTATGCTTTTTAAAATTATACATACCAATTTGCTTCAATTGAAATTGATGTGCTTATACTTAATAGGGTAGCTGAATTTTTGATTGTCTTTAAAGGGTTCACATTGTAATCTTTTTCAATGTTCATTTATTGTCTATGTTTTAACAGAGAAATGCTTAAGTTGCATGCTTATGTTAGTTGCTAAAATTTAATAACTAGCATAAAACAGATTGATTAGAATGGGCAGTTAGTTTATATAATTCTTCAATCTTTTTATTTAATTCTTGTCTAGTTGCTGAGAAAACTGAGGTAAAGAAATAAATATGACATTTTCATTTGTATGGTTTGTGTCATGTTGGTTTACATTTGAGAGAAAACTTGTTTGGACTAAGCCAAGTGGTTGTATCAGTTCATGTCAAATAGAGATTGTCACTTCCATAGGTCCTAGAAAGTAAAAATTTATGATAGAATGTTGCTTTTTGACCTAAACCCTAAACTAAACCAGTGTTGACAATTTACAAGTATTACAATTATATATATATATATATATATATATATTACTATTTTGTTTCAGTAGGTGAAGTCCTAACACAAGACAAACAAGATGATTACTGGTGGTTGGTTGTTTAATTACTGTTAGCAGAGAGCAAGATTGGTTTTTGACTCTGCTTTGTGTTTGATATTTCTATGAGACAAAGCTGTGAAGAATATTTGCTTTCCAAGGTTTATAGTCGTAAATTTTGAAAGTCCAACCAAAATAAGAGTTTACATGTATGAAATTACAAGTGGTAAATCAATAACAAATAATATATAGTATTCTTTTCACATGATTTGAGTCTCCAATAATTCCTTTTTAGTTTCCATTGTCCTTATTTTTTCTGCAATTCCAATTTCTTCTGTTTACAATTTAGCCCAATCTGCACTGAATCTGGCTATTTTCTATCTTGTATTGGTAAATTTAGAAACATTTTTGCGATTTGTTCAGCAGTCCAAGGCAGCCAAATTCTATTACATGTAAAGGGTTCACACTGTTTTGTGCTTGTCTGCAGTTCTGTTCGCTGCATAGTTATCTTGCCAACTCCTACTCCTTTATGTTTGATTTATTGTGCAATGCATATTTGAGTTTTTGAGCCAAAGATGTCTTCGGATTATAGTGAACCTATTATTGGTGATGATGTCGAGTTGGATGACGATGTATCTCAAGGATCTACAAAGAGGATTCGAAAACTAACTTCAAAGGTATGGAATGACTTTGTCAAATTTAAAGGACCTAATGGAAATGACATAGCCAGATGTAAGCATTGCAATAGGGAATTTGTTGGAGAGAGTAGAAAAGGGACTAGTCATTTAAAAAATCATTTGTCAAAGACATGTCCAGTACTTAAAAGACCAAATGCCCCTAGGAATGCTAGTAAGGCTGCTTCTGAATCTACTCCTAAGGCTGCAACTTTTAAATTTGATCAAGAGAGAAGTCGTATGGATTTTTCTAGGCTGATAATCAAGCATAATTATCCTTTTAACATGGCTGAGCATGAGTTTTTTGAAATGTTTTGCAATAATCTTCAACCAATGTTCAAACTTGTGTCTCGTAACACTGTTAGAGCGGATGTCCTTGATGTTTATGAAATAGAAAAGGCCAAGTTATATCAGTTTTTGGATGAACTCTCTTTTAAGATCACCTTGACAACTGATATATGGACTTCAGACCATCAGAATTTTGCCTATACATGTTTGACTGCCCATTATGTGACTAATGATTGGGAGTTAAAGAAGAAAATCCTTGCTTATAGACGCATTGATTACCCGCATGATGGAGACCATTTGTTTAGCTTTATCAAAGATCTAATTTTAGAGTGGAACATAGATAAGAAGTTGTTTTCAATGGTAATTGATAATGCGACGAGTAATGATGTCATTGTGAGACTCTTAAAGCGATGGCTACATGACCAAGGATTACTACATTTGGGTGGACAATTGTTTCATGTGCGTTGTAGCGCGCACATATTGAATTTAGTTGTTCAAGATGGTTTGAAGGTGATTGGGAGTCTTATTTCAAAAATCCGAGAAAGTGTGAGATATTTGGGGAGGTCTCCTTATGGAAAACAAAAATTTGATGTTGCAATGAATCATGTTAAGTTACAACATAAAAAGAAAGTCCCTATGGATGTTTCTACCAGATGGAACTCCACTTATTCAATGCTTGAAGCTGCATTAGATTTGAAAACGACATTCCACCGCTTAGGGCAAATTGACAAACAATATAAGCACAATCCTTCTGAGGAGGAGTGGAATGTAGCAAATGTGATTTGTAGGTGCTTGAAGATTTTTTTTGATGCTACATCTCACTTTAGTGGTACCACTTTTCCTACTTCAAATGTGTTTTTTCCCGATATTTGTCTTATTCAACTTGAAATGAAAAAATGGAGCAAAGTGAGTATGATTGCATTCAATTGATGGCTGGTCCAATGAGAGTGAAATTTCAAAAATATTGGGAAGAATGTTCTTTGGTGTTAGCAATTGCAGTGGTTCTTGATCCGAGATTTAAAATGGACTTGGTGGAATATTACTTTGGGCTTATTTATGGTGCTGATGCTAATAAGCATATTCAGAGGGTCCGTAATGGTTTTGTTGATCTTTTTTATGAGTATAGGAGTGATTCTTCTGATTCTATGAGTAGCATTGCACTTGTTTCTAAAAATAGTAGCTCAAGTGGTAGTCAGTTGCTTGTCGGTTATTCGAAACAAGAAAGTTTGGCTGCTTTTCATGCGTGGTATGCCCAAGAACGTGCTTCTAACATTCATGCCTATCAAAAATCAGAGGTGGAGCAATACTTGGAGGAGTTGGTGTTTCCAAGTAATGAGAGCTTCAATATTCTACATTGGTGGAAAGTGAATAAAGCAAAATTTCCTACTTTGGCAAGGATGGCTCGTGATGTTTTAAGTGTTCCTGCTACTACGGTTGCATCAGAGGCAGCGTTTAGTGTAGGAGGTAGGGTGATTGATGAGACACGTGCTTCATTACTTCCAGATATTGTGGAGGCCTTGATCACTTGCAATGATTGGATTGAATCAACCAAAAATAGAAGTAAGTGAAATATTGAAGTTTTTAAATAATTAGATGTTATTTAGTTTAGTTCTATGAATATCTTAATGTCACATTATTTTGAAATTGCAGATGTAGAAGAATGCTGACATGAGTAGATGGATTGAATTGAATCGAATCACTTGAAGTAGATGGGTAAATATGGTTCAAATTATGGGGCTTGTCCCATGCCTTTATAGTGATCTATGAAATTCGTATCTGACATAATTTGATAATCTGTTTGCATATTAAGGTAATAGCTTTCTTGATTTGCAAGTTTGATAATGAGCTTAACAAAGTGGTTGCTATTAAAGTTATTGACTTGGAAGAATCGTGAGTATATAGCTTTAATTATCTCTTAGTAGAACTGCTTGAGAATTATCGAAATGTTTTGAATCTAGCACTTGCCTATCTTATTTGAATTCAAAACTGTGAATACAACTTGATGCTTGTTGGAAACCAGAATGAATTGGTTATGAATCATTAACTCGTTCAAGCAGACATGATGAGTTTGACTGGTTTTGAATACAACTTATATTTAATTCAATTAAGGCACATCCAGATATAAAATAAATATGATATTAAATGCTTGATGCTTTTATGGAACCGTGTTTTAGATCAGATTTAGTTGTAATGCTTAATGCATTGAACCCATTCTCTCTTTGAGGTTTGGAATGAGACAAATCACATGCAGCCTATCTTCTAAACTAGTAATGTAGGATTCTAAGAATGATCTGTTTCATGACTTTTGCCTCATTCTTCGGTGGGCCATAAACTTTTTTCTGCATATATGCCTTTTCTTTTTCACCAAAAGCCAATAAGTGAAGACATAGTTGAATGATCAAACCTGGATATTTGTAGGGTTACATGTGCATTCAAAATTGAGCCTCTTGAAGATAAATAGTCAAACCTAGAAAATATTAACATCTCAAATTTATTAACATAGTTGGAAAAATCATTTTTTTTGGAGGAGGAGCTTATAAAAATGTTTCCCTTTGAGGTCTGCATTCTCTAATCGATAATTTATTTATGTTGGCTCTCTTTTACCAGTTACATTAAGATGGTTTCATTCAATTTTCTGTATGAAACAATAATTCTGTGTGTTTCTTCTTCATAAAAACTTAAAAATAGCCTTGTTTTAGGTTTTAAAAAATTATATACTTGAAGTTACACTTGAGTTTCACTTTGCCTTCAAATTGTACTTTTACCTTGGCAAAATATTTGCTGCTTTGACTTCACCATTCTAGAAGTTACACTCGAATTTCATTTCAGTTGGGCCACTACAGGTGAGGTCTTGTCTTGATTGAATCTTGATTTTTCTATGATGGCAGTTGATAAACTTCTGTGAGCAACATCTCCGCTACAGTGCTACACCATGAATAGACAGTTACGGATGAGAATGTGTGGATGCTGGATCATGTCATCTTTGCCTTCTGTCATATGGTGTTGTAATGCACCTGGATGCTATAGTACATGTTAAGCTAATGCAGTTGTAGGTTAGCCAATGCAGTAGTCAAGTGTTAGATAGCACAATGCTGGCTTGTATAGAGCAGCAATACCCTTATTTTATGTCTTTCCCCCCTCTCTTTTGAATGAGTACAAACATCTTGTTTATCCACCGACCTTTCTTTGATATTATATGGTTTTGTACATGGAGATCAAGACTGTAAAACATGTAGATGATCGTGGGAACCTGCCTGTCTTGAATCTTATGATAGAATGTGTAGTGTGCAACTTCTTTGATATGTTTCAATTTGTAGAGTAGTGTGAATCTGATAAGGAGTAGACACTAATCAGTGTGTGCAGCTCTTGATTACTGCAAGCTAAATGCATTGACTTGAGAAGTTGGAATTCTCTTCATTACTGATGTGCTTTATTTGCAAATTAAGCAATTAAAGGTTGATTTGAAAAGAAAGGCATTAAAAAAAATAATAATAACATCCAAACAGGGTAATGTGTCATTGATTTGAAAATTATGTCACTCTTCTGATTAGCATTGTGAAAATAAATTAGTTTATTTATTTTTGTCTCCCATAGTTCATTGGACTACTTCTCATGCTCATGCATGTGCAGGACCTACTGAAATGGTTGATGATGTAACAGGTGGACTGAAGCTGTTGTAGGGACTAATTCATTAGCTTTTTAAAAAGTTTTTCTTTGTTGTTACTTCATGCTACATTGTGAAAGCCCTCATTTATGTATTTTTGATTGTATCACAAGGGGAGAAATTGTGATGTTTTGTTTTGGAAAGATGTTTTGAAATGATGCTATGTTTTGCATTGGTGATAATTTGCCTAAATGTTTTGCCTTAGGAAAGTCAAAACATCAAGATGAACTTTTCATTATAAAAAGCTGCTATGTTTTTTTTATAATTGGTATTTTCTTGACTTTATGGCTGGCTTTAAAAAAAAAAAAGACGGATCGGATCGGATTATTCGGATCGGATATCCGTGTAAAACGGATCGGATCACGTATAATCGGATTTTCAATAATCGGATTCGGATTCGGATTCGGATTAATAGTTAATCGGATCGGATCGGATTTTGGCAGATCCGACCCGTTGACAGGCCTACTTCCAGACATGTGCCCAACATTTATTAAAATGTGTCTTATTTTAATTTAATTTAATTTAATTTTTTTATTTTATTATAGATCTGGACACTCTTTGGAGACTTGTGTCCTTTGCTTAAACACACGTGTCCACCGATTAGACACATGAAACTAATTATAAGTTTGAACTAAATAACTTAGGATACAGTAATGAAAGAAAAAATAATGTAAAATTTATAAATGAAGTGTTATATTATATATATATATTTTTAATTATTTTTGAATGATATATCCATGTATATGACATATAATAAATATATAAAATTATATATTTTGTGCCTGTCTCCCACGTGTCATATCCTGCATTTTTTAAAAATTGGTGTGTCGGCATGTCTGTGTCATGTCGTGTTGTGTCGTGTGCCGATGCTTCTTAGGTGTCCAATAGATGTCAGACACGTACAAGTTCACATGTTGGGCACACACTGTAGTTTTTATTTGTAGTTTTTAATTTTTTTTTTCTTCACTTGAGGACAAGTTTGGGAAGTTACAATAATAGTCAAAAAGTCACTGAAAAAGCTTAAAAGTCAAAGAACTATACAACAAAGTCGAAAATCCCCTTTCATCTCTACTTTTTGCACATTTTTTCATAAAAAACTAATAAATCATTCCAAACATACTAATTTTTTTCACCTCATAATTTAGCCAAAAAGTTACTAAAATAAATAGCATGTCCAGGATTGATGAATTTGTTGAGAATAAGTATTTGATATAGAATAGAATAAATATATAATATTAACATATATGACATATAATAAATATATAAAATTACATGTTATGTACCTGTTCCTAGCGAGTCGGGTCCTGCTTTTTTTTATAAAAAAAATTTGTGTCAGGCTGCCTGTGTCATATGTGCTGTGCCACATGTTCGTGCTTCTTGCTGTTATGATGTTGGTTTGTGTTATGTTGTGGTTTCAATTTTTCAGATTGGTTTATGTAATGCATTTGTTTTTTCGTGGGAAGTACTAGACTGCATGATGATTATCCACACTACGAGGGCATTATGCATTGAAATATGCTTTTTTCTTGAACCACTACTAATTTATTTATCAAGAAAAAATTGCTCTTTCTTTACAACTTCGGGTCAGCAACTTCTTTCTTCTCTATTGTCCAGGCTGTCCAGGCAAGTGATCCATCTCTGTCACACTGTTTGCATTGCTTTCCAAGTATGGAATAAAAAATGGTATTTTTGAGTAATAAATATAAATTGCTTTATTTTGTTGGTCAAATTAATGATTTAACAGCAGAATGATGCTCAAACCAAATATATCACGATGGTCTAAACAAAAGTCAGTTGTATTTTAGCATTTGCAAAAATTGAGATTTGCTGCTAGGGTAGGAAGCACTGTTCAATGAAACAACGACTGATTTTTTCTAGTGGGTTTTTATGTGCCAAGGCTCTCTTAACTGAATATTATACTATATGATGCTGTTGAATTACTACTGTATATGGGTTCCAAATTCGAGTTGAGTGGGAGAGAATAGTAGACGTAGGCATTGAATTACATTTTTATTTTGAACCTATCAATTACCAACAGAGAGTTATGCAGTGGGAAAGTTCAAAACTAGAATATTAACCTAGTAGGAAGGTTGAGCATTTTGAAAGTCTTGGGTAGTGGATACACAGATCTGTTAACTCTATATTTGTTAACACATGTCACTCTACTGACAAATTCTGGAAGAGCATGATGACAAAATACATAATATGTTGTGTGGTTTGAGATAAGACTCTAAAGCAAAGCCTCATTTCTGTACGAATAAGCGCATAAAAGGCTCTTTTTCATAGATTCTTTGAACACAACCGAAACCATGAAAAAAATGACCTTTTGAAGCCTTTATTAGAGCTCTATGAAGTCATCTCATGGCAATGCACTTCACTGTGGTCTCTCTTATTCTCTCTCATGTTACATAATGTACCCAAATGTCACTAGTTGTGAGCATTGCTCTAGCCTGTAGTGGCTGCACTATAGTGGTGCACTAGTAATAGGATTACATTGAAGTGTTTTGTTTGTTGGTGGAACTTAATTGAAGTGTTTTGACTTGAATACAGAAAAAAGTACAGAAAAAAGAGACCCAATGTGGTAGCCATTATGGTAGAATGCATATATTGGTATTTGACTAGTAGAATCCAGTAAGGGGGAGCAACAAATGGCACAATTGCATGGGTACCAATGTAAGTACTCCACTTGTTATGTTGTCATATAAAGTTTCATGCACTGACTGTTCGACCCAGTTCGTATTCCACACACACACACACACACACATACTAGCAGCCAGGCTGCAACAAAGAAGGTAATATTTATGATAGGAATGATATTTTTGTTGTTTTAAACTTAGAAGTGTAATAAGTTTAGTAGAAATACACAAACACATAATATAGATGCAGCAAGATTTTTAATGTCATTCATATTTGTAGCTGTGAAATGAAATAGGCTAAGAAAGTGGAATTTATCATTTTTTCTAATGGATTGAGTGTTTTATTGCTATTTATTTATTTATTTATAGTTTTTAATTTTTGTATTCTAGTTTGTAAATTGTTTAATTCATGTTTATTTTTTTTTTAAAAATTGTTTTTATGGAGGGCTTTTTCTGTGTTTTAATTTTTAAATTGTTTCCAATTGTGAATTCCTAAGAGGCATGGACACTTCTTAAAGGATGGTGTGTCCATGTCGTGTTTGTGTCGGACACTTCCCGACACAAGCCCAGCACTTGTCAAAATATGTCCTATTTTTTTTTTTTTTTTCCCTAATGGATTGAGTGTTTTATTGTTATTTATTTATTTGTAGTTTTTAATTTTTGTATTCTAGTATGTAAATTGTTTAAATCATGTTTATTTTTTTTTTAAAAAAAATTGTTTTTATGGAGGCTTTTCTGTGTTTTAATTTTTAAATTGTTTCCAATTGTGAATTCCTAAGAGGCATGGACACTTCTTAAAGGATGGTGTGTCCATGTCGTGCTTGTGTCGGACACTTTCCGACACATGTCTAAAACTTGTCAAAATATGTCCTATTTTTGAAAGATTTTTTAGACCCGGACACTCTTTGGACACTTGTACAATGCACATGTCTATCACTTAAACACGTGTTCATCGATTAGGCACACACGAAACTAATTATAAGTTTCAACAAAATAAATTAGGATACAATAATGAAAGAAAAACAATGTAAATTTATAGAAATTAGTGTAATATTGCATTTTCTAAAATTGTCTTTCAATGATATATTCATGCATATATATATATATATTTATTATAGCCAGGATTGATTTCCGGGGAGGATATGCCAATTATGGATAAAGAGTAATCAATTTTTTACATATATGTCTGATTACTCTTTAGAGTACCTTAAAATGTATATTTCTCTTCCATTCCATAGGTTATTAAGGTGCTATTCAAAAGAGAACCAGTTAAGGTGGAATTATTCTAAAGAGCAACAGAAACTGCGGTGTACTTTTTTGTTTGCTTAACACACATGCTATACTTGAAAGCGACGTGGCTCCATACTCCATAGCTACCTGGATTAAGAAAATGACATATAATAAATATATAAAATTATATATTTTGTGTGTGTCCCCCACCACATGTTGTTTCCTACATTTTTCGAAAATTGCTGTGTCAGCGTGTCTTTGTTTGTCTTGTATTTATATGGTGTCACGAGTCTGTATCCATGCTTCTCAAGTTAATTCAATCATTTTTCCCCCTCTAATTTTTAAATTGTATAATTCAATTGTTTTTTTCATTGTTTTTACGGGTGTCTTATGGGGGCATTTTTTTGTGTTCTAATTTTTAAATTGTAGCTTTTTGCTGTTTTTTTAATTATTTTTTGGTGTGTTTTTTGTTTTTATTCTAAACTAAGCAAATTCACTTAGTTATTTTTAAGTTTTATTATTTCATTCATTTAACAACCAATGCTTGTCTCCTCTAGGCTAAGCAATTGGAATTTATCATTTTTTTCAATGTGTGGATGTTTTATGGTTTTCTTCTTCTAGTTTTTAATTTGGTTAATTGAGCTGTATTTTGTTGTTTTTATGGGTGTTATATGTCGGATATTTTTTCGTTTTCAAATTTTTAAATGGTTGTTTCCAATTGTTAATTCAATTTTTTTTAGATGTTTATTCAACTCTTCCCACCCCTAATGTTTTGGGTGTTTTTAGATTTTAGATTTTTTTTTTTAATTCTAATTTTAAGTTGTTTAATTCAGTGGTTTTTCAATGTTTTTATGGGTATTTTATGGGGCCCTTTTTTCCTTTTTCTAATTTGTAAGTTGTAGTTTTCAGCAATTTTCTAATTGTTCATTTGATTGTGCTTTTAATTTTATTCCAAGATGAGAAAATTCACTTTAGTTAACTTTAATTTTTATTATTTCATTCATCTAACAACAAATGCATTATGTCTCCTTTTTAGTATGCTAAGAAAGTGGAATTTATCATTTTTTAATGTTTTGAGTATTTTATTTTATTTTTAATTTTTGACTTTTTTGCATTCTATTTTTAAATTGTACTAAACTGGTACCTTATTGTTTTTATTGGGGACCTTTTATTGTGTTCTAATTTTTAAATTGTTGTTACAATTGTTAATTCAATTGTTTTCGGCTGTTAATTCAGCTTTTCTTTCACCCTAATCTTTTGGGTGTTTTATGTTTTATTTATTTTTAAATTCAAAATTTTAAATTGTTTAATTCATTTCGTATTTTACTGTTTTTATAGATGTTTTATTTATAGGTTTTTTTTTTTTTTTTTTTTTTTTTTGTGTTCTAATTTTTAAATTGTTGTTTCCAACAGTTAATTCAACTTCCCCTCTCCCCCCCCCCCCCCCCAAAAGTTTTGGGTTTTTTTTGGATTTTTTTTTTTGTATTATAATTTTTAAATTTTTTAATTCAACTGGTATTTTGTTGTTTTTATGGTTTGTTTTCAACTGTTAAGTCAATTATTTTTTCAGCTTTAATTCAACCCTTTTTTTTTGCCCTGCAAAAGTTTTGGGTGTTTTATGATTTTTTTTGGTATTCAAAATTTTAAATTGTTGTTATGGGGATTTTTTTTTTCTGTGTTCTAATTTTTAAATTGTAGTTTTCAGCTGTTTTTTAATCATTCACTTTAGTTATTTTGAATTTTTATTTTTTCATTTGTTTAACTATGCATTCTTTCTCCTCTTTAATAGGCTAAGCAGTTGTAATTTATCATTTTTTCTAATGTTTGAAGTGTTTTATTTTATTTTATTTTTTTTGTATTCTGATTTTTAAATTGTTTTTTTCCAATTCTTAATCAACTTTTTAGGGAAAGAGGAAGGAGAGAATTTGTGTATTGGGAGACTAACATTGGCCATTATGTGAACTATTATTTTACCGTTATTTTCTTTTAGTAATTGATGATAGGAAAAGGTAGACGTGTGGAAATAGTGTAGTCGCTGTTGCCTATTTTAGGAATAAAAATTAGGTGACAAAAGATGGACATAAGTTTTCATGCTAACTGAGGTGTGTACATTATCTAATAGAATGTAGATGTATGCGCAATTTTGTGAAGGATTTTAGCATTTAAATCAATATGTTGGCTGTGTTTTGATGATCCGAAAGACCATGAGAACTTCACTTTGTTGTTCATTAAACCATTTCTAGTTTCATTTTGGATGAAGTGTATATGTTTGTTGATGAGGGTCTTGAATTCGTAATCAGTATTTGCTTAACACTAACATAATTGAACAGAATTGGCATTACAAAATCTAGTGATCAACGACTATATATGCTAGTTGGTGTTTTATTTTGGATTTTATGATGATTTATTATTGTGAATCCTATACTTCGACAACATTGATGGCTTCACCATGCTTATTTTGACCCTCGTGTCAGTTGTTTTAGTGACAATAACATGATATTATTATGACTTTGAAGATAAAAGAAGATAATTTTGGAACAAATCATGTAATGCGTGATCAGTATGATGAATCGAGTCGATTGTTATCCACCCTAATCTTTTAGCTCTTTATCGGTGTATTATTTGCCTGTATAACCAAAAAGGAAATTTAAAGTTAGTGCACCAAAGTCAAATGAAAGCGGTGTCATGTCGACAATTATCATCTGCTGCTTGCCATGGCATCCCATAAGGTGCCTGCCTTTTGATCCGACTTTACTTATTGTGCAAAGATTTTTAATCTTAAGAGTTTCTTGAAAGATATTATTTTCACTATAGTTATAAAATCCATCATTATAGTTTTTTGAGTTCTCTATCTTGTGAAAATATGAAAATAGCCAATCATTGGGGCTAGCCCGTTGGCCCAAACTTTAACTTAGTATCTTCTTATGTAGATAATCTATGCACCTCACTCGGAGGAGAGGTTTTGACTATTCTCAGTTAAAAAGTGTGGATTTTTTTTTGGAGGTCTTTCTTGTGTGAGTATTGTTATGTTGTATATTTGTCGGAATGTCTTGATAGACTTTCTTATTATGCTGGATGGTTGTTGTGATGTCTTGTTAGACTTTATGCTTATGATATTCGTATATTACTTCTCATCAATTTTTTTTTTTTTATAAATAACTTTAATGCTGTGTTTGGTTAGGGAATTTGAGGAGGGATTTGGAAAGAGAAATGAAAAAAGTAGGTGAAACGTGAATAAAACATACCTATATTTCACCTAGTTTTATACACCTTTTTCATTTTCCTTTCTAAATTCCTCCCCAAATCCCACAACTAAATACAGCGTAAGAAAATAACCATAAGGTCCTTCATATGCATTTTAAGAATGATGGGGTGTACATTTAGGTCAAATTTGCAAATCATTAGATTTGTTTGCAAACAAGATATATATTTGTCCCTCAGCATGTAGCTGCTTAGAGTAGGCAGGGAAGAAACAATAGCCTAAGGCAAAAAAAAATTAAATGGGAAGGTGGCACCCATGTTTTTTAGATATTATTTTGGCTATGATGTTTTATTTTCTATTGTTGGATAATTTCTGTTATGATGAAGTCAAATCGAGTAATAATAGGTGGATGCTATCTTGTCATTGACATTTTATTTGACTTTGGAAGTGGAATATGATAAATAGTTTTGGAATTGGATGGTTTTGAAAGCTGCTTACTCCGCTAAATTTGTAACATGAAGATTGGATTTGGATTTTTTTTTTGGGTGCCTAATTTTCCAATTTTTTTGAAAGTTTAGTTGACTCTTATGCTTGCTTGATATTTGATTTTTGATTTTTTAGGAAATTTCAATTTATGATTGAATTATTTGTCCTAATTCGGACCTACTTTTATCGGAATACAAATTCTTCGATATGCATATTAAATGGGGCAATAAATTTTGACTTTGTCATAAATTATACGGGTGTGTTTGTTTGGACGGACTGAATAAGGAGGGATTGAAATCTACCGGATTGTTAGTCCTGGGATATATTATTCCCGGATTATTTAATTGGACTGGATTTGTATTCCATGTTTGTTTAGTCATAGGATTAGATGTCAAGAAAGGACTATTTAGTTGGATATGATATGAATCTTAGGTTTGTTCAGGATATTATGGAGAATGATAAATGCTCAAATGACTATTTTACCCTTTTCAACTATTTACTAAGGCCTTGTTTGTCATCCTCTAAAAAAGTCAAAAAGTCAAAAAGTCACTATCTTATTTAAGTCACATTACCTCTCTATCACATCACTTCAAACTCAACTCATACCCAACCCATATTTCATAAAAAGTCAAAAAGTGCACTTATTTAGAATATTCCAAACAACCCCAAGTAATAGCAATATTAAACATATCTTTAATATTTTAATTATTTTTAGTTAGATTAAATAAAATTTTATTTTATTTTATTTTTTACACAATTAAATAAATGTATTTTTTAAAAACTAAATAAATAAAATATCAATAAAAATATATGTTATTTTTAATTAAAATTTTAAATAAATTTATTTTAAAAATAATAATAATTAAATAATAAAATTAAATAAAACATCTATTAAAATTTTAAATAATGAAATTAAATAAAATATAATTTTTTTAAAAATAAAACATCAATAAAATATCTATAAAAAATTATTTTAAAAAAATTAAATAAATAAAACATCAATAAAAATTAAATAAAATTATCTTATTTTTAAATTGGCACATTTAAATTTTATTGAATTTTACTAAATATAATACATAATTAAATAGTAGAGGGTTAAAATGATTATTTCACCCTCTTATCTCATATCTCCCCTTATCCCTCTATTTGTGTCTTACCCCCCATGTGACACAATAGTCC
Organism: Camellia japonica; assembly: GCA_030407325.1. NCBI lineage: Eukaryota > Viridiplantae > Streptophyta > Magnoliopsida > Ericales > Theaceae > Camellia > Camellia japonica. The sequence continues at coordinate 116,055,838 of JAPPVO010000016.1, forward strand.
TACATATTTGGGATTAATAGTCCGGAGAAATTATTAGTCCGGAACAAAATTAAACAACCAAACAACGGACTATTAATCCAAAGAAACTATTAGTTCAATCCCATAACCTTATCCCTCAAAACAAGCACCACTTACAAGTACAAACCATGTATATATACTTTATATGATCTGAAGAATTAATTGGCCTATATAATAACTAAAGTCAACAAACTAATGTTCTGTTTTCTTCCCACCAACCAAACAGGGGAACTAAATAAATGGTTACTCTTTACTGCTAAACACCAAATCTTTTTTTGATCTAGAATGCAATAATAAATATGAAAAACAAACCTAATGTTCTTCATAAACCGTGTGGTTGACTTTTGCAAAATGCAATACTTGGGGTTGAAGTTGGGTGCTAACCTTGTCCTTGCCCTAAAAAAGTATGCTAAAGTGTTTGGGAAGAAAATGAGTTGGGTTTTTTCTCATTTTTTTTACTAAAAGACAAAAATTTTGCAAAATCAAAAAAACACATCCAAACAAAATATCACATCCAACTCTATAATCATTTCACTTTTTCTCTCACAAACATCACATCCATCCACAAAAAAACCCAACTATCTTCCCAAAAACTAAAATTTTTTTATTCAATAATATCCTACATCTAATAAAATCTACATAAAAATCCACTTCCCAAACACCATCTATGTAAGATATACATTAGTAATATATGTTTATATAATATAGATATTTCATTAGGAGATTACCGTTTGGAGCAACAATACTCTCGGGTTAATTGGGCCTACGTTAGCGTCATTGTGCTGATTCAAACCTTTCATTTGTAAGACTGATTAAAAGATCATTCATATAAAGAATTAAGTTGATTGAATATGTATAATATATGATTTATAAAATTTGGCAATAAATATGATTTGGTTGCTGATATTCGACCATTTTATTTTATTTTTTGTATAAATATTTCTCTATAAACTCTTCAAAATGAATAGTTTAGGTTAGCCAAAGTTGACTCCAAGATGAATCCAGATCTCCTGCCATGGTTCCTACGGTGCTTGCCAAAATGACGTCATTTCGACATCGTTTTGTTTAGTTGGTTTTCTTTTTTTCTTAAAATTTTTCGTTTCCCCTCTTTTTCTATCCTCTATCATTTGTTTTGTTCCCAACCTAACAGCAATAAAGAGACGAACTGAGAGACTAAGGTGAAGGCGGAGGGACGCAATGATGAACGAGAAATGCAGAGGATGGTGAGTGACGGTGAGTCCAGTGATGACGTGACGGTGGCAAGGCGAGATTGCGGCGATGACGAGGTCCTTTTCATAATCATTCTCATTTGTTGCAGTTTTATATATATATGATTTCTTGGGTTAGAGTGGTGGGATTGGAGTGATAGTGAGGTTGGGCCTCTCAAAGCATGTTTGGTTGAGGAAATTTGTGAGTGGATTATTTGTCCCGCTGGATTGGCAATCCCATTGCATAGCTGGATTAACAAAGCTAGAGAGGGTATGGGATTGAAAAAATAGTGAGGGGATTAAGTGTATCCGGTCATATGGAACAGTGTTATTTATTTATTTATTTTTTTACCAAAGTGCAACTTTCAGATATAAACAGATATGGGTAGCAAAGATTATACTAGAAGCAAGCAATCGGATAGATGGAGTCACATTGCCTCCCCTCGCCTCGCTGTCGGAGTCACGTCGGTCGCCTTTCTCTACGTTTCGCCTTCGTCTCCTTGTCGTCTTCTCTGTTTGTCTCTCTCAAAGATGGGTCAAGGTTTTGGAACAAATGAGATAGAAATGTAAGAGGCTGCCAAAAAAAAAATAAATAAATAAAAATAAAATAATAATAATTAAAAAAAATAACAAAATGATGTCATTTTGTCCCACCGTAGGAACCATGGCAAGAAGCCATGGCAGAGGATCTAGACTCCTCCAAGATGGCTTACTAAACCCAACGTCACTCTTGTAATTGGATCATCAACTGAAGATTTATTAGAGAGGAGCTGTATCATCAACACCCTTGAGATTTGTTTAAAAAACGAATTATTCTTTTTAGTTTGGAAAATTACAAATATCCTTTTGTTAGAATTTTTTTATTTAACATTGTTAATTGAAAAAATGAAATTTCTAACTTCTCTTCTATATAATAATAAAATTACCTAAATTATTAATTCAAATAAATTTTTGATATCATTAAAAACTATTAATTAACTTGATAATTTATTAATAAAAAGGGACTCATGAAATTAGAAATTTCAAGGGGCAGGCTATAATTTTCATAAACATAGGGGCAACTTATATTTTAAGTAAACCTCATGGGTGTATTTGTAATTTACAATTTTTTTTTTTTTAATTTGCAAAAGTTAGGAGAAATTTTGTTTTCACACATCTTTTAATGAAAGAAATTTTTATTATAATTTGATCATAAAACAAAATGACCATAACGGACATCAATATACACACTAAATATTGAAACTAAGCTTTCTTTATACACATGTTTTGGAAACAATAATTCTCGGTGCACATCTTTTGGAAAAACAAAAAATTTAAAATTATATTGCTCATACATTGTTTCTCACTTCTTCCGTTACTACGCTTTATTCTCCCATTACAACTAATGCAGCGATGAAAATGTGAGTTTTATGTGTAAAAAATTAATTTTTTTTCCTTATGTTTGCAATTCTCATTCGGCAAACCGATGCTGAAAATTTTCATTATGTTCGAAAATCAACAACTGAGATAATTTCATGATTTCAGAAATTAACTTTCAAAAAATATAAATTAATTTGGTTTTGAACTGACGAAATTTATTCAGAAGTACAGAATCAAACGAATATAAAAAATTCAAAAGTACAAAACCGAATAAACCTATTTGATTCAATGGATTATTTTCGTCTCATCACCCACCAACCAACATTGAACTAAAACTCAAAAATTATCCTTAAAAATTCAAAATCCAATTTATTTAGTTAAATTTAGTCGAAACCAAACACACACTAGTAGGATGGTGGAAACCGAACACATGAAATTCATTTTAGGGATTTGAAGGTGTAGTGTGTGGAAAAATCTATTTGGGTGGTGTGTACATATTATCAGTTAGGATTATAGTTAGAACATTTGGCGTGCGGAATGAGAAAAATAACATATAATCAAATTCATAAATATGTGAATTGAGATATGATGTGTACAGATATCAAAAGGTGTGTGAAAATAGAAATTTTCAAAAGTTAGTGATTAGTTGTTAGATATCTAAGAGGAGTTAAATACATCTCCATACTCCTGTTGTGGCCCTCAATCTGAACCTGCATCGATGATCTGAATCATGGATGGCTTTTATTATGGGGCTTACGAGATAGACGATTTAAATCATTGGTGTGGTTTCTGAATTGGAGCTCACAAGAAGGGTATGGAGAGAATAATGTGTGGAGGGAAGCTTATCTCCTTACAAGTGATAAGTCTTGCTTCCATTTCACTTTTAAGAGTGAAACCCAAAATTTTATTTTAGGCCATGTCTATTTTGGGAGATGAAGGAGGAGATTGGATTCATAGTGAGTAGGGACCACAAAAAAATATGTTTGTTTGCAAAGTGGAGCATGGAATTGGTAGTCCATTTGGACTAGCATTAGTCTTGGAGGAGGGGATTAACAAAGGCCTCAAAGGGTTGTGTTTCAAAACTAGTGAGATGATTAACTTGGAAAAAGACTATTTTACTCATGCTGTGTTTGTGTGTGATGTGTTTTTTGGTATTACTTTATTTTTTAATATATATAAATATTAAAAAAATATAGTAAAAAAAATATTTATAAACTATAATTTTTAATATTAAAATATATAAAAACACCAAAGAGTATTTATGTGTTTCATATAGTTAATCTCCTCACTAAAATATATCACAAACAAAGACAATTTTTCTTAATCCCCTCACTAATAATTTATTCACTAACAATATCCGCACTAACAATCCCACCTGACCTAACACTGAAAATAAATGAGGACCCTTAGGTTCTGTTTGTTTAGAAAGAAATAGATGATAGAAAGTGAAAATGGTAGAACGTGAAGTAAAAGAAAAGAAAAAAAAATGAAAATTTGTATTTGAATAAATGGAAAATTTTGCAAGAAAATGATAGGAAAAAAATGTAATTACCGCATAACTGGGGGAAACAAAATAAACATTATCAAATTTTGTTGGAAAAAATAAATTTCTCTATGTATTTTGCAAGAAATTGTAAGCCTAACTAACAAGCTAATTTGAATTGTGTAAGAAACTTTAGGTAGCATTTGGTTTAGCTTTAGAATCATGATTTGAAAATGCAGTTGTATGAAAATTTGTTTGGTTATGAGTTTTGAAAATAGTTTTGAATTGAGTGTTGAATTTTTAAATGGGTTTTAAAATAAGAAAAGTTGTTTGATTATGAGTTTTAAAAAGGATTTTCAAAACTTAATTCAAAAAGTTATAACTCATAACCAAATACACAACTTAAAACTCTATTAAAATTCTATTCAAAACTCATAATCAATTTTTTTTTTTAAATTCAATTCTAAAAAATATTGAAAAAATTTATTTAATTTTTTTTTTCATATAATAGTTGCAAAAAAAAAAAAAAACCCATTGTTCCGGTCGATCTATCGGACGTCTGGGAGGATGTCCAAGAGGATGACCGGATACACCCAAAAATTCAAAAACTGTCCGAACGGACGACTGAATAGACCAAATTTCAAAATTCAAAATTCAAGTACTCTGTCTATCACCCATATTCTGAAAAGAGTTTTAGAACGTGGGTGTAAAATTAATTTTTGAGAATTATATCCGAACACAACACTCAAATATGTGTGTAAAATTATAATTACAACTCTACACCAAACACTAATTTTTGTTATTTTTTTAAGATTATCCATGGAAACAAACATATAAATTTTTTATTTTATTTTTATTTTTATTTTAAACTTTTCAATATTCTCTATCTAACCAATCTAAGCCTTAGGATAGACTTAATGGCGACAGATACTATAACCAATCCTTGGCTATGTAAATTTTTAATGTTAACATGTGTGGTGGACAGGAGCTCAAGATAAAGGTGTATGATTGGGACCTAGGACTCCGAACAGGAATGATACATTTATTTAATTTTAGAGTTCTAATTAGGTCTTGTTTGGTAAGTAATTTTTTTAGTTAAAAAGTTAAAAAATTATTAAAAAATTAAAAAATTAAAAAATTAATAATTTATACCAAAAAGTTAAAGATTTCATTTTCTTTCTACTTTTTACACATCTTTTCATAAAAAGCAAAAAGTAATCTGAAACATACTAGTTTTTTTTACATCATACTTTAGTTAAGAAGCCAAAAAGTTACTAAAAAAGCTTGTTTCCAAACGAGGCCTAAGTTTTAATGATATGAATTTTTTTGGGCAAATTACATATACCTCCCTTGAGGTTTAGCTAAATTATAGATACCCCCTGAGGTTTCGGAAATTACAGATACCTCCTGAGATTTATATTTTCATAACAAATTGCCCATTGAGGTTTATATTTTCATAACAATTTGCCCCTTAATTTGTTATGCAAATAGTACCTTCAGGGAGGTATCTGTAATTTCTCAAACCTCAGGGGGATATCTGTAATTTTGCTAAATCTCGAGGGGGGTATATGTAATTTGCCCAATTTTTTTTTTAAAAAATAAAAATAAAAATCAAGGTTAAAATATTACATCAATAAGTGGGGCTCACCCCTAGAACTTCTTTAGAGCTCATATTTTAGAATTCTCAAACATTTTTCGGACTCCAAAATAAGGCTCATATATTGTGGGTGTTTGGAAAGTTACTATTTTAGTAGGCTATTTTAGTTTTTGACTATTTTAGTAGGCTAAACTTTTTGTGTTTAGAAAGATAGTTAGATTTTTTTTTTTATAATTAGGTGTGATATTTGTGAAAGAAAAAGTGAAATGATTATGGATTTGATGTAATATTTTATCTTATTGACTATTTTAACTTATTTTATTATTTTATAAATTTTAATCCGAAAAGCCAAAAAAATAACATTTGTCAAGGTAGTTGTTCAGGCTATCCCATCTTACGCGATGGCATGTTTTGAGCTCCCTCAAGCTTTTTGCTCCAAGCTCAATAACTTTATTCGTAATTTTTGGTGGAAGGGAGATCCAGAAAACAGGGGCATTTGTTGGGCCAAATGGATGCATATGACTAATCCTAAATCAGAGGGGGGTATGGGGCTCCGAGACTTTAAAGATTTTAATCTAGCCCTTCTAGCCAAACAGGGCTGGCAATTATTGTCTAATCCGGACTCCTATTGGGCTCGAATTTACAAGGGCCTTTATTTCCTTCATTTTACTTTTTTACAAGCTACTAAGGGCTCAAATGCATCATGGACTAGCCTTTTAAAGGGTCGAGAGTTGATTCAGGTTGATATTCGGTAGCAAGTTCACTCTGGACAACAGATTCGTATTTGGGAGGACCAGTGGATTCCTTCTATTACAGGGTTCAAAATCCTTTCACGAAGCCTCCCAACTGCAATGTTACGATGGTGGCTGACTTTAATTGATTCGGCTCACAAGTCTTGGCATTTGGACCCACTGTGCACTGTCTTTCCACCGAGGAAGTTGAGGCCATCTCAGTCATACCTATCGCGGTAGAGGGGCGGGATGATTCTGTCATTTGGCACCCCAACAAATCAGGCCTCTATTCAGTTAAATCAGGATACGCTTTCGCCAGATCTCTAAGGAAATGAACATCGAACAGCCCTCCTTCATCCTCTTTATCCCTTGTTGATAATATGTGGAGGATTATTTGGGGCTTAGAGACACCGCCCAAAATTCGGCACTTTTGGTGGAAGGTCTGCCATAACCTCCTCGCAACTAAAGCTGGTCTTTTTAGGCACAAATGTAGAACTTCTGCGATATGCCTAATTTGTCTTTCTGCTACTGAAATTATGGAACATCTGTTATTTGATTGCTTATGGTCTAAGCCAGTGTGGTTTGGAAGCTCGCTCAACCTTAGAATTGATCTTGGCTCGATTCCAAATGTGTCCCAGTGGACAAGTGATATCATTAGCCAAGCCTTCTCTACCTCTATTGCACAGACCTTTCTCAGTAAAATTGGAACTGTTGGTTGGTTTATTTGGAAAACTAGGAACGAGTTTGTCTTCAACAATATTCCAGTGGATCCTTTGGCTACACTCCATCGAATTGCTCAATCTTGGACTGAACAAGAAAACCTCCTTAGAGCAACATCCAATCGAGACCATTAGCCGACTTCACTATCCTCTACTCTTGTTTTAGGTTGGCTTCTAGCTCGCCATGGTCATTTCAAGATTAATTGTGATTCCTCTTTCTGCCAGCGGAACTCCGTGGCTGCCATTGCAGCAGTTATTTGAGATTCCAATGGACAACTAATTGACTGTAATGCCAGGACTGTTTCGGCCTCTTCAGCCTCCCAAGCTGAGGGTTTCGCTATCCGCATGGCTTGCCTTATGGTTCAGGCCCATAACTTGTCGTCTGTGGAGATTGAAAGTGACAACCAATCGGTTATCAAACTGTGTGTTTCGGAGCAGGTCCCTCATTGGGAGTTGAGTGCTATCATTCTGGATATCTGCTTCTTCGCCTCTGCCTATCAGCTTTCCTTTTCATGGACTAACAGGTCCAACAATCGTGTGGCAAATTGGGTCGCCAAAACCCAAGCTTCTCAGAGTCTACCTGTGACATGGGCTGTGCTCCTACCTGTTAGTCTTTTGTCTTTATTATCTGTTGATGTATCCTCTTTTGATGGTTAATCTAATTGCCTTTCTGATAAAAAAAAAAAAAACCCTATTATTGTTTTTGCTCTTCTTATTCTTTTTCGGGTAAAGTAAGTGAGCCTCTTAACTCGTTGACCCAATTTGAATGGCCCAGATTCATTCTTATCATTTGATTTATTTAGGAGTGTTTGACATGTTAACGTTTTGATTAAAATATTTTAAAAAATTTCTCAATAAAAAAATATTAGACATTCTGGGCTTTGTTTGGTTTGTATCTCTAGATACAATTGTTAAGAAAAATTTTCAAAATTTTGTTTAGTTCAAATTTTTAAATTTTTTTTTTCAAAATCACTTTATCTCTCCTACACATCAATCAATCACTCACTCTCTCTCTCTCTCTCGCTCTCTCTCCTCTCTCATTCTCAATCATTTTTTCTCTCACATACATCTACTCAATTACAATAAAATAACAAATCATTCAAAACTCCCAAACTTCAAAACTATTTTCAAAATATACAACCAAACAAATCAAAATAATTTCTAAACTCTCTCCTCAATTTTTTTTATTTAAAATTTATCTCCAAACACCCCCCCTTAATCTTTCAAACCAACACTTTTGTTGTTATTCGACGTATAATAATTTTTATATGCCTATTATGAATTTACTAATCGATGCATCAGGCTCGAAGATTTCTGGAAGGCACATAAGTACGAACACTGTGGGGAAGTATTTTGTGAATGACAACATGTGGCAAAGTTGACGTCGAAGTGTCGGTCGAGGTGTCACGTGGCTTGGTCACGCTGTCGAGATGATCTCAGCTAGGCCGAGGTTATTTGCGAAGATGCTAGAATCCGAGATAAACGGATAAGGGACAAGAGTCCTAGAATAGGGGAGGACTTCAGTCTGGATAAGGATAAGGCTCATGGAGAGTTTATCCCTATCAAGCTGGGGGTCCAGGATGAGTATTGAGCTTGAGTCCATTGAAGTGAGGCTTCTAAAGGGACTAGATCACTGCTAGTTATAAAAGAAAGGCACCCTCGTGGGTCGAAGGTAAGCTTTTTTTTGTAAGTTTAAGCACAATTTGCTATCTTTGAGAGATATTGATTACTGACTAGATCGTCGGAGTGCCCCGGGTGGACGATCCACCTCAGAATTCTCATATTCTTGTACAGGTTGTTGGGCGTAATCTATTTTGTCGGTGCTCTCTAACTGAGTTTTCCTGTTTGGTTGTGTGGTCAAAAATTAACACCCATAATTTGGCGTCGTCTGTGGGAACTTAGGAAGAATAGATGGCCAACGACGGACATGAAGAAAAGATTGGGGATGACATTAACAATGAGAGTTGTGAACATGCAGACCCTAATGTTGGGAAAGAAAATAGTAATGAAGGAGCACAGTATCCGAATCTTGGGGAGAAGGACGTTGGCAAAGAGGGGAATGCCTCGAAGAAAGCTGGCCGAGATGAGTACTACAACGAAAGAGACCTCCAAATATGGAAGGATAGATTCCTGAGAAGGGATAGCGAGATGAAAGGGATGACGAACAAGTTGGCAGACCTACAGTCGGTTGTCAACTTCATGATGCAGAACAACGTGATGCAACCACCATTTCTGTTGCACGACACGCCGGTACCCGTGGCAAAAACTGACACCCTAAAAGGGGGGCAGAAAACAATCCTAGTAGTCCCGCAGCATGGCAAGGAAAAGGAGCGCTCACATCGGCCTTCACGAGATGTCGAGCGAGTAGAGTCAGTAAGAGGTGAGTCACAGAAGACGCCTCGTACCAAGGGAACTTATGTTAGAGAACCTCGGCATGTCTAGGGGATGGGCCTGTGTTTTGATACAGTGAATGAAGAGAAGTCTGAGAGGACACACAATGACACCGGGAGCGGCGCGCCAAAAAGGCTGAAATCTGTTGATAGCCGAGCTCCCGATCGAACGAAGGAGGATTTGAGAGACTACCTCTAAAGGAAGCGACTCAACACCGAGGTCACATCCTCGATCAAGCCGAGAACTCCGTTCTCAGTGGAGTTGGATAGGTTTAAGGCTCCAAAGAGGTTCCATATGCCGAGGTTTTAGATTTATGATGGTAAGTCTGATCCGAACTTTCATGTTGGCTTATATTTAAATTCAATGGCTTTGTATAGCGGGAATGAGCAGTTGCTGTGCAAGGTGTTCCCCTCATCCTTTGGCAAAATCGCATCGGATTGGTTCCACAAGTTGTCGAAAGGAACTGTGAAAAGTTGGAAAGGCCTGGCTGAGATGTTTGTAGCCAGGTTTGTTATAAACAAGTTACAACCACTAAGAGTAGACTCCCTGCTGGCTTTGAACATTAGTGAGGGTGAAAGCCTCACGGCATACGCTAAGAGGTATTATGAGGTGTTCAACTGAATTCCTGCTTGTAACTAGGAACTGGCGGTCGTGTCTTTTAAGAATGGCCTGGATGATGAATGCCCTCTTCGGAAATCGTTGGCAAAACCTCTACCAAAAAGTATGGAGGAGCTCATGGCACAGATCGAGAAGTATACCAGAGCAGAAGAGGATATGTAGGGGACAAAAGCACCAAAGTAGGAGAAGCGAGACCAAGGTAACACTGGTTTTAATAGGCAAGAAATAGGGTTGTATTCAGGATCCCGGTCTACAAAGTCCTGGAAAGGATCAGGAACCAACCGTATTACAAAGCACCGGAGAAGATTCCTGGTGAGTTTAAAGGAAGGATCCTTGGGAAGCATTGTGCTTACCATAATGAGGATGGGTACTTGACTCAAGAATATAGGGCTCTGAAGACACACTTGGAGGATTTGGTCAGACAGGGTCACCTGAGAGACCTAGTAGATGAGGCCAGAATAAGGAAAAAGCAAGCAAGGTTACCCCAGGCATCGGTAGCACCACCTCCATCACCGCCACTACCACCGCCACCGCAGTAAGCAGATAGACCTCGGGTGATCAATGTGATTTACTTGAAAGTCAATGAGAATGATGTACGTGGGAAAATTCAGAGGGTAAGGCACCTACAACATGTGTATTAAGACCAGCAAAAGAAGCCTATGACAAATGAGTACCAGGGGCCAATGGTTTCTTTTACTGAGGCAGACCTGGATATGGTGCAGCATCCACACAACGATGCCCTGGTGATAACGCTGAAGATTGAAGAGTGCCAAGTGAGGCGCATACTAGTCGATCAAGGCAGTTCTTGTGACATCATGTATGTTAGATGTTATAAGGAGCTTGCCCTTCACCCAGATGATCTGGAACAATCCAACAGCTCGATGGTTGGATTCAACGGAATGCCGACGTAGCCTTTAGGTGCCACGAATTTGGACGTGTAGGTAAGCACCAAGAAGGTAAGCACAGAGTTTACAGTAATTGACACCCTTTCCCCTTACAATGTTATCTTGGGCAGATCGTGGTTGCATGCAATAAGGGCTGTTCCCTCAACATTGCACCAGCTGTTGCGATTCCCAACCGAACATGGGATTGAGGAGGTCAGAGGGGGATCAGGTGCAGGCAAAAAATTGCTCCACGATAGCAATGAAGTCTATCTGCAACGTGCGAGAAGCAGAGACAGTAGAAATTGAAGACGAAGACATGGAGGTCCTAGATGATGTCAACAAAGAACCAACTGACAAGAGTGAAGAAGTTTTGAAGAAAATTCTGGTCCAAGAAAATAATGGAGAGCGCTACTTCCTTCTCGGCTCAGGCTTAGCCGAGGAGGAGGAAAGGAAGTTAGAGACTTTCTTGCTAGCAAACATAGAAGTGTTTGCCTGGACGCCCTATGAGATGCCTGGCATTGACCCCGAGGTCACTTGCCATCTGCTCAATGTGGACAAGTTGGCTAAACCTGTCATCCAGCAGACAAGGAGGCCGACATTGATACATGTAGAGGCAGTTGAGGAGGAAGTGGACAAGTTGCTGGAAGCTAAGGCCATTCAGGAGGTGAACTACCCAACCTGGCTGTCTAACACAGTAGTTGTGAAAAAGAAGAACGACAAGTGGAGGGTCTGCGTGGATTTCACCAGCCTGAATAAGGCTTGCCCCAAGGATAGTTTCTCACTGCCTAAGATTGATTAATTAGTAGATGCCGCTTTAGGACATGGAAGGATGAGTTTCTTAGATGCATACAAAGGCTACCGCCAGATAGCAATGTATGCCCCAGATGAAGAGAAGATGACTTTCATCACCCCGAAAAGACTCTATTGTTATAGGGTAATGCCTTTCGGGTTGAAGAATGCAGGAGCAACCTACCAGAGGTTAGTAACCAAGATGTTCAAGCACCTGATTGGTAAGACAGTAGAGGTCTATATCGATGACATGGTCGTGAAGACCAAGGAACTAGGGGATCATTTGGCAGACTTACAAGAGGTTTTTGATATCCTAAAAACATATCAACTTCGACTCAATGTCTCCAAATGTGCATTTGAAGTCGGGTCTGGTAAGTTCCTAGGATACTTGGTCACCAGGAGGGGCATTGAAGCAAGCCCAGACCAAATCAAAGCCATTATTGACTTGAAAAGTCCAATGTCAGCCAAGCAAGTCCAGATTCTGACTGGCAAGGCAGTAGCCTTGAATAGATTTATTAGTTGAAGTTTTGATAAATGTAAGCCATTTTTTCAATTGTTAAAGAAGGCCACAGATTTTTTGTGGACAAAGGAGTGCGAAGTTGCCTTGGCCGACTTAAAGAGGTACTTGACAACAACTCCAGTTTTGACAATTCCAAAACTTGGAGAAGAACTATTTCTGTACTTAGTGGTATTAGATCACGCTATCAGCGTGATGGTAATCTGTGAAGAGAAGGGGGAACAGAAGGCCTTGGCAAGTGCAGAAACCAAGTATCTGCCCTTGGAAAAATTAACACTAGCTCTGGTAATGGCTTCAAAAAAATTGAATCACTACTTCCAAGCCCACAAGATTGTGGTGCTGACTGAGTATCCCTTGAAATCCCTGTTGCAGCATGGAGATCTGACAGACAGAATAGCCAGATGGGCAGTGGTGCTGGGCCAATACGACTTGGAGTTCAAGCCTAGAACAATAATCAAGGGTCAGATGTTGGTCGACTTTGTGGTTGAGTTCACTCTTGGCGCAATCCCAAGACGGGCTTCGGTGAGCCGCAACTTAGGATGTCCAGGGGAGTGGGAAGAGACCTAGTTGGGGCCAAAGGATCCTATTCCAGCAAAACAGAAGAAAGAAGAGAAACCAAAGCCTTGCGACATCTACACTGGCACCTGTTCATTGATGGAAGTTCAAACCGTCAAGGAGCGGAGGCATGGGTGGTGTTATTATAGCCAAATGGGCGAATGATTGAGCAATCTATTCGTTTGGAGTTCAAGGCCTCAAACAACGAAGCGGAGTATAAGGCGCTAATTGCAGGACTGAAGCTAGCAGCAGCCATGGAAGCCGATGAGATGGTAGTTTTCTGTGACTTTGAGGTTATTGTGAATCAAGCAACGGGCGAGTATGTAGCCCGAGTTGAAATGATGATAGCCTATGTAAAAGAGGTTGTTAGGCTGCTAACACTATTTGAGAATTGTCAGCTACAGCAGGTTAGCCGAGATGATAATAGCCACGCTGATGCCTTGGCAAACCTGGCCAGTGCAATAAAGTTAGGGGAACCAAGGACAATCATGGTTGATTATCTGACAGGACCAAGTGTAGAGCCTTTGATAATAGAGTACGGAGCAATGTGCGTACAAATGGGTCCCAGCTAGATGGATGCCATAGTTGTTTTCCTCAGAGACTGCCAAACGACTGAAAATAGGCACACAAAACTAGGTTCAAGTCGGCCAAGTTCTGCCTGTCAGTAGAAGGCCATCTCTACAGAAGATCTTTCACTGGACCTCTACTTCGGTGTGTGCACCCCTCTCAGGTAGAGCACTTTTTATACAAGATCCATGAAAAATTTTATGGAAGCCCTACATGGGGCAGGTCACTTGCCCATAGAGCCATCTCTTAGGGATATTGGTGGCCATACATGCAAAAGGATGCTGAAGCCTATGTTAGGAAGTGTGAGAAGTGTCAAAGGTTTGCATCTTTGATATATCAGCTAGCAGTAGATCTGAATCTAGTATCCAGTCCTTGGCCATTTGCCCAGTGGGGCATAGACCTGGTGGGACCATTGCCCCAGGCAACTAGACAAAGAAAGTTCTTGCTAGTAGCCACAGACTACTTTACAAAGTGGGTAGAGGTTGAACCTTTTGTGAAGATTCGAGATATTGATGTGAAGAATTTCATTTGAAAGAACATAATAACCAGGTTCGGGATCCCAAGGCCATTATAGCAGACAATGACACTCAGTTTGACAGTAAGCTGATTAAGTGCTTTTATGCAAATATAAGATAAAAAGCTATTATTCTACTCCTAGTTTCTTCCATAATAATGGTCAGGCAGAAACATCCAACAAGACCATCTTGGAAGAGGCTGGAAGAAGAGGCTGGAAGAAGCCAATGGAAAGTGGGTGGAAGAATTACCCAATGTGCTGTGGACATATCGGACCATGCCGAGAAGATCAACCGGGGAGTTCGCTTTTGCCATGGCATATGGCACTGAAGCAATCATCCCACTAGAGGTCGGCATCCTTGGAATCAGAACCCAAGGGGGTGGAGAATGGGACCAACGAGGTATTTCTGGCCCGAGATCTGGACCTCTTGGAAGAAAGAAGGGAGAGAGCAGCAATTCGGCTGGGGGCATACCAGTAGCAGCTTACTAGGGCGTACAACAAAAAGGTCAACCCAAGGGAGTTCAAAGTTGGGGACCTTGTTCTTAGAAAAGTCATCGACAATAAGAAGGATCTCAGGGAGGGCAAGCTTGGCCCAAATTGGGAAGGGCCATACATAATCATCTTGGTTGCCGGCAATAGAGTATATCGCCTAGAAGACAGAGATGGCAGGGAGTTACCAAGACTTTGGAACACTTGCAATTTGAAATTTTTCTATCACTAGTTTTTGTTTTTTGAGATTTATGTAATTATTTTCTTAGCCAACGTATTAATAAACTGCTAGCTCGAATTTCTTTTTATGAATTATTGTTGATACTCGTACGATAGGACTGAATAAGTCTTATGGCGATGTTTCTGAATAAAACATGAGGAATAACTTAAACTTGCCACATGGTAGAGTTGAATTCAACTTACCTATGGTAGAGTTGAACTAAGTTTGCGATATTTCTGAATGAAACATGACGAATAACTTAGACTTGCCATATGGTAGAGTTGAATTCAACTTACCTATGGTAGAGTTGAACTAAGTTTGTGATGTTTCCGAATGAAACATGAGGAATAACTTAGACTTGCCATATGGCAGAGTTGAATTGCCTATGGTAGAGTTGAACTAAGTTTGCGATGCTTCCGAATGAAAGATGACGAGTAATTTGCCATAACGGCAGAGTTGAACTAAGTTTGATCTAGTTAGATTAACATAGAAACCGAGACCTTGGCTGAAGCTTTATTTGAATCAGACTTCGGAAAAAATTGAAGTTGCATGCTTAATGTGAACTTAAGAGAGACTTAGGTTCACATTAGGGGACAATAAGTATGAATGAAATAAAAACATAACACTTTTGAAATTTTCTGAAATTTCAAGTTGAAGTTATGAATTACACTTGAGAAATCTTCTGAAAATTCATCCGAGATCATTGATAGATAGAACTATCTGACATGAGTTAATTCGAGATGGGAGTACTGTATTATACCCGAAGTATAATTGTCTGAGATACCCAGCCAAGGTGCTGGACTTGGAAGGGTGAAGCCTTGCTAGAGGACAGTGAGTACAAGTGAAGGAACAACACATGTAAAGATATTTTATATTTTTAAAAGTGTTGTTTGGCTGAGAAAAACAATAAAGTTTTTTAGTCGAGGTGATGCTTGTCCGAGGTATTCAAACCTGAAGTGATTACATAGTTAAGGTATACTTAGAAGAATTGCAATAATATTCTAAGTATGGAAACATACAAGGTATAAAACTAGAGAAGTCAACATGCATAAAGGAAGCATAAAACACTTAGAAGAAAACAGAAGTTAGCATTCAAAAAGAAAACTTGTTCATTTACAAGGGCCCATCGGCCAAAATGAAACTGAAATTGTTCAAAGCGACAAAAGCTACAACTATTCAAGAAGAAAGTACAAGCAAAAATCCTAAGTGCTGGAGACATTGGCGTTAACTTCGGATTGCTCAACCTTGGCTATTGGCGTCGTGTTAGCCTCGGTTGGCAGAGCTCTTTCCTTCTCGGCCGCTATCTTGGCATCAATTTCAAGAAGGGTTTGGTCCAAACTCTTTTCGGCAGAAGCAATGTCGACCTCAGATGTGGTTTTTTCAACAGAGATATTTTTGGGAACCTCATCTTCCTCTTCATTCTGAGTCAAGTCCAGGACTTGCTCATTCAGAGTTGGGGACTTGGTCCCAATAGATTCTTCAGCATCGACATTGGCCTCGGCTTGTGCTTCCCCCTCAGTCTCATCCTTGGATTGGCTTGGAATTAGGAGGAATGGCATGACAAGTCGGCTAGCATTGTGAAGATGCGAGTCGTCGGGGATTGATAGCTTCTTTAAAGCGGCCGTCCAGCCAAGGGTGTATCCCTTGTTGCATGCCTGGTTGACCTGCTTCTTGTAGGCATCACGGACGTCGGCCGCCCCTTCGACGTAGGCCTTCTCATAAGTGGCTTTGATGTCGATCTCTTTTGTGGCGAGTGCTGACTGAAGTTCGGTCTGGGCCTCGGCAACCTTCCCTAAGGCTTCTTTCAAATCGGCCTTAGCAACCTCGGCAATGTTTTTGACCGCTTCAGCCCGATCTTCGACCTTGCTTTGGGCCGCCTGGGCAATCTTGGCCTGGTCTAACAGATCTCGGATGCGAGCCTCGGCCTGGTTTAGTGAGGTAAGGAGCTTGGCTGCCTCCTTAGTCTTCTTGGTCAACTCCTTCTTAAACTCCTCAATTTTGACCATGGAGGAGTGACTCTGCTGAATGGCCTGCAAAAAGGAAAACAGAAAACTTTGGTTAAGTACAAATAAAGAATAAATTGGAAATGAAACGAAAAGAAACAAAGTATAAACTTACCAGAATGCAGTGTTGCATCATCAACACGTAGTTTTCATATTCAGTAAGCTCGGCCATGCGATTGATATCGGTCGGCAGGAGAACGACGGTGGAGAGCGCGGCCCCGACCTTCACACTCTCAAGAGCACTGTCACTGGCCACCAAAGGTCGGTCTCCGACCATGACTGTGGGAGCCTAGGGCTTGTCGGCACAAAAAATGCCTGGATGAGCTGTGTCCTCCGACCTTGGCTTCTTTGAGGAAGGCTCCTCCGATGATCCAGCCTCGGCAGGCCTCTTCTCGATGGCAGATCATTTGTTCTCGATCTTGGCCAACTTTGATATTGGCACTATGTCCTTTGATTTGACTTCGGTGGTGTTGGCTTTAACTTTAGCCCTTTTTACCCTCTTTGCCTTGGGCTTTGGTTGGGATTGGGATAGGAAGGAAGAATAGACCGACACCACACCCAGGATATCGGCAAGGAGATTGTCTGGAACAATTTTTGCTCGGCCCATATCATCGGTAGTAGCAGCGACAGCTACCCTGGGGTCGAAATGAATTGTTGGCAGTGCAATTGGAGGGTTGGATAGGTCTGTGGCCGATAAAATAGGACCTCAGTGTCTGCAGCTGTGAGTTTTGCTGATAGGGGTGTTAGGAGGAGCTTGGCGTCGGCACTGGCGTCGGCTAGAGGAATCAACTACGGTGCAGAGGTAGACGGCTGTTCTGCTGGATCAGATGTGAAGGCCTGATCTGGCCTCAGAGATGAAGCAGCTGGAGGAGTTGTGGTAGATGGAGGGGACTTGATTTTTCGGGGGGGACGTCGGGCAGAGGACTCCGGTACGTCGGGATGTAGTTGAGAAGGAGTGGAGCCTTGTGAAGTTTAATGGGTAGGTCGAGAAGTCGAACCAAGTCCTTGCTTGGTATGTATGTCTGGCGGAAGTTCTTTTCTGGCTGAGGAAGGGCTGCAAAGACAGAAAGAAGAGCATTAGAATAGATTAACAGAAAGATTGTTAAGTAAGGCAGTATAAAAGGGACTTTGGGAGGGAGGGAGGGAGGGAACTAAGTCCTTACCCTTGTCATCCCTAAAAACATAACAGCGCAATAGAAAAAGGTGGAGCTCATCGTCTGGCGCGAACTCCTAATTGCCTAAGACAATCAGGTAGTCGTCTGCTGCGCCCTTATTGGAGTCCGGAATGTTGGCTATTAGCTTGTACTGAGTGGATCTCGGCTTGAGGTAGTATGTGTAGCCAGTGTTGGTCTTAAGGCCACACATAGTATAGTAGTACTGGATATCGGCTATGGTAATTCTGGCATTCTGCCTATGTGCCAGCTTAGCAATACCATTGATAATCCTAAAGGAGTTAATAGCCAGCTGCATGGGATTGAGTTTATAATAGTGGAGGACTTCCCTAAAGAGAATGTCGAGGGAAAATCTGACTCCGCCCTCAATGATGGAGACTACGGGAAAGGGAATGTAGTGCTTCCCAAGCATGATAGAGTCATCCTCTCCAGCCAATTGAAGTTGAACGTCGGCTAGAATGGAAAACTCTTGCCTAAAGTATTCTAATTTGGTTGGGGTATCCACCCTTCACCTGAACATTCCCATGATGTTGGCTTAAAGTATTTTTGTGCTAAAGATTTCAGAGAATAATGGTTGGTATGGGTTCGAAAACTTTGGCTAAAACCTAGAGAGCACTAGGTTGAGGGTTTCTAAAGATCAATGGGAAGATCTTTGTTTCAGTTTTCCTAAGAAATAGAGTTCTAAAATCAAACTCCAAAACCTAAGTCTATGTAGAAACAAGAATCCAATGCAAGAATTTGGAAACCAAGCAAGAAGACCATAAAAGAAACTTGATTTAGAAATCAAGAAATGAAGCAGAGAAACAGAAAATGGATGTGTATACATAGAGTAACCAAAATTTATGAAACAGTGCATATGTGTGTGCAAGAACCATGAACAGAGTATGAAGGCACATGGGCAAGTTGAACTGCACAGAACAGATTCAAGAACAACAATGGCAACCAAAAATAGGGGATGAATGAAGAAAAACAGAGTATAGCTATGAATACAGATTCAATGCCGACAGATATAATAAAAACATATGGCAAAATTCTGAAGGAAGTTATATTGAAGAACATGTCCACAAATTAAAAAGAAGAATGAAAGACTTACCGACAGGAGTAGAGGAAATGAATGCTGGAGTAGGTGTTTCTGGAATCTGACAACCACGATGAACGGAACAGAATAGTGACTGCTTCGCCGGAGGTAATGACAGAGCACGGTTGCAGAGCTTTGAAAGATTGACAATGGTGGAATGTAAAGAGAGAAGGTCTGAGAGTAAAGAGAGGTTGTGATTGCAAAGGTGAAAAGACGGAGAGAGAAGAGACAAAGTTTTGTCCATAATGTAAAAAGGTAGCAAAGTGAAATGAATGTGCCTTGGGCGATGTGCTTGTCAGGCGGCGTGAGTAGACTTAACGTGTCTGGATAGCGCGTATCAGGTATGAACCTATGAGGAAAGGACATGTAGAGGAAATGGTTGTAGAGATTGTGCGTGACAGCTCATGCGCAGTTAGAACTCTTGAAACTCTTAAAGCAGTGAGGCCATAACCTCAGATGTAGAAGCAATGTCGGTTGAGATGCTTAAAGAACTTGATTTTTGGTTTTTGATCATTGGTAAAGTGGACAGTTGAGTCCTGGTTATATGAAGGTGACGAGTCATGATCTCGGTTGAAGAGAAGAGTGAATTTTAGCCGACATGCTATATTGACAAACGGTGTAGGTTCCATCACCTCAGGTTGCCAAGGTAATAAAACCTAGGGGGCAGTTATGGGGAAGTATTTTGTGAATGACAACACGTGGCAAAAGTGACACCGAAGTGTCAGCCGAGGTGCCACGTGGCTTGATCACGTTGCCGAGATGATCTCGGCTAGGTCGAGGTTATTTGTGGAGATTTCGGAATCCAAGATAAACGGATAAGGGACAAGAGTCCTAGAACATGGGAGGACCTCAGTTTGGATAAGGATAAGGCTCAAGGAGAGTTTATTCATATCAAGTTGGGGGTTCAGGATGAGCATTGAACCTAAGTCCATTGAAGTGAGGCTTTTAAAGGGACTAGGTTACTGCTAGTTATAAAAGCAAGGCATCCTCGTAGGTCGAAGGTAAGCTTTTTCTTGTGAGTTTAAGCATAATTTGCTATCTTTGAGAGATATTGATTACTGACTAGATCATCGGAGTACCTTCTGGTGAACGAACCACCGTCGGGTTCTCATCTTTTTGTGCAAGTTGTTGAGTTTAATCTATTCTACCAATACTCTTCAGCTAAGTTTTCTCGTATAGTAGTGTGGTAAAAAATCAACACTCACATAAGTCTGAACACTATGTTGAATGTAAGTCCAAACACTGTGTTGAATGTGTGACCGGCACTACACTTTGTAGGTGCAAACCTAGACTTCCCTCCAGCCTGTTGAGATGAGCAAGACCAAATACATCTTTTTAAGTGGGAACGAAAATGAATCTCCTAATCCATCAAATCACATCAATTTTTATTATTTTATACGTCTTTTAATAAAAGGAATTAATTAAAATAATTAATTTCCAAATTAACTCTTAATATTTATTTGTAAGAGAATATTAAAAATGTAAAAAATGAAAAAATAATTACAAAAGAATAAAAATATAAGTAATTTATATATGTTTAATTATACAAATAAATCTTATACCTTCATTAGTTGCACCACCCTTCATTTTTTTTTTCAGCAATACTAGGTATCATGAAAAGTCTTTCATGAAAATGATCATGAAAGATTTGTGACTTTTGGATTACACTTAAAATAAAGCACCACACATTAATCAAGATAATCTAAGGATCACAAATTTTTCATGATCATTTTCATGAAAAAATTTTCATGATTCCTAACATTTTTTTTTTATTTGTTCTTTTTAAATTCTCCCTTTATTTTATTTATTATTTGGTACTAAAACGGGGCGAAGTCACAAAACAGACCAGCAAAAGGAATCATTTGGTTTTATGAACAACAACGTTTCACCCACGAATTCTCAAAAGTCAACTCCATCATCCTATCGCAGTTCGCCAAGTGTCGCGAGTCTCGCAGGATCCCACACATCCCTTGCCTTATAAATAGCCTTCACAGGTTGGTTTTACTCTCCCACTCCCCAGCAGCGGTTCCATCCTCACGAGGGGAGAGAGACAGAGAGAGAGAGATGGGTGTTGGACTTCGACTGTGGTTGTGCTTCTTGTTCTGCTTTGCGATACTCTCTTCTGCCAGAAACACCATTTCTGTCTCAGGTATTTATATGTATATATATGTATATATGCATCTTTCTCAATATAGATCCCTACCTACCTACCTACATGCTATATATATATACATAATAAACATAGATTAGATATACATAAATACATTTTAGTTATTTTTGTATACAACGTGAGATATATATATGTCAATGGAAGGTAGTTTCTATGGTGATGGTGCAATCGAGTTTTAGCCTCTCTCTCTCCGTTGGATTTTTTTTTTTTTTGGGAGGGGGGTGTTTGAATCGAAGCAAAATGCGATAGCATTGTAGTGCATGCCCTGTGCCAGCTGTATCATCATCATCATCATCATCATCAAATGGGTGAATAGAAAGTGCTGCTTCACATGTAAATGAATGCAAATGCAAAAGAGAAAACTGCCCCGTTATCTATGTCACGTTTTTATCAGCAATCCAACGGTGTGTTATCGCTTTGGCCACCAGCTACTCTTCTGTCCGAAATTGGATGGGAAGGTGCCATGGGGCCGTTGCAAGCCCGATTATAGGCTCATTTTAAGAATTTAAACTGTTTAATGTGTAGAACTTGTCGAGTAATCATTCATCGAATATATTATTTCTGCAAAAAAATATGTTAATTAGATATCAATAACTATTTGACAAAATTGCATTTGTTTAACCATGATTCTGATTTTAAAAATAAATCGCAGATACAAATATATGCTGATCGAGTGATTATCGATATTTGATTAATATGATTTTGTATATGAATGATATACTCAATGAAATCTATTCATTCAATAGTTTGGATTATTGAGATGGTTATGGAGTTGGGCGCACCACGGCCCAACAGACCGAAGAGGAGCAGGATCTGCTTTGCTTTTCTTGTATTGACTTTTTTTTTGTTTTTTGATTTTTTGTTTTTGCTTTGAGATTTTTAAAATTTAATTCTAGTAAATGCACGTCAACAAGAATTAGGGTGGTAAGCAAGTTAATTGGAACTGAATTTTAAATAATATTTAAATTTCATTGATTTCTCTTTACTCAAGTCAAGTTTTAGGTAATTTGATTTTTTTTATAGCACATATAAATGAGTGTGAGGAAAGTATACAAATTTACATTCGAAACTTAATAAAAATTGTAAATTTTATTCAAATTTAACTCTTTTATATAATGAGTCAAAAACTAGTCAACCTAGAAGTTAAGTTTATTTTTTGTATTATTGTGTCTGTTTTGTTGATGTATGTATTGAAGTCCTTATATATATAGGTGAGAAAAAGTTTTAATGATATTGTGGTGGTGAGGGGTGGTTTACAGAGGACAAGGTAGCGATGGTGGTGGAAGCCATGGAAGGAAGGTCTCTGACAATGAATCTTAACGACTACAAAGTTCCTGTGGAAAAATGCAGCCCCCCCGAAGGCTCAGTTCTTCAGCTGGTTAGCTTGGAAAGGGAGACTTAAAACAGCAGACTTTATGCAAAGGATTGGAGCTATACCAGCCAGTGTCAGCCCCCTATGTGTATTTTGCAAAGCAGAGGTAGAAACCATAAATCATGTCATGCTTTTATGCCCATTGGTATGGAAGTTATGGTCAGAGTTGGTAAACTGGTGGGAAGTGCAGTGGGTAACTCCTGGATCTGTGGTTATGTTGCTTGACTGGTGGTCTGGTATGAGATTAAGGAGGAAGGAGCTCAATATTTGGAAGGTGGTCCCTTTTGCCATGCTCTGGTCTCTATGGAAACTGAGGAATGATTGCCTATTTAACAATGGTAATGCAGATTTTGCACAGGTAGTAGAGCTATTGAAAGTAAGAATTGCATTATGGATCAAGGCATATGTGAAAGGGGTGAATTATACAGTACATGATATTGTCGCCAATTTGAAGCAGGTGAGAGGTTGTATCTCATAGCCTTATGGCTCATGGTGTATTGTTTGTTTTATTTCTTTTTGGTTGTATTGGGATTGGGTCTGTTCATTGTGGTTGGTTACTCACCAACTCACCATCTCCAGGCACACTCCCTCCTTTTCCCATTCCCCCTCTTCTTTACTGATGTATTTCCTTCTGGTATTCATCAATAAAGTTCCCTTTTCTTCGCTGATCAAAAAAAAACAATGAAGCGTCAGCAAATTCCCAGCACAACCCCAAAACCAAAGGTGGTGGTGGTGGTGGTGGTAGGAAAACCCTTGATTAACCCTAATCCATTACACCGTCTCGGTGTAATCAGTATCAGGCTGTCTACTACACTCGGCAATACAATCCATTTTACTGCTTTATATTATATATATGGTTAGATAAATGTATATGCATTTGGTGATACATCATCTGTATGGGAGAATGGGATATATCATATGTGGGAGAGCAAGGGTAATATATATATATATTACTTGTAGCTCCATATATTCTGAGCCATTTGTTTTTTATTTTTATTTTTGATGGTGTACTGATATCGATCAATCTGTGCTACGCACAATTTGAGGAATGTAATCTTTGTTTTGTGGTTATTAATTAATCACATTGTTATATGTGTGTGTGGTTATATATAGTGTGTGTTGACAATTTGGCATAGACAAATTGATTTCACATTAACAAGGGGCTTTGTTTCGTCAAGTTTTTGAATACTGTTTTTGATATATTTTGTTATTAATATTTTTGAATTAGTATAAATAAATAACTAGCACATTTGGTGTCCATTTTGTTGCCCATAAGCACTTTTATCTTTGTTTTTTTGATCAATAAAAATAAAGTTTTATTGATGAAAAGAGTAAGATACATGCAAAACTTACATCAACAAAGCAGAGAAGGGTATTGAGTATCATAGCTAATCTCAATAATCCCAACTAGGTTAACACCGCAAAACAAACACAATTATATATTAGCACTTGACCCAAGATTAGTGTGAGACTAATCAAGAGCAACCAAGGAAAGAAAAGACAAACAACAACATTATATCAGCAAGGCAACATCACAGTAGCAGGTAAAAAGAACAAACAATATCACACCCAAAGCCAAGAAGTAAGTCTGCATCTAGAACTAACTCCCGTGTCACTCCTTGCCATACACAGTAGCAAACCTACTTCAGGTTATAAACAACATCATCCAATGAGTACTTAAACTCTTTCAAAAATAAAGTAGCCCACATTGTAACTCTAACCTTTACCAGCTCATCTAGACTAGCCAAATCTGGTTGTGCCTCATTAAACAAGCACTCATTCCTAAGTTTCCACACTAACCACATTATTGCTAATGGGATTGTCTTCCAAATCTCCTTCACCTTTTTCTTCACTTCTATACCTGACCACCAATGTAATAATGTCTCCATTGAACCAAGAATAACCCAACTCAAATTCCACCAATTCACAATATTGGCCCAGATTCTCCAGATCATAGAACAGTGAAGTAGAACATGGTTCAAAGACTCCAACACTTCTATCCTTTGCAAAAATTTAGAGGACTTAATCCTACCTCTCTAAGTTAGCCAAGTCAGAAATTGTACTTTGGGAGGGGCTATATTATTCCAACTACTCTTAGTGACTGTAATAGCTGGCCTTTTACATGCTTCCACCCACTTCTAGATTGATGCCACAGTAGAATCTCCAGAGGAATGGGCTAGCCAAGAACAAGAGTCTTCAACCCCGTCAATTAGCCTAGGTGCATTCTGCAACAGGTCTTGTAATTTCAGCACTATCCTCTTCCCAAGCAAAGAAAGGCCTTCTAAAAGTTAGATTCCAATCTCTATCCACTCCTCTTCTGTGGAAGAAATCAAACAAATTATCATATTTTTCAACTGACAAAGTGAATAATCTGGAGAATACCACACTAAGATTCTGATTGTTAAACCACCTATCAACCCAGAACTGCATTCTTCTACCATTTCCAACAACTAACTTGAAGTTTTGCAAAAAGAAATCTCTTGAAGTAGGATTTGATAAAGCCACTGATAGTATGTCCTGCCATAGAATAGACATTAACTATGATTCTACTGATAATGGACTCCTCTGCCACCCAACCCTCCACACTTATCGCATACCACTGGTTTTTACAAAGTTGTCTCCTCTTTTCCATACCTCCACCACCACTTAATGAATAGGCAATCATTAATGGATTCCTCACACCTAGCCTACCTTGATATTTGCTTAAACAAACCTCCTTCCAACTAACTAAGTGCACTTTTCTTCTGATTTTAGATCCTCCCCAAAGAAAATCATTTTAAATTCTGTCTAATGATTTTGCAATACCCACTAGAATCTTGAAGATGGATAGGAAATAGACTGGCAAACTTGTTAATACTGACTTTATAAGAATTGATATTTTCCTGCAAAAGATAAATGCCTTCTTTTCTATGAAGCTAACTTGCTCTTGAACTTATCCATCATTGGTTTCAATGTATTCATCCTCCTTGGATTTGCTCCTAATGGGAACCCCAAATAGTTCATAGGCAACTTTTAACTGAGGCAATTACGATTTTTTTTTTTGGTTGCAAAAACCTTCACTAGATCATCCTAAACACCTATCCCCTCACACTTTACTTTTATGAAAATTTATTTTGAGTCATGACATCAACTCAAAGCATCTTAATATTCTTTTCACAGCAACAATTTCCTCCCAATCAGCTTCACAAAATATAATAGTATCATCAGCAAACTGAAGGTGTGATAGTTTCAACTCCTCCAATCAGGCCCACTTCTTTTGCTCTTTCTATTAGAATATTAAGGTCCTCTGCTACAATGTTAAAGAGGAAAGGTAAAAGTGGGTCACCTTGCCTAAGGCCTTTCATTGGGGAAAACTTTGATGTAGATGAT
This sequence comes from Camellia japonica, assembly GCA_030407325.1. Classification (NCBI taxonomy): domain Eukaryota; kingdom Viridiplantae; phylum Streptophyta; class Magnoliopsida; order Ericales; family Theaceae; genus Camellia; species Camellia japonica. The sequence goes on from JAPPVO010000016.1 coordinate 116,081,661, forward strand.
CCATTCACTAGCACCGAGATTCTAGTTGTAGAAGTACAAGTCTTCATCCACCTCACCCATTTCTCACCAAAACCAAAGTTGGTCATCATCGAATACAAGAACTCCTAGTTTTCTGAGTCGTATGCCTTTTCAAAGTCCAACTTTAGGATGAATCCTTTCTTTTTTGATCTTCTCCACCAATCCACTACCTTATTAACAATTAGTACCCTATCTAAAATATATCTTCCACTTAGAAATGCTGTTTGTACTTTACTAATGATCTTGGGTAAAACCTGCCTCAACCTTCTTGATAAGACTTTGGCTATTATTTTGTACATTGAGCTAACCAAACTGATTGGCCTATAGTCACTCAACCTCATAGGATTTTCCTTCTTGGGAATTAAGGTAATAAAGGAACTATTAACTTATTTAGCTAACTTACCATTAGAGTGGAACTCATTCATCATAAGTGCAATCTCTCCTTTCATGATGTCCTAGCATTTTTGAATACATTTTAGATTAAAACCATCCGGTCCTGGAGCTTTGTTACCTTCACAGTATTTAACAGCTTTCTAGATTTCTTCTTCTAGAAACTCTGCCTCCAGCAATTCAGTTGATTCAGTATGACTAATTGAGGCAAAAACACCTGACAACTTTGGTTTACACCTCCTTTCTTCAGCAAACACCTGACTGAAATGATTTACCACTGCCTATTTAATCATGCCAGGCTAATCACGAAGAACTCCATTCTCATTAACTAAGCTCAATAAGTTTTTCCTTTGCCTTGTACTTGCCATTATATGAAAGAACCTGGTATTTTTATCCCCATTTTCAGCCCATACCATTCGAGACTTTTGATGCCAGAACCATTCCTTCTTCTTGCTCAAATCCCAGGCTAAACTTCTAACCTCTGCCCTTCTTTTAATCTCAGAATCTTGTAGAATCCTTTCTTCAGCCTTTAAGTCCCATTCATGAAGTTCATCCTTTGTTTTTTTCAACTGCTCATCAATGTTTCCAAACACTTCACAGTTCCACATTCTCAGATGTGCTCTTAGTTTTCCTAGCTTTTTCAATAACTTGTAGCTGGCCCAACCACTAAACTGTGATCCTTTCCAACATTTCTTTACTTCTGCTTTGAATTTAGGATGCAAGCACCATGCATTGATGAATCTAAATGGTTTTGGGCCCCAATCCCCCTAATTTTTCATAAGAAGTATTGGGTAGTGATCAGAAATGCTTCTTGGCAGCCCTCATTATTTAAACTTGAATACTTCCAACCACCTAGGATCGATTAGGAATCTATCAATCCTACTCCATCTATCTCTGTAACAACCTCGTTCCGTATTATACTGCTAATTCATTAATTATATGAGTGTTAATGTGTTTGATTTGAAGTTTGATATTAATTATGTGTTCATGTGATTTTTGAATGCCTATCTGTTGATTGTAGACATATCTGTTACAGTTCCTGCTATAATACAAAATTGAGGGTTGTAGAGGCGTCAGAAACCAAAATTGATTAGTTTATTATGATTAGTGTAATTTTTAGAGTCTATGGTGAAATTTAATTAAAAATTGATTCGGATCAAATTAATTAGATTAAATGAAATGAAATTAAGTAAGGTTGATTAGTCTTAATCATACTTAATTAACTTAAGCTAATCACCCATTATATATATGTTGAGTTAGTGCCTAGGCTCATAAAAAATTGAGCTCATCTTCACCATTTTGCTGAGATTAAGTCATATAGGGAGAGAAATCTTCATCTTAGTCAGATAGAAGCTCAATCTTGAGGTATTGGCTTGGAGGATTGAAGATTTTGGAAGCTAGGCTCAAGAAATTGCTAAACCTGGCCTCATTGAAGATAGTAGGTAAGAGTTTGAACCTGAATTTGTGAGTTAAGTCATTAAATTGTAGGTTTAAGAAGAAGATAACAAGATTAAATGTGTAAATTGAACAAAGATTGTAGGAATTGAGATGAAATTATACATGCATGCAAGTATTTGTTTTGATTCTTCAAGTTTTGGACATGAACTTTAATAATCATGTTGAATTAGGAGTTGTCACTTACATGCAATCATGTTTTCTAAGTCTTAAAGGTTTGAAATGCATGAATTCTAGCATGGTATGTGACCAAGGTCAAGAATTGAGCTAAATATGATGAAATTGAAGTTAATGTCTCTATGCATGTAAAGATTTACCATGAATGTGCATAATTATGAAGAATTGAGCACCAAAATTCACATGTATGCATAATTTTGATAAATCTCATGATTTTGATCATCATATGTATCATTTGACATGGAATTAGAGTTTATCTTTTACATGCATGTGTCGTCCTTGAAGATATGAAGCTTGGTAGCTTGTGTTATGAAGTTGTCATGAAGAATGTGAAATGAATTGGGATTTGAATCATGGTTTTGGCCAAATTAGACTCAATTTGTCTATGTTCTCATGTTGTATAAAGATTTCCATGTTTTTGTATAAAAAATGTGAGTTTTGAGCCTTTGAAATCAAGTCATGAACTTCAAACAGAATTCTGGAAAACCTAGAATTTGACTTGTTCGCTCGAGCGAGGAAAGTCACGTTCAAGCATGAAAATTGGGATTTGAATCATGGTTTTGGCCAAATTAGATTCAATTTGCCTATGTTCTCATGTTGTATAAAGATTTCCATGTTTTTGTATAAAAAATGTGAGTTTTCAGCCTTTGAAATCAAGTCATGAACTTCAAATAGAATTATGGAAAACCCAGAATTTGACCTATCCACTCGAGCGAGGAAAGTCTCGCTCAAGCGTAAAAATTTGGCCCCCAGAAGTTTTGCAGAAATTTGTACTATTGCTTGAGCAACAAAGTTTATACTTGAACGAACCCTGTTTTGTAAAACCTCTCGCTTGAGTGTCAGAAATATCGCTCGAGCGTAAAATACGTGCAACTAGTACTTTTGCAGACCAAAGGGGTCTGCTCGAGCGACCAAAGCTGCGATTGAGCACAGAGCCCTGTTTTAGAAATTTTGAAAGGTTGTTTTATGTTCCTTTTTCCATTCTCTTCCATTTCTAAGCACTCTTAGGCATGCATTGAATATTATAAATGAGTTAAAAGGATTAGAAAGAGGCCTAGGAGAAGTAGATAAAATTAAGAACGGCTTGAATCGTTTGTGACCCAATATGTTATGTAATGTGTAGGGTCAAGCGCAAGGACAAATCCACTGGCAGAACACTATAAGTAATATCTTAGTAAGAATGTATAGAAGCATGCTACCTTTTAAATGCTTACTTTTGTCTGAGTTTACAGATTTGTTAATTTGAATTGGATATTTGTTATGCTAACGATTAGATAAGGCCGTTTGATACAAATGAATGGGCCAAAGGCCGTTTGACACAAATGAATGGGCCAAAGGCCGTTTGACATAAATGATTGGGCCTAAGGCCGTTTGACATGAATGATTGGGCCAAAGGCCGTTTGACATGAATGATTGGGCCAAAGGATGTTTGACATGAATGATTGGGTCAAAGGACGTTTGACATGAATGATTGGGTCAAAGGACGTTTGACATGAATGATTGCGCCAAAGACCGTTTGACATAAATGATTGGGCACAAGGCCGTTTGACATAAATGATTGGGCCAAAGGCCATTTGACATAAATGATTAGGCCAAAGGCCGTTTGACATGAATAATTGGGTCAAAGGCCATTTGACATGAATAATTGGGCCAAAGACCGTTTGACATGAATGATTGGGCCAAAGGCCGTTAGACAAGAATGAATTGGGCTCGAGGCTGTTTGATAAGAATGAATTAGACCCAAGGCTGTTTGACATGATGGGCCAGAGGCCGTTTGATATGTTTAGGCCTGAGGCCGTTTGATGTATTAGATGGAAACATAAATGGGCCTATGGTCGTTTGATATGTTTGTTATGAATTTCATTCATGTAATTTCTTTATTTTGATATTATTCATTGGGCTGTAGCTCACTCTGTATTTATATGTGCGTAGGTGAGCAGCGGGATGACTAGCCCCAGCCTTAGTGAGATTATGAAAGGAACCTGAGTTTTGTGAAGTCGGCCCAGGTGCCTCACGCAAGTGGCTTTGGTTATGATCTTTTGTATTTTCTTTTGCTATTTCCATTGGTCATGATAGACCATTTATGTGTATAAGCTTTTGGTATAGTTGACTATGTGTTTGAATGATCCTTGGTGCACAAGATGTTAACTACTAATATATGGTGTGAGTTATTATCAAGTATATGGGAAATGTTTTTAATTTGCCTTGTAAGCATAGCTCATAGGACAAAATTTTTAAGTTTGCTTCCGTATCTGGCCCTACATTATTAATTATTAATTGATTTCTGTTTGAGGCCGTAGGTAATCTCATGATTATTGGTCGGTTATGACCTTAATCTATAGGGGCGGGTTTGGGTCATGCCAATCTCCATCCATCGTATTACACCAAGTGAAAGTTTTGTCTAACATTGGTATATCTATCAGCTCTTGATTTTCAATCAATTCATTAAAGTCCTTCATCATTCTTTCCTTTCTAGAGCATCATTTTCTTTCACTCATGAATCTTATTTCATTAAAGTCCCCTACTATACACCATGGACTTGAAAATGAGGGTTTATGCTTAGCTAATGACTCCCATATATGTCTTCTTTTCAAAGCTTCATTGGGTGCATATACATTTATGATAACACAACTAAAAGAATGATGCGCCATACTTGATAATAGTATGAAGTTTCTGTTATTGCAACACTTAGCTCAAAAATTTATGGATTCCACAAGCAAAGCATACCACCAGCACTTCCTTCTGCACCCACCTCCATGCACTCCAACTCCTCCCATGGCCATAATGACTTAGCAAAGATATCATCTACTTTGCTTCTCTTTGTCTTTTGTAGCAGAAGTACATCAATCTTCCTCTCCCTAACTAAATTTTTAATTTTTATTCTCTTTTCAGGTTTTCTCAGACCTCTAACATTCCAAGATAAGATAATCATAAGGAAACTACTGACAGACTCCAAATCCCCCAATTCTTTGCCCTAAAATGGCTTAAGGAGTTACACCCTCCCCTTCAATTCTCCCTAGATCCTTCTCTTCAAGTTCAATTAATTTGTTGACCACCTCCTTCTCCTTTCCTTCACAATTCAAACCTAGAATTTTTCTAACTTCAGTAGTAGCTTGAGCTTCACTTAGTAACTTTTTCCTTCTTCTTGAGTTATTACTCTGCGTAACTGATAGTGATATTGCAGCATCTGCTGCTCTAAAGATAGCTCCACTCTAAAGACAATTGCTGAACATAATACCTTTTTGCGTATGTTTTTGATTATGTTTTGCTCTACTCCTCAAATCAGCTCTTTTCTTTTTGTTTCTATTCATTTATATTTTAGTAATCTTCACCTTTCTTGATGGGTTGCCCTTTTCTAGTACTCTTTCTTGGACTGGTTGTAGATCAAGTGGCCTTAAATTGAGTTTGGGCTACACAGCCACTTAGGTTTGAAGGCTCAGTGATGGGCCTATTTGCCAAGGCCCCAACTTGAGGTCCATTCAAAACCACCTCTAAATTTAAATTAGGCCTTATACTTCCTGACCCACTAAAGCTTCTTATAAACCCAGGAGTGCATATATGCCCTTCAACTTTTTGAATTTCATTTCTTGGAATTTCTGTTTACTCCAGACTATCCTCCATACATTTTCCTCCAACTTTTCGATTTCCCATATCACCCACCGTTTCTTTTACGGTTGATGCAGATAACCACTTATTACTTTCATCATTTTCCCTTAAATCTCTATCCATAGTGTCTTTGTCATCCCTTGCCACATCCTCCTTTCTGCTCAACTCCTCCATTCCTGTATTTCCATCTTCATCTTCCTTCTTACCTCCTCCACCATTTTTTGAAAATTGGTCTACTTCATCTTGAGTATTAGACTTTGTGACCTCATTCTCTTGGCATATGCTTTTGCAATGACATGGCTTGACTATTGTTAGTAGCCCTTCACACGCTCTAATCAAGAAAATGTTTCCATTGCATTCAACATTAATCATCGTGTTGATGAACTCTATTCTGTTCGTGATTATTCTTACCTTCCCACACTGAAAAGAATTCTGGCTGCTGATGTCTTCATCTAGCTGAACAACTTCACCCCATAAATTGCCAATGTCTCTGAATGTACTAACACTCCACAAGTTGAATGGGATACCTACACAAGTAATCCACACACACCTTTCTTGTGCAATGTATTTTCCTTTCTCCCAATCTGTAGCAGAATCACAACATTCTCCCATCCACTCTTCTAGCTTTAATCTTTCCTCCTTTTTATGTTGCTGTGATCTGAAAGTTAGCACTGCTAGCCTTCCTTTCCTATCTTTGACTCTTACATCCTTCATACCTCTTCTTTCAACCTCCTTCTTAAACTCATTAAAGGAGAGAAAAGATTTAAACTTCACTATTAGATTGTCATAAAGCCACCTATTTCCAGTCTCATAGGCCTTAACAACAAATTTTACCTTCTCATAACTGTCTTCATTCTTTAATACTTCTACAAAGGATTGTCTCCCTACACTTTCCACTTTTCGTTGCACAAGACTCCTCTGTTGACGCTGCATCATCCTATCATCTCGTCTGGTTGCCACTACAGGTTGCTTATACTATCTTTTTTTGAACTCTGCTTTCTTTACTTTCAGTGCCTTGTTGTCACACCACAGACCATCAGCCTTCAACACCGCCATTTCAACTGCAACCTTGCAATCATATCTCACAAAACCAAACCTTGATCCCGTTGCCTTTCTTCTTTTTGTTGGGATGAAAGTATCCTTAACTACTCCAAACTTGTTAAACAGAGTAAACAGACTCTTTGGATCCATTGACTTTGGAATCTCATCCACAAAGATAGTGAACAATCCATTTTCCACAAATTGATTGCCTTGGTTACCTACTCTTCTTCTTCTCGGCACTGGGTTCCAGCCTCCATTAGCACTTTTATCTTCTTAACACTATTTCTGAAGAATACACATTTTTTTTTTGACAATTTGAATGAGAGAAAGCATTAGAAGATGCAAGAAATATAAATGGAAAATGCAAAATGGCTTGGACATTTCTTCAAGAAACTGATTGCCAATAGATTGACACCCCATGTCCTTGGGATTAACAGATGTTAATCAAAGGCCTTTCACTGTTAAAATAATGTTTGGTCCACACAAAATCTTCAGCCCTATCACGCTCGAAATATATGGCACCATCAAAAGCAAAAGAAGACCTATGCATTTCTTCGCTCTCTATGTCTACACCAATAGTCTCTCTCTCTCTCTCTCTCTCTCTCTCTCTCTTCTCTCTTATATCTGAATCTGTGAATAAAAAAAGAAAGGAAATGGGTGATTGGAGAACTGACCTCCATACCCTTGTCGCCACTCCTTTACCGACCATCGTGAACCACCCACCCTCTTTCATGAACCTCACCACTGCAAGTCCAACTCCTTTTTCCACTGCGTAAATCACGGGTCACCGTGTTGGAGAGAGAAGCAAGAATGGTAGGGAAAGAGTTGGTTTAAAATCACCATTTTCACTCTCTTTCTTTAAAACTCTAGTGATCAGAACCCACAAGACCTCCGTTTTGGCACAAATTCTATATCTTTTTATCCACATTCTTTCACCAAAAAAAAAAAAAAAAAACCACAACCCATGATAATCCTGACTCGATCTCGAAATTAATTGGCCCTAATTTGTCTATCTTGAAAGGTAATTAAATGAGTGTAGAGAGATCAACCATTTGTTCTTCATTAAAGACTGCTTTCTCTTCATGTACATATGCAATACATACCAACCATGACCAAAATAATAGTTGATGATGATGAAATTGACAAAGCCAAGACTAAAGCTTTGTTTTTTGTTTTTTGTTTTTGTTTTTGTTTTTATTTATTTATATAATATGGATTTTTGTTTCTTGATGTTTTTCTTGATGAGTTTGTATTTTTTGGGTGAATTTTGTGAGGTGGGTTTATGAAATTTTGGATATTTCAAGTGTTAAAATTAAATCTTTGAACCATCCACTTGGTCGTTGAAATTGTTGAGCAAGAGCTTCATGATTTTGAGAACAGACAGAAAAGGGAAATTAGATAGGATGTTGGCACTGGCTTGGCCGCTGTTGGGACTGTGGGTTTGCATAGCTTGTGGGGAGTTTTCTTTTTCTTTTTTAATTGAACTCCCATGAAGAAATATTAAGTTCTAGTGTTTTTGATCACATAAGAACTTGCAAAATTAACCTTAGGATTAGTAAATTGTTTTTTTTTTTTTTTTGGGGGCTAGATTCTTGTATTTGCAAGTATTGAGAGAGAGAGAGAGAGAGAGAGAGAGAGAGAGAGAGTTGTCTGAGAGTGTGGGATGCTTTTTGGGGTTACCAAGTGTGCCCAACAATTTAGACTCTCGATTTCTGATCTGATATCACTGGTGCAATATGAAATAGAAAATGAGAGTTCAAATCCGACAACTTTTATAGAAAATTCATTTTTTGCAAAATATTGCCAGAAATAGATTACATCACCAGATTTCAAAGTCACCACTTAATCTTTTTGGGAAATTAGGAAACTCATGACTTGTGCCCAAGGCCACCGTTCATCATAACCAAATGTCTCAGCTCGGGAATATATCTATGAGAGGGGAAGGTTATTAATTGAGCACCCCACTCACCCGATCAAAGATCAGCCTCTATTAAGTTATAATGTAGTCTTTATAATCAAAGTAAATCCATCTTCTAATTATTAATAATGATATCATTACTATTTGAGGCATTCAAATATAGATTGTGTCATAAATTTTGGGTACACTCTGACTTCATGCATCTTTGAAAAGGGGTTATCTTGGATAAAATCCACAGCATAAGAATCATCTATATTCCAAAATAAATAACTCAACCTCCATCCACTGGCATTCAAACAGATATCCCACTTAAGCACTTAGCCTCATGTTATAGCAGTAGATATGGGAAGGAGCACGCACATGCAATATGCTAAAGCTCAAAATGCTCACCTAGTACTCCACGGATACATACAAATATGTACATATATGCTTGATCCTATATTCAAGTTTCTAATGCAATACACGTAGAACATGCATCTAGGAGTCCGGATGCTAAGATGTAGCATGAATATTACTACAACATATGGATTTATGCACGTATTCATCTTTGAAGATAACAAATCATATTAATGTGGATGATCTGGGTCCTAATGCATGAAAAGTTGGATGCAATATACAGGCATGATAAAGAAAATGTGATGCAATAGTGAAAGATAATAAATAACAGGGTTAGAAAAGACGTGGGGTTGGAAGATTATTGCAACAATTCGAATAAGAAAAAGGAAGAGAGAGAAGAATTATTGCAACAATGAATCGATCCAGCCTAACTACTACTAAATCTAACAAATCATACTAAATAAAGAAAGTATACTATTCACGGGCTCCAGAACTGCTCATGGGAGCATTCCCTAGAAATTGCCTATTCTGTTCTTGGGGGAAATGTCTGGCCAAACACCAGGTTAGCCGGCTAAAGTAGAAATGAGTCGGCCGAATTCCCTTTTCGGCAGGGGATTAGGTCGGTGCAGGATCTCAGGACAGAGGCCAAATGGAGGCATTTTGGGGGGGTTCTCACACCTTCCACCTCCTCTGTTGATAGGGATCACTTGGAGAGGAGATGGATGGGCCAAAGTCCTCAGCAACAACATAAATAGATATATACAACATATATTTTGCCCAAAGAAATAAATTAAATGGATCAAAATCAAGAACAAATTCAAGCCCAAGAAATACATAGGAACCTGTATCTTCTCTTTGTGAATAAGAGCAAGTTAATACCCAAATTTATGCTATCAAGTGAAGAGTATAGATTAATGCAAATCATTTCTTAGTGAAAACTTTTCTTACTAAAACAAGGGATTCACCAAATTCATTGAAAACTCCTCATCTAGTCATAGAACAAGGATGATAACACCCCTTTCTATGTTTAACAATGATTGAGAAGGGAGGTTTCAATTTCCTTTGACCCAAAATCTCTTGTTTTATTTTCAAAATACTAAATGAAAAGAGAGAACAACAATTCTCAACACCAAATCTCATGGATTACTCAAGCAACTTCATGAAACAACCCCTAACACTCATTGTCATTAAGTAAAGAGTTGAAACACATAGATTAGCATATTTGAGAGAGAAAATATGTGAAGATAAATGGTATAATAGGGAGAAGACTTATTCTACTTATTGAACTTATGAATGGATGGCTAAAAATACTCCCAAGCACAAGGATCCAAAATACATAACAACTATAAATCTAAAGCTAAAGAAAGCAAGGAAGTATAGAAATGGCAATCAACTCAATGGATAGGTGGCTAAAGCTACTCCCTCTACATCCATGAGACTTACAACAATCATATAATGAAAACAAAGCTTAAATTAAGAAGAGAAATAGAGAGAAGATGATCCCAGGGACCAAGGATTTACCTCTTGGAAAGGATGAGCCTTTTTGTTCACAAACTCCCTTTAAGGTCCCTCAAGAGCTTTTAGGGATGTTCTTTAATGTCCAAAGTCCTTTTTCCAGAGCATAGGATCAAGCTTTAACAAAGGAATGGGTATTAAGGTTGAAGGTGGTAGGTGGGAGATGAAGAAGAGAGAAGAGCTCTTAAGCTTGTCTATTCTTGGGCAAGGTTTTTTTCTAACCCTTTGAAAAGAGCTGGCGAGCTCTATATATAAAGCCTAGGTCATAAATATCTGAGATATTTGTGGTAGGTAAGCAAAAAAATTAAAATTCTCAACAATGCTTTGTACACAGAACATTCAGCCAGCCGTGTTTCTTGATGATTGGGCTAGTGCTTTTGTTATTGGCCATCATTTGATGTCCAACCAGCCAGTGGGCACATCATCAGATCAATAAGAGCAGGTTAGCCAGTGGGTACATCCTTTCCATTCGCTTCCACTATATTCCTTGCTCCGTTTGTTTGAAAGAATACAACGCTTTGCTTTTGAAAATATGAGCCTCAGAATATTGCAGTAATGTCTGGAGTTGCACCACTAAAACTCATTTTGAAAGAGGTTTTCATTTCGGTTGAAAAAGATTTGGTCCAAAACAGGTCGTTTCGAGGGTTTAAAGCTTGATCCTTAGAACTTAACTCGCAAAGATTAACACCTCTGGTTTTCTTCATTGGGAACTTAAAAGGGAGCGCCCAAGTCTCAAGGCTAGTCAAAAATAGGGTGTCTATAGTTGCCCCTCTTCGACAGAGCTCGGTGCGTCATCTCATGGCGTGAGTGAATGTCAAAGCCAAAGACGACCCTCTTTGATGAGGCCATAAGACTTGGGCAAACAAACAAAATGTAGATAAAATTGAACCTGAGGGTTGCTTACTTATCCCTTTGCAAGGAATCAAACCAATGTAGTTAAGGGGGAGAATGCAAATGTCATGTTAGAAACACATTTTGAAAAGATAGGCTTACATGGCGCACGCTGCCATGATTTTATAATTGGGCTTATGTGTACCATACTGCTAGAGTTTGATGATGCGAACACCACAGAAGGTGATGAGATGGAAAAATAGATAAAGTTGCAAAGATGGAAAAAGAAAGAGGAGGGCCTCATACAAATGACATGCATAGTAAGCTAACAACTGCAGAAAATGTTAAGAATGATGCACAACATAAATAAGCATGGAATGTATGAAAGAAATACAACACCCATCCATATCGTGGCATGAGAGGAAAAGAGAAAAGGATGGTCACAGCCAAAGCCGCATGTGAACGGCAGTCACAGTAACAAGGAACTCCACAACACACTCCAAACATGTTGCAACTTGAAGGAAGAAAAGATGGTGTTAACCACCAACCCCGCAGGGGACAGTATTAACCAGAGGTGGTGTTAACCACCAATCTGCGTATAGGCGGTATTAACCGAGGGTGGTGTTAACCGCCAACCCTGCAGGGGGTGGTATTAACTGAGGGTGGTGTTAATTGCCAACCCCGCAGTGGGCGTTATTAATCGGAGGTGGTGTGAACTGCCAACTCCACAGGGGGTGGTATTAACCAGAGGTGGTGTTAACTGCCAACTTCGCAGGGAACAGTATTAACCAGAGGTGGTGTTAACCGCCAACTCCGTAGGGGGCAGTATTAACCAGAGGTGTTGTTAACCGCCAACCTTGTAGAGGGTGATATTAACGGATGTGATTCCCTATAGTTCGGACTCTCGTGGTTCTGAGTCTGGCTTCATAAGTGCAATGTGAAACAGAAAAACGAATGAGAGTCTAGATCGGCAAATCTTAGAAAAATCCATTAATCATCAGAGATGTCAAAAATGGACTGCATTTCCAGATTTCAGAATCACCAGCTAATATTTTTGAAAAAATTATAAAACCCGTGACTTGTGTCAAAAGCCACTTATCTGTCATAACCAAAGATGTCTCAGTTTGGAAACTTAGGTATGAGAGGGGAATGTCATGAATTGAGCACCCCACTCACCTGATCAAATATCGGCCTTTACTAAATCATGATGTGAATTTTATAGACATTATATGCTCCTATTTTGATTATTTAATATGCTACATTACTATGTGAAGCAAACACGTATAGACCACGTCACTTAATTTGGAATGCTTTAATTTCATACTTTCTTGAAAGAGTTTTTCAAATATGTACAACTTAAAAGGAAAAATGAGCTCATATATACAATAATCAAAGTCATTCCACTTTAAGCGAAATAGCCTCCATCCACAGGCATTTATAGAGATATGTTAAGTAAGAAAGTAGCCTCATGGTAGTATGCTCGACATGGTAACATAAACACACATATGATATGCTAAAGCAAAAAAATGCTCACCTTGTGCTCAACCGTTGCAAGCCAAAGAAAAGAAGATAGTTAGACAAAATGCACGATCCTAATATGCAAAATGGCTAATGCAAAGCATACAAAAATGCAACAACTAGATTCGGCTACTAACATGACATGTGAATCAACTCAAAGCATGAGGTAGCGCACAAATGATAACAGCATCAAAGTGATGAGCTGATCCTTAATGCATGTAAAAATGGATATGAAGCATGGGAATGATAAAGGAAAATATGATGCTTTATACAACCATGGTAAGCATGTAAATAAAAGGGAGAAAGAAATGTGGGTTGGAAAACATACATCAAGTGTTACAAGTTTGCCCTCTTATAAGAGGGCTTGAATGTCCTAATTAACTAATTATTACAAACCCACATGAATTAACTAATTATTACAAACACAAATTTCAAAGCGGCTAATCTAAAGGAGGCAAATGAAAGGCAGTAAATCGAGTGCGCACAAGCAAGAACATCCTCTGGAAACCTCTCTGCTTACTACCAGAAATTGCCCTCTTCGCAGTCAGAAAATAGTTCTGTTTTGACTTCAGGATCTGCTCTGCTTTAGCTAAAAAACCACTATTGCCGTACAAAAGGTTTGGTTGGTCAGCTTGATTAACTGGTCGGCCGTACAAAAGAATGGCCGGTCGGCCACTGTTTCTGGAGAAAAACCTGCTGTAACAGAACTGGAACAAAGCAAAACAGAGGGTTTCCAAAGGATGGTCATCCTTCCCACTCTCTCCTGTCATGAAGATATTCAAGGAGAGAATAGGTTTGCTTCACAAATCATCAAACATCCCAAGGGTATTTAGATGATGATTCATGAAGCAATGGGACGAAATATTCAATGAATACAAAACTAAGGCTAATTAAGAAGAAGTATTCAAAAAGATGGCTGAAACCTATTATATCTCATAGAATATAAAAGTAAGTGAGTACTCAAATTGGAGAGAATAGGTTTAGAGAAATCCATTTTTGAAAGAGAAACTTATTAACAAGAGATTACATCATTGAGGAAAGCAATTAGAGACTCTTCTTCCTACTCATAGAACATGGATTGAAATCCATTTCCATGCTTCCAAAGGAACTAGAAGAGAGTCTCTAATACTTTCGATGAAAGAGCTCTCATATGGCTTCAAAGCAAAATCAAAGCAAGACTAAGAAAATGAATGAAAGCTATGAAAAGTTTTTGTATGCTCATCTTCCTACTCATGGAGTAAGGATGAGACATCCATTACCACGCTTCAAAGATGGAACTAGAAGAGAGCTTACAACAACTTTGAAGAAGGAAGAGAAAGAGAATCAAGAATCAAGCTATCTATATAAAGCTTTAAACACATATACTCAGTTCATATTCATACAAAACTACCTAAAATAGTGCTGAAATCAATCTAAATAGGTGAAGAAGAAGAAGAAGAAAAAAAAAAAAGAAGAAGAAGAAGAAAAAGCATGGAGAAAACAAAGAGAACAACACTAATGGATAAGCCTATGGAAGGGTGGCTAACCGTTCCACCTTCAACAAGGTTTAAATCATATTTTTAAGCCTAAAACAACTCTGAAAATCAGTATTTAAATAGAGAATGAAGAACAAGAGAGTAAAAGAAAAGGTAATGAAAAGTTGTTAAAAGGTTAACCTCTTGGAAAGAGGAAGAGCTTCTTAGTTAGCAAACTTCATTCCAAACACCCTCAAGTATCTAAAATAAGGTTCAAAACTTCAGCAAAAAGCTTCAAGTTTGAGATTCAATGATGCATCCATAGTATATCTATTTTGAATATCATGAGAAAGAGCTTTGAAGAAACTCCTAGGCTTTTGAAACAATTCTTTAACCCTAAATTTTGAAGGGAGATGATCTATTTATAGATTTTCAACCGCCTTCCAACGAAAATATTTTCAAAAATAGATAGGTGGCCAAATCTCGTGCATGGGAGTAGCCTGTGTTGTAGATATAGATTATATGCTGAACATGGCCAGCCGACCAATCAATTGTACGGCCAGCCCAAGAAAGTGACCTGCCGGTAATAAATGGGCCTGCAGCACTCTGATTGGTCAGGGAAGAAAAAAAGAAGGTTTTGGTCAAAATGGGGTGCAAAGTTTAGGTTTTGAAGCTTGAAATCGAATTCCTTCGCTAAAAATTCAAAAGATTACATAACGTAATGTTTCATCATCGGATGTTCGGAATGAAGTGCCTAAGTCTTAGGACCAGTCAAAATGGGGTGTCTACATGAAAACACAGCCTAAAAGACAATGCTTTGGCACAATAACCCCCAACAACACCAAATCCTCATGACAAAACACGTAAACACACGACTAGCAATCCAAGTTAAGTCGAACCAACCATGTAAGGTGATATTATTCACAACACATCCATGTTTTAAATAAAATAAAAAAATTCCTCTTTTTCTCATTTTCTTTTAAAATCTCCCTCTTGTATATGAAATTTTTTTCTAAAAGGTGCCCCAACTTGCACCACCCACAACCCAAATACTTTTTTAATTTCCATGTAAAACTTAAAATTGTGTAACCATCCTCTGAAAACGAAATAAAGTGTTATTCAAAACACATAATTATTCAAATTCTCATAATTTGTTAGATTCAGCTTTTATTAAATCAAATAAACTACGCATCAAAATTCTTTATTACCACTTAGATTAAATCCACAACATTATAGTTCAACATTGCCATCCATGGTCACAACACAAGGAAAAATTCATTTTCCGAATTCGCTTCTCAACATAAAATAACTAGTGAACCTTAATCGTCACCAAGAACACCCATCACTTTTATAGTGATGCCTCAACACCAAAACAACATTTCTATAACAACAAATTAATAGAAATAACAACCGTGCTAATAATACAAGAAAACACAAATAAAGTTTACATATTCTTGAGAGCCTCATTCCCATCACCATCTATCAATCACACAATGGCATAAAAGCGGTCACAACACTATGGCCTGAACAAGAAACCCCAACCCGGTTACCACCAACTCACACCAACTTCACATTTGCCTACACGAGACTTAACACTCACAAGTCCACACTAAAGCGCTGCTCAACCGTACAACCCTTATGTTCAATTCTAAGCTACTCTTGAGGTGACTATATGTCAACCCAATTCTGACAACAACCAACCGACTAACCAACTCAACAACCCTCAACACTCGGCACCCAACACCGACATGCAACCCAGCACTGTTTACTCCAAAACAGAGTTTCACACACAAACCCACATACCCACATATTTCTTGAATCACACTGGATTTCTTAAGATTAGACCACACCACTCTTGCTCCCCAAACAAACCACTATTCAGATGCCTATATGGAAAATGTTCTCTTCCTACCACGTACAAAAGACTAATAAGGTCAACGGCCATTCACATAACCTAGTATACACAAAACAATCATCACCAACACTACACTCCTTACTTGAGAACACAACTCCAACATTTAACAAATAAATTCCCCTTACATAGCAATGACACCCAACACCTAAGCATTACACTCAAATCATATCCACACACACAACTACCAAGTCTCAACGAACCACAAAACAAACACTACCCTCATCATTAAGAGACAAAAGTCTCACACTCCCTCCAAATACTTTCACAACCCACCAGATAACTCCTACCCATCTCATAGAACCCCAAGGTATCATAGCACTCCAAAAAAAAAAAAAACACACTTAGAACTATACACTTCATCCTCACTACATTCAAGACTAGTCAAAACAATAAACAAACCTCTGCTTCTCAACAAGCAACTCTAAATCAATCCAAGGCATCACAAGCCAACACATGCTTAACTCAGGAAAATAATACAACATAATAAAACTAGGATTCCTAATCCTTACAACACTTTTTAACACAATGCATGCAAGTTCAAGAATAATTACATACTCATGCCATTTGGGTTCACAACAACACATACATACATATGCACCATTAGTAGGCATGAAGTCCTAAATAAAATAATATCACATTATATTACAAAATAATAAAACTCCACCATACCACAACATCACCACCGTCCCCGCTTAAACGACTGCAACTAGTCTTGCCCACACAGAGGGTAATGACATCGAACATCGAACGTGGCCGTCCAACCACACCTAGAACAAATAGGTGGTCCTCTATTCTATGACTAACTCAATGAAGACTGAGTCTGACTGGACCTTCCAAAGGACGAGTCCGAAGAACCAAAAGTGGATTGAGGCGTTAACTGTGCTTGTGCCTAAGATCTTGCCTGTCTCCAATTCTTATTAGGTTTACTACCTCTCCGAACAGTTAGAATTGTCGATTTGCCCTCTCCCTCCTCATCTTAACCAGCACTAAGATTAATGGTTTCCACATGAGCCGCCTCTAGCAGGGTGTGATAATC
The DNA here is from genome assembly GCA_030407325.1 of Camellia japonica. NCBI lineage: Eukaryota > Viridiplantae > Streptophyta > Magnoliopsida > Ericales > Theaceae > Camellia > Camellia japonica. Next base: position 116,098,871 of record JAPPVO010000016.1, read on the forward strand.
TCTATACATAGCCCTAGCAACCTTTCCATGGATATCATCACACAACCTCTCGTCAAATTCAAAACAACGTTGCTTGTTCGTTGCGACCAACTCTAGAGCAAACCTCAACGAACTAGTGAACCTTGCCTCAAACTATGCCAAAGGGGTATTCTCCTGGTGCAAATCAACAAACTAGTTCTTTAATCTTTCTGGAGCAGAAGGAGGAAAATACTTAGCCCAAAATGCCTTAAGTTGGAAACTAGCCAAAACAACCCTCAACTCCTCATCCTCGACTATGAGCATATCAAGAGTCTTGGTAATCTGCTCTAACCAATCATCAGCCTCCAACAGCTTATGCCTCCCAAAAACACAGGTGGATTGGAGCGAAGAACTCTTTAGTCAACTTAAGGGTACGCCCATGGTCCCCTTCAATGCGAGCCAGAGCATCTCTCACTACTCTCAAAATTTCACGTGCAACTTTCTTACCCACAATCGATGCTACAGGGGCAGGTACCAACGGAATAGTTGTGCCTCTACCTGTACTTCTACTCCCAATCTGGCCTCTACTTCCTTGTGAAGACATCCTATAAAACCAAAAACCAAAACCAAACTTAGTGAATCACCAAACGGCCTTTCCCGAGGCACACACTCACCACTACTAAGCTACAAGACACACTAAACACAAAATCACACAATCATATTTACATAAACAATTAAACATTTAATCACATAATCGAATCAAGTCCACAAAGATAGCTACTCGTCTCGAAACTCTCAAGAAATTCTCATCAGAAACCACGTTGATCAAGGGTGTTTCCAATAAGACTTTAGAGCAAGTTCACTGGCTACCAGCACTATCCATGAAACTTAATCCCACACTCACATAAATGCAGCACATAGAGTCCTAACACTTATCCTAACTATATGTAAATGTCCTCACCAAGCATAATAAACCCATTAGGGGGAAAACCATTTCCCACAAGCCCAAGGTATTCAAACCTGGTTATCTTTGATACCAATTTGTCACGCCCCACTTTTTATTACCTGAATAACACTACCATGTCCATTAACATAAATCCATTTCCATTAAGAACAAGCAGAATTATAAATACAATACCTCCACAAACAAATGAAAGTCCTCTCAATCGTACATATATAGAATGCAACAGAAAGTAAATTTAAACAAAATGCCCGTAGGCTTACATCTTTACATTAAAAGTAAAGGTTTAGCCCTTTTACAACAATGGTGTTCCGCCAACAAGTATAGGTCCCGTGGCCAACAATTAAAGAAGATCACTGATCTTGAATCATCTCTTAACTTGTACCTGAAAAATGATTAGCAACGTGAGATGAACATAAAGTCCAATAGAGATCCCAACATGATCCTAAACAATAACAACATACAGATATCTATGATCATGAATGCACCATGATGTACAATATAAATAATGTGACAGTTTAATATTCAAAACATACTTATATAAGTACATTTTTTCCAAAAACATCGATTTGAACACTACAAGGTGTAAGACCATTTGTTTTCTTTCCAAATATCCAATTTAATTCCAAAAACAATTCTTCACAATAGAACCTTGGTTATCTAAACTTCCATGTTAATATAAAAGAATTTCGTCTCCACATTTGTTTTGAAAACACGTTCAAAGATACAAGTCATAACCCAATCTCACAACTCACCCACTACACACACTTATGCAATAACGTATCTACTATCTTCCCTGGCCATAGGCCCAATGGCAAGGAACACCCATAACAAAAATACCGGGAAACATATATTTCTAAATATAATTAACTAAATGTAATACATACTTCACCGGCCTACAACACGACTGGAAAATGATACAACCCATATTATACATAACGTTTTACCGGCCTCACCTGGAGGGGAACGATCCCAAGGTCACACTTTACCAGGAGCAAACCGGAAGGGAGAGGAATCTATCACAAGGCACCATGCTTTACAGGCTCAATATGGAGAGAAACATACCTCCTTTCACTCACTTTACCGGGAGCAAACCGAAAGGGACAAGGAAGCCCTGTCAAGGGGCCACGCTTTACCGGTCTCACTTGGAGGGAAACAGACCCCCCAAAAAAACACAATAATAGCACGACATACTAAACTACATAATGCCGTACAAGTGTAATACATACACATCATCTACTCAACAACAACAATGCCATCCTCCACTAATGACCAATGACAAAACCTCTAGACAAATAATAGATACACGACACATACAATATAAATCCATATCTAATTCCACTTTTTCAAATCAACCATTTCTCATTTCCCTTTATAAAAGAGTTAGACTCATCGTCTTTTGTTCAAAAACTAAACTGGTTATTCCAAACCCTCAACATTTCCAAACCATAGCTAAACCTCTTTTTGTTTAACAAAAACCCATTTTTTTATATATATATATATTTTTTTCTGTAACCAAGCATTAATTCAATCCCCTAGAGCATTTGCTCAATCTTATAACTCATAACCTACTTATTACGTAACTTTACCACTTTTTTATTTTATTTTATTAACTCTTAATAATAAATTAGGGTTTTTATGCCAAAATCAACATAGACATGATTAACTACCTCCCAACATACCAAATCAACCATCAATCATACATTTTCAATTACTAAAGCTCAAACCCCCAAATCCCCTTTCATGCTTTTGGAAAATCTCTTAACAAACATAGTTTTAAATGTAATAAAAATTACCACATGTCTATCTATAAAGAGGTATTGAAGAGGAGCAAAATAATCCTTACCTCTTGAAGCGAAGAGGAGATAACCCAAAAATTACTAGCGACGAAATGACGATCCACTTAGATTAAATGGAAGCCTTCACTGAGCTCTGCGTTTTGGTATATGGAACTAGGAGTCAAAGATGTTTAGATATAGATGAAATCAAGGTTAAAAAGCTTGAAAACTCAAAAATGGCGGAAAGAGAGAGAAGAGGGAGTGAAAAGATTTGACCCCAAAAGTAACTTTTAAAGACATGATTCTGGATAGACCACTCGAACGGTCAAAAGTGCGCTTGAGTGGTGAATCATCTCAGACAATTTTGAAAAATAGAGCTGGAAAGGTCTATGGACCGCTCAAGTGGTGAAAGTTGAACTATGCACACTACATAGATTTACAAACTTCAAATAGGTATAACTCTTTCATCCGGACTCCGTTTACAGTAATTCTTGCATCCACATTGAAGCCCCGGAAGCAAGCTTTCCAATGGTTCTAGCCTCAAACCAAGATTCAAAGTGTGGAAAGAGAAAATGATAAAAGAGTGAAAGACTACTCAATAACAACTATTCTAATTTGGAGTTTTTGATCCAATCTCGCCCAACCACTATGGTAACACCTCAACAAAGGCTCAAATATCGACTAAAAAGGTCCTCAACTATGACAATCAAAGAATAAAATATAATTCCATTATACTAGGAAGCACAGAGTGCTATATTTTCCCCAAATGAGCTTCAGATTTTATTCCAAGTGTTCAATCGAATAATTATCTTCTAGTCAAATACCTTTTAGGGGAATTGGAATTTATTTCAAAATGGAAGACTTGGTCACAACTTCCTTATCCACTATTATTCCATAAAATTAAAATTCCCTCGAAATCAATAACTCAAAGATTTTCATTCATTTAAACACATTCCATAATTTTCAAGACTCTACTTAGGGTGGAAATCTCTTTTTCTTCTTTCTTTTTTTAAATTGTTCTTTGATCACATATTTATTGGGATTTTTGCTTAAATTTTGGAAAAGCAATTATTTTTCAATTGAGCACTAAGGTAGGAATTCTAATTCTAATTCAAACTCAAATCTTTTAAATTGGGAAACCGCCCCCTAATTCACCACTGATTGCGAGAACCATGATCAAGATCAAACCTCTATCTAAATTGAACCCTTAGATTATTGCCTAGAATAAACTCAAATTTCCCCAGAATCAAATCACTACGTTATCAAACCCCTAGATTTTGGAATCAAATCACTGGCTTTATGATTGCTGATCCCTAGAATCAAATCAAATCATTTTCATTTAAGACAAGATATCACATAAGCATATAATTTGCATTCATGCCAATTTGGGGTAAGGTTGCCCTGTCCTAATTTGTAAATAGGATATAAGATTCACTAAATCACACAAATAGGCAATCATGTAATCCTAGAAAAGGAAGTATCTTGTCCTAATTTGGAAAGTGCTAAAACTTTCCATATGTAAGGGTAGGTTTAGTCAAGAGGGTACATTAACTATGACTATCAATATACCTCTCATGCCACCTTTGAGTGCAAGGGGATGATCAAATGGTACTAATAGCAAAATCTGATGGTTTCTTGTTGACATAACATAGCCCACAAATAGTGTCTGGGACATTATACAATGAAACTAGGTTTTTCTAGCCCACAATGATGCAATGCAATTTAATAATTAATCACTAATCTCATCAAATAGAAATTTTCAAGTCAAGCTAACTTAATTCCTCAGTAGAGTCACCAACTGTGGGCGTCATGCCTTTTTTGAGTATAAGGCGTGTTTCCACACTATGTTGTGCCAACTTGCATTGACCAACATAGATTTGCCACTTAATTTTTAACGGAAACTAATAAATATTTAACAATGAAAACTAAATAAAGGCACTAATCTGTGACAACCAAATATTTTTGGTTTGAGAACTTAAGTACAAGAAGGGAAGGTTATTAATTGATGCACCCCTCTTGCCCAATTGTAACACCCCATATATAATTCCCACAGTACATTTAAGAGAACATGCTCCATACCTCCATACAACACGATTCCACTCAAATGTTTCTCTTTCTCATTGAACCATAGATTCAATTTACAAAAATTTCAAGATACAATTCTCAGTTCAATAAGTTAGAGAAAATTACAAAACAATTACATCATCCTCTGAGTTTACTAATTACATTGTGCCACTTAATACAAAAATACAAAACTCTAAATAAAAGTAGAAAAGGAGTTTCACAATTACATTACAATTTCAAGTTCACAAAAAATTAGATTTTTAAAAGAGATAGTCGCTTTCTTTTTCTTTATTGACGGGTTTAAGGCTCTTAATGTCCTAAAATGTTAGTAAATAGCAGTGAGCAATTGCCCAGTAGAGAATATATTTAACCAAGTATATGAATATTTGATTTAAAATATGCATGATCTCCATTAATACCCATGAATTTCATTGTTTAAAATTGTATAACACAACACCCAATTTGACATTCAATCTCTGCATTTTTTTGTCCTCACATGGATGGTCAGTGGACACCTCAAACTTTTCACTTTTTTCATCCTCACATGATCCGACAAGTGGAAACTTGATAACATTCCCACGTTCGTCGTCCTCACGCGAACTGGGCAAGTGGGCACCTCAAACACATTCCAAAATAATAACATCTTAAACACATCACAAAGAATCACAAAGGGCCCTCCAATTTTACTTATCTATTATCCATTAAGTCAAAATCAAGAACAACCCTTAGGCTTACACATTAAAATTTGGGGTTTTTCCTTCCAAGTATTAATTTCCCTTAATTCATGTCTATTTACTAAATTTTCCATAACAGGTTACCCTACCCATCATCAATTTCACACAAAACACATCATCAACACAAAATCCATATATATATATACATCTACATCATCCGTCTTAATAGTCAAATACACCTTAAGATTCACACACCCTTAAACCATAATATAAATATACAAGGGTAAAGATATTCGTACCTCAAGAGTTGCAAGAAGAGAGATGAAGATCCACGCAATATACTTCCGAAATGACACGATCTAATTGGTTCAAAATGTAGCTCTTGGTGAGGGTGACAACTTTAATGAAGGCCCAAAGATCGATTCTTGCTATTACAAGATGAAATCTAGGGTTTACAAGCAAGGGTTTTGAAAGGGTGTTGTTGGAAAGAGAAGGAGTGTGAAAGAAATAAGCTAGAAAAATGTTTGGATCGCATTATAACTTTGCTACCCTGAACAAACTACTCAAGCGAACTTTCCATCGCTCGAGCGAAGTGGCAAAATACAAATGGACCGCTCGAGCGAACTTTCCACCACTTGAGTGGTCAACACAAGGTCTCATAAATTTTGCAAAGCTACAGTGAAAATAATGGAGCTCGAATTTTACGCCTGAGCGACCTTTTCTTCGCTCGAGTGGTCTCGCCTGCAAACATGTGAGATACTGGGAGCTACAAATCTACACTCGAGTGACCAAATGACCGCTTGAGCGATCACTCAAAATCAACTGTTACAACCTACCCCCTTAAAATATTTCATTCTCAAAATTTCTCCATCCCAAGGAAGATGAATACCATAATAACAATAGCCTCAATTATCACAACTCCACAAATCCAAATGAAATCAAGCTAAATTCAAACAATAGCTTGAGGATTTACATTTCTTTCATTTACATTCTTTTACAAGCTTCCATACAATAATCTAAGAATAACAACCAAACAAGTTTACATATCATTAAATAAACTGGGTATTTCTCACGAACTTCAACTTCTCGTTCCCAAGTGGCCTCTTCCACCCTGTGGTGGTGCCATAACACTTTAACTAAAGCAATGACTTTACCTCTTAAAACTTGTTCTCGGGTATCCAAGATTTTCATCGGTCACTCTTCATATGAAGCATTCTCATCCACCTCTAATTCATCCAGTCTAAAACATGAGAAGGATCGGGCTCATACTTGCAGAGCATGAGATATGAAACACATCGTGTACCCCAAATAATTGCAGTGGCAAGGCAAGGCGATAGGCTACCTCTCCCACCCGTTCTATAATATCAAAAGGGCTAATGAACCTAGGTGAAAATTTCCCACTTCTCCCAAATCTCATTAAACATTTTTAGGCGATATCTTCAAAAATACATGATCACCTACATCAAAAGATAAGGGTGTCCTCCTCCGATCGGCATAACTCTTTGTCAACTTTGAGTTGTAACTAACTTTTCCGAAAGAGAGCTATTTTCTTGGTAGTCTCACGAACCAATTCCAGTCCAAGCATAGGTGAATCCCCCACCTCGGTCCAATGCACCGGTGATCTACACAGTCGTCCATACAAGGCTTCAAAAGGTGCCATCTAAATGCTAGTTTGAAAACTATTATTGTTGGCGAACTTCGCTAATGGCAGGTGTCTCTCCCAAGAACCTTTGAGTTTAGTACACACGCTCTCAACTTGTCGTCTAAGATTTGGATAGTGCGCTCGGACTGTCCGTCGGTTTGAGGGTGGTAGGCGTTACTAAAGGTTAATTGAGTGCCCATAACAGTTTGTAAACTTTCCCACAACCATGCAGTAAAACACGGGTCTCGATTTGAGAAGATACTCACCCGAACTCCATGAAGCCGAACAATCTCTTTAACATAAAGTTCCGCTAGGTAATCAATCAAGTCACCTATACATATAGCGAGAAAATGAGTCGACTTAGTAAGTCGATCCACTACAACCCAAACTGCGTCATTACTCCTTTGTATTTTGGGGAGGCCCGAAATAAAGTCTATAGTGATATGTTCCTATTTCCATTCAGCTATAGGCAAAGGTTGCAACAACCCAGTCGGTCATTGATGTTCTACCTTGACTTGTTGACAAGTTAAACACTTGGACACGAATAAAGCTACATCCCACTTCATACCTCTCCATCAAAATTGTTGGTGGAGGTCATGGTACATCTTTGTGCCTCCTGGATGTACTGCAAGGCGAGAGTGATGAAATTCTCGAAGTACTTCGTCTTTACATGAATCACATGCAAAAAGGCGGTCTAGATACCGGACATTAGAATCAGAATCTACCCTCAAATCCTTCTCCTCCTTCCCTTATGAAATTTTCTCCTTGATTGCTTCAACTTCAAAGTCACCCTGTTGTGCCTCTATAACCCGAGTAACAAGTGTTGGTTGCCCAAGGACGGAAAATAAGGTGGCATGCTTGGGAGATTCACTAAGATACAAAAAAATTCACCTAATTCTCCCAACATTTCCCATTCCCTAATTGCAAGATTGGCAATAGTACTCACAGATTTTCTACTCAAAACATCAGCCACCACATTGGCTTTTCCGGAATGGTAGTGTAATTCAAAATTGTAATCCTAAAAAATTTCCATGCACCTCTTTTGACTCAAATTCAAATCCTTTTCGGAAAATAGGTACTTAAGACTCTTATGGTCTGAGAACACCTCAAATTTCTCCCTATACAAATAGTGTCTCCACAGTTTTAAAGCTAAAATAACTACAACTAACTCCAATTCATGGGTCGGGTAATTTCTTTCATGGGTTTTCAATTGGCGCGAACCATACGCCATTACTTTACCCTCCTACATCAAAACACATCTCAAACCTTCTCTAGAGGCATCACAGTAGATAGTGTAACCCAAATCTCTTTCTGGAATGACTAAAATTGGTGCAACAGTTAATATAGCCTTCAGCTCTAAGAAAGATTTCTCACATAATTCATTCCAAACAAATTTCACTCCTTTTCTTGTTAGCCTAGTCAATGGGGAAGCTAATGAGGAGAAGTCTTTCTCAAATTGCCTATAGTAGTTGACAACCCAAGAAACTGCGGATCTCAAATGCGTTCTTAGGTTGCTCCTAATTCTACACCGCCTTAATCTTTGAAGAATCTACGGTAACCCTATCCTTAGAAACGTGTTCCAAGAATTTCACCTAGGAGAGCTAGAACTCACATTTCGCATATTTAGCATACAATCTGCGCTCCCTAAGTAACTGCAACACAATGCAAAGGTGCACCTCATGTTTCTCCTCAGAGGGTGAATATATAAGAATGAAATCCACAAAAACTACCACAAACTTGTCAAGATATTCTCAGAAAACCCAATTCATGAAGCCCATAAAGGTGGCAGAAGCATTGGTTAAACCAAACGGCATCACCAGAAATTCATAGTGGCCATAACGAGTACAGAAAGTTGTCTTCGGAATGTCTTTCTCTTTCACGCGTAATTGATGAAAACCCGATCTTATATCTACCTTTGAGAAACATTGAGAACCCTTAAGTTGGTCAAAAAGATCATCTATTCTAGGCAACGGATACTTATTCTTAACTGTGACCCTATTCAACTTGTGGTAATCGATGCATAGCAGCAATGAACCATCCTTCTTTTTGGAAAAAAGAGTCGGTGCTCCCCAAGGTGAAGTACTAAGGCATATAAAACCATTGTCTAACAACTCTTGCAATTGCTTCTTCAAATAAAGCAACTCTATTGGAGCAAATCTATACGGTGACATGGAAATGGGTGCCATGCCTGGCACCAAGTCTATAGAAAACTCGACCTCATGATGAGGTGGTAATTCAGTGAGGTCGTCTAGAAAGACATCTAAATACTCACAAACCACCCTAGGAAATACTTCTCGCACTCCCCCATTCCCATCATTCATCAAGGTTGCAAGAAGAGAAGTGAATCTGCCTCGACTACGAGAGTAATATAAAGGCGGCAAAAGTCTATCAGTTCTATCCCCTAGAAAATAGAAACAGTCAGCACCAGCAGTACACACAGTAACTCTCCTACGATAACACTCTATAATGACATGATAAGAGAACAACCAATCCATACCAAGGATGACATCAAAACCCATCATATCTAACAATACCAAGCTACAAGGGAGTTGGCGATTAGCGACCCGATCACACACCCGTGACACCCATGGTTCAAAACCATCCTACCCCCAACAAGTGATTCTATCAGAAGAGAAGATTTTAATGGTTCGGCCTCTAACCCTAATGTAGATGCAAACGTAGATGATATGAATAAATGAGATGCCCTTGTATCTATCAATACATTGGCCCAAGTATTATATATAAGATATGTACCTCTCATCACCATTGGACCCGTTAACTGTTCGAATGCGGTGACTACATAGACTCTCCCTTGGGGTCTCTGTTCACTTTGGTCACCTCTTTGATGATAGATATGTTGTACCGACTGTGTGGAAGTGGCCCCATGTACAGCTCTAGAAGCCTGTCTAGACTGAACTTGCTGGTGAGTCTGCCTTTGGCTCTATCCTACTTGAAACCCTGAAGCATAGCCCGTTTCGACAATCTGTGGACAAAACTTCTTCATATGACCCGACTGGCCACATTGATAGCAAACGAGTGATTGACCTCCACCTAAAGTTTGACTTGATGACGGGTAGAAGGCTAACGTTGTTGGTTACCCCTCTGTGGACATGAAATGGACTTGTGACCCTTTTCACCACACCGATAACAACTGATCCCACTTTGTCCCATACTATATGTACTCTTTCCTGACATAGGAATAGATGACATGGCTGGTAATGGCAGTAGATGAGAAGGCATAGAACTCTTCAACTTTTTGGATGCCATAGAGCCCCCTCAAGATTTTGAGAATCCTTGTCACTTAAGCTGTCGCCTATTCTCTTCTCCTTCAAGTATAATCTCAACATGTGCCGTGGACTCCACTAGCCTATCATAATCCCGAATCATGTTTCCCATCACCTTTATCAAAATTCCCAGCCTCAACCTCCTCTCAAATCTAAACACTGACACTCTTCGGCAGCCACAAGGTTTGGTACAAAACGAGATAAGCTCATGAAGGTAGCCTCAAACTTTGCCATGGAGGAGTTGGATTGTTCAAATTCCTCAAACTCCCTCCTTAATCGTTCCCTCACAGTAGGAAGAAGGTATTTCTTTGAAAAGGCATGAGAAAATGCCTCCTAATGTGTTCAATTTGACCATTGGCATATTTCCACCATTGGCCAGCATCATCCTTCAATTGATAATTGGCAAGCGCCACTAGAAGTGAAGTCTCACGAATGTCCAAAATCTCGAAAGATTTGGTGATTTGCTCAATCCATTCATCCGCCTTTGATGGTTTGGTGACCCCCAAAAATTCAGCAGGATTAGAGCAGAAGAATTCCTTCTTAAAAAATGAAGCCCTAGTCTTCCATTCGATAGTCATAGCCACTTGCTTGGCTCTAAGAATATCCATTGACTCCTTAAGAACCTCGATCATCTTTCGAGCTAACACTCCCATAGCATCTTGGGCCGGTGGAGCAGCCACATTATTTTGACCCACCCCTTCTTCTTGAGAAGGGATCTCTGGTTGAGTTGGAATATCCCGACCACCTCGACGAGGTTTGCCACAACCTCTACCATGTCCAGACATCCTATAATAGAGTAGATGTGGACAAGATTAACTCAAAATTCACATACTAGTTCATCACTTCTCCTTAAGCCTCAATCTCATTTTGAACACATAAGCACATAAACAAATGGAACATATACGGATCCCTCTCCCAAGATATCAACTTATTCCACGATGCTCAAGGATTTCCTAGTGGAAAAAGCATTGATCAGATGCCTTTCCAAACGGACTTCGATGAATGTAGTGGGCACAAGTCGTATACTAGAGAATTGACCCCATACACACCTAATCACACAAACACATAGGCAAGTAAGACAACCAACCCCTCATCCTAGTGTGACCACCCAGTTTGACGAAAGTCACTATAGTGATTTTGGTTTAGACCCTGAACAATTTGATGTTTTGGATCTGGGTTTCATTGTCTTATATAGTTGTTCATGTCTTGTTTCCCTTTATTTCTCTTTGAGTTGGCTATTGGGATGTGTTAATTGCATTTGGAATAGGTTGGTAGCTATTTCTTTTTTCAAACTGTTGCCTAGAATTTTGCCTCTTCGCTCGAGCGACACTTCTTGCGCTCGAGCGGTCCTTATGTACTCTCAGTATTTTTATAGGTTTGCAAAAATACTAGAAGTTGGCATTCTTCGCTTGAGCGAAGCTTCTTGCTCTCGAGCGGTGGTCTTCTGTCTGTAAAATATCTGGGAGTTAGTATTCTTCGCTCGAGTGAAGCTTCTTGTGCTCGAGCGGTACAACTTATTGTGTTTGCTCGCTTGAGTGACACTTCTTGCACTCGAGCGATCTGCGTGTATATCAGTTCGTAAAGTCACTTTTCAAAGTCACTTTTTCACTTTTCTCTATCTCTCTCTAAGCATTTCAAAACTCTTTTTCTCTCACTCTCTCTCTCTAAAACTCATATTTTGCCCCCGAATACACCTAGATCCGTCGAATTTTTCACCCGTGTTCCTTTGTTAAAAAGGTAGAGCTCAATGAGGGCTTCGTTCTAATCGGAACAAAGACGTCTTTGAGTTTCCCTTCACTCTCTCTCTTGCCTTCTAAGCTTGAGGTAGGGATTGCTCCACACTTTCTTATATTTTTAACTTAACTATTGCTGTTTTGAAACAATATTGTGAGTTGGGGGAATTTTGAACAAATCTAGGGTTTTTGGTCAAAACTCAAAAGAGAGGTTTTCTACTAGTTTCATGAAAATGGTTCTGGGATTGGAAATGAGGTTGAGTTGTAATAAAAAGTTGGTTTCAATATGTAGTATTGATTTTGAAAGAAAAGAGGGTTTTACCCTAATTATGTCAAATGTTGATTTTATATAAATTATGAAATTGATGTGGAAAATATGAAATTGGATTGGTTTTGATGAGGATTGTGGAGTTGGGTATGCATTACCACTCACATCTTGAAATTTGGAAAGTTTATCTTTATTAATTATCTGTTTAGAGATATCTATTTTGGGCAGTGGAGGATAGCTATGATTGTTGTAGAAATTGCATGAGAATTAGGGGAATTGAAACTATTTTCTCATCCACTGCATTGAGCATTGTTGCATATTCAACACATTTGGAAATATTGTTGTTTTGAGAAAAAGAGGTGAATACCTTGGTGAATCTGGGTAGGAGTGTAGTTGTGATATTAAGTTGGCCTATGTGTCCTTGGTAAAAGACTAGAAACCCGTGTGGATAGTTATCAAGCCTTCCGGTTCATACTGGTAAAAATGACAAATTGGTAGTACTTGTATAGTCTACTAGCAGACACATCCTAGAGATTCACACACTACAACAAAAAAAGGCCTCTGGTGACAGACTGATTTTGTCTCAAAACATCAAATTTTCGTCACCAAAGTGATTTGTGACGAAAAAATTTTGTCACCACATTTATCGTCTATTTGTCGTTGTAGAAAGTACCTGGTGACGAAAAATCGTTTCGTCGCTTATTCTTCATTTTTGGCGAAGAAAATTTTCATCTCCAAATGTTGAATTTTTCGTCCTCTATAACATCCATTTCGTCACTATAATTAAATAATATTTTATTTTTAATTGTTTTGGTGACGAAATATTTCATCACAAAATATTAAGATAGAGGTTTTAGTGACGCAATTTATCATCACTAATGATATAGATTAAGGTGACAAAACAATTCGTCACTAAAATGAGCACAAAACAAAATTCTTCAATGACGAAAACAATTTTGTCGCCAAATATTTCAAGTTAGTGACGAAATATTCAGCAAATGTGACAAAATTATTTGTTGGAACTATATCATTAGTGACAAAATTATTCGCTCAGAAAAGTTGTTTGAAAACTAATAACGACAGTTTTTTATTTCGATGCTAATAATAATTAACATTTTTAAAAATGGTGGTAATATTTTAAATTTAAAAAAAAATTCACTAAAAATTCCCTGCACATTTTAATAACATGTTTAATAAAATATCTATTACAGATCAATACAAAAACTTGTTCATTTTCATAAACACCACAGTCGAAATATGTCTCATAATATCCACAAAAATACAATATCAACTGCGGATTACAAAACACGTCTCCTAATATCCAGAAAAATATAATATCAAGTGCAGATTACCAAACATGTCTACTAATATATACAAAAATATAAACTTTACAATGCAACCAAAATACATGTAAGGTAATATTAACAAAAACACAAAATAGGCAAGCTCCTACTCTCCAGATTACCAAACACGTCCATCTCTAATCTCCAATTTGCAACAAAAAAAAAAAGAAAAAAGAAAGACAATTACTATCTTATCAATAAAATATACAATTTAACATTTTTTGAAAAGTACATTTTTCGACTTATTTTTCAAACTGGGAGTCTTGTGCTAGTTTAATGCGTTTCCACAACTTACATTGGTCCTTCTTGAGGTGTTCGAGGTGTTTCCCGAGCCTTTTCGTCGTTGTTTCCCAATTTTGGCCCCCAATGGCCTATTTTCAAGCCTAAGTGTTGGAAAAATTGCATTTTTTGACTCAGTTTTCAAACCAAGAGTCCCGTGTTAGTTCCATAAGCTTCCACAACTTATATTGGTCCCTTCTTAGGTGTTTGAGGTGTTCCCCGAGCCTTCTCGTGGCTGTTTCACGATTTTGGCCTCTAATGGCCTATTCTTAAGCCCAAATGTTGGAAAAGTGCATTTTTCTACTTAGTTTTCAAATAGGGAGTCCCATGCTAGTTTTGTAAGTTTCCACAACTTACATCGGTCCCTCCCAAGGTGTTCGAGGTGTTTCTCAGGCCTTCTCGTGGCTGTTTCACGATTTTTGAGCTTGATGGCATATTTTCAAGCCTAAGTGTTGGAAAAGTGCATTTTTCTACTTAGTTTGCAAACTGAGAGTCCTGTGCTAGTTCCGTAAGTTTCCACAAATTACATTGGTCCCTCCGAGGTGTTTAAGGTGTTCCCCACACCTTCTCATGGCTGTTTTATGATTTTGCCTCCCCCCGATGGTCTATTTTCAAGACTAAGTGTTGGAAAAGTGCATTTTTCTACTTAGTTTTCAAACCAAGAATCTAGTGCTAGTTCCGTAAGTTTTCACAAGTTACATTGACCCTTTCTGAGGTGTTCCAGGTGTTTCCATGGCCTTTTTGTGGCTGTTTCACAATTTTGGCCTCTGATGCCCTATTCTCAAGCCTAAATGTTGGAAAAGTGCATTTTTCTACTTAGTTTTCAAACAAGTAGTCCTGTGCTAGTTCCGTAAGTTTCCACAACTTACATCGGTCTCTCCCGAGGTGTTTGGGGTGTTCCCTAGGTCTTCTTGTGGCTATTTCACGATTTTGGAGCCCAATAACATATTTTCAAGCCTAAGTGTTGGAAAAGTGCATTTTTCTACTTGGTTTTCAAACAGAGAGTCCTGTGCTAGTTCTGTAAGTTTTCATAATTTACATCGGTTACTGTCGAGGTGTTCCCTGGGCCTTTTCATGGCTGTTTCACGATTTTGGAGCCCGATGGCATATTTTCAAGCCTAAGTGTTAGAAAAGTTCATTTTTCTACTTAGTTTGCAAACTGAGAGTCTCATGCTAGTTCTGTAAGTTTGCACAACTTACATTGGTCCTCCCAAGGTGTTTGAGGTGTTCCTCGGGCCTTCTCATGGCTATTTACAATTTTGGCCCCCCAATGGCCTATTTTCAAGCCTAAGTGTTGGAAAAGTGCATTTTTCTACTTGGTTTTCAAACAGAGAGTCCTGTGCTAGTTATGTAAGTTTTCATAATTTACATCGGTTACTGTCGAGGTGTTCCCTGGGCCTTTTCATGGCTGTTTCACGATTTTGGAGCCCGATGGCATATTTTCAAGCCTAAGTGTTAGAAAAGTTCATTTTTCTACTTAGTTTCCAAACTGAGAGTCCCATGCTAGTTCTGTAAGTTTGCACAACTTACATTGGTCCCTCCCAAGGTGTTTAAGGTGTTCCTCGGGCCTTCTCGTGGCTATTTACAATTTTGGCCCCCCAATGGCCTATTTTCAAGCCTAAGTGTTGGAAAAGTGCATTTTTCTACTTAGTTTTCAAACTGGGAATCCAGTGCTAGTTCCTAGTTTTCAAAAGTTACATTGGTCCGTACCGAGGTGTTCGGGGTGTTCTTGTGGCCTTATTGTGGATCTTGTGGCCTTATTGTGGATGTTTCACAATTTTGGCCCCTTATGGCCTATTTTCAAGCCTAAGTGTTGGAAAAGTTCATTTTTCTACTTAGTTTCCAAATTAGGAGTCCCGTGCTAGTTCCGTACGTCTCCACAAGTTACATTGGTCCCTCCCGAGCTGTTCGGGGTGTTCCCGTGGCCTTCTTGTGGGTGCTTCATGATTTTTGTCCCTGATGGCTTATTTTAAAGCCTAACTGTTGGAAAAGTGTATTTTTCTACTTAGTTTTCAAACCGCAATACATTATAGGGAATCTTCTTACCCCTGCCATGATTGATCTTATTTTTCATCTCTTTAAATAATTTCTAACCTAAAAAATGAAAATACAAATTAATTCAGAGGCAAAATTTGCCTCGTCTTTAGAAATCATGAATGCATTTAAACCAATAAAAAAATGAAACGGAACAAAAAAAATCCATGAGCATCAAAACATCCATCTTGTTGTGCCCTTGGGTCAATAGCCACTTATTCACATGCAGGGGAGAAAAAATCTCCCATATGCGGGAACAAATTTGATAGTCCATGCCTAAACTGATGGGCATGACAAATATGGTAAAAAAATTTCTTATTTTTTGATGGCAAGACAAATCTCGTAGTCCATGGCGAAACTCATATGACACCTGATCCTACATTCCTAAACATGCATCAGTGTCCACATTAAGAAAAGCACAACAATACAAATGATAACAAACTGAGTGAATATTAATTTAAATTTCTATGGAAGCATGGTTGATAGTATGTATATTGTTTTGGGTCCTATACATGGCATGTTATGTTGGATGATAGGATAACAAACTGAGTGAATATTTATATACAAATTGAACAACATAGAAATTAAAGCTCTATCTCTCTATTTCTTTCTCTAAAAAATAGGCCATCTCGCCAAACGGTTCAACAATTTTCATCAATTTTTGCCAAATGGTTTAGCAATTAGAAACTAACCTCCCTGTATCTACACTGCTCATAGTAATCATTTTGTGACCAAGTTTTTTTCCCTGGTTTCTATTACATTTCCTTTTAGTATTGTGAAACAGAGGTGAACATATAAAGGTGCTACCATGCAAGCTAATAACAGTATGTACTGTGCATAAAATCAAAACATATAATTTAACACTGACCGTCTTATGCAAAAGCTTTTTCCAATTGAAATCAATTTTTGCATTCAATTCCCAGCTATAGTTTCTAGCATCCTACAAAACCAAAACAATAGTTATAGCAACCATTTCAAATAACCACATAAACTAAATAAATATTTTTCACTACATTCTTGTAAAAGATAGCATTATTTTGAACCAAAACAACAATTAACAAAAGTGAGTTTTATAACAAAAAAAGAAAATCATTTCAAGGCATCCTTAATGAGGTAGCTTGAGAAGATGTATGACTAAAAAAACCCTGTAAGGCAAACAAGGAACACAGATGGATCACAATCATAACTAATCATAACATCCGCTCTGGGTTGCTCGAATAGCTTCTGCCACTAGATGTATACCAATATCTCAATCTTTTCTTCAAACACTATTTATATACATGGCATATTCTCCTCTCAAAACTAATACGAATATCAAGTGTGCATTAACTTAGATAATCACAACTTTTGGGTCCAATTTTTTATATTTGACTTGTTTCAATTTTTCCGGCTGAAATCTTGTGTACCATCAATGACAATCGTATTTTGCATATAAGAAGGCCATTAACTGATGAGTGTCAATCCTAAGTGGTGGTGGGAAAGGGAGACTGGGCATAGAACTTCTGCTATATTTGCATAAAGTGGTTTTCTTTGGAGTCAAACCCAAGATTCTGTATACTAACTAAAATCCATGATAACTTCTAAAGGAAAAGAAATAAATAAACCACCATACAATGTCAGAAATAGAAGTTCAATCTTTTACATAAGACCCATTTCAGTCTCTATGAAAATAGAATTAATTTAGTTATATACAACTGGATAATTTTAATTTCAAGCTTTTATCTTTGAAAACATACATACATATATGTTTTAAAGCTATATTCATTTATATGACCACAATGAACAAGATTGTGGGAAACATGCAGAAGACTCTCACAAGGGAAAGGTTTTTAGTTCCCAACCTTTTCCCTTCTCTGAAAAATTAACCTTGTTGTTGCAAACAAGAAAAGGTTGACCAAAATGCTAATAACCTCAACTATAATGTTCCCCGGATAATTCAATGTCATGAGCTATACTTGTCAAGTCATTTTTGTAATTAATAGTTCAGCATCTATTGTTTATTTATAGTAGGCAACCACTTTCTAAGTGCGTACAAAGAAAGCCTGGACATTTAACTAAAAGAAAATTTAATTAGGAACTAATCAAACATTCACTTTTTGCAATAGCAATGTTTCTATTAATAAGTTTGTGCATAGAAATTGTGGGAATATAGGTAAAACAAACCACAAGCCTATGCAAGTAGAAAATATCATTAACAAAAAGAGAAGAATCTCACTAAAAGTGCTGGGAGCAAATTACATACCATTAGTGCTCTTGATAGCTCATCATTTTTCACATTAATTTCTTCACCTTTGGCTAGTTTGAAAAATAAAGACAAATGAATTAGCAAGAAAAGAAAAATATAGTGTAAGCAAATGAATCAAAATACATGCATTTCACACTCTTCCAGAGAGAGAGAGAGAGAGAGAGAGAGAAAGAGAGCTCTTTATGGTGCCCTGCCCATCAACCACAAAATCTATTCTCAAATTTGCTTATTGGTGAGGGAAAAAAATTCCAAAAAAAAAAGTCACCCGACATAAACCTGGTAAGTTGAAGCAATGTATTCAACAATAACACATATGAAAAATTAATCCAACTTTCATTTACATGAAGTCCTAGAATTCAATGCAGGCAGATGCATACATTCAAATAGAGAAATAGAAATGAATATAATAAATCTAATAGGGAGCTTTTGAACTGGGAAAAGCTTTTTTGGTCTTATTCATTAACTAAAATTTAAAATTGTCCATGTTGTACATTCTCTCATGTGTATAACTTTAGTAGATTTTCAACTATAGTTTTCAACTTGGTATTACAACTATAGTTTGTTGTCATAGTGTTGATTACTGATTCATGGTAATTTTATCAAACACTTGGCGATTAACCCACTTTATATATGATCATTGACTTTACAAGTATATGACAAATTAGTTCACAAACAATGAATTCAAAGGGAGGTCAGTGGGTGGGGAAAGAGTGAAAGAGAGAGATGACTGAGATACAAATTTGTTAGATAGAAAATTACATATATAAAAGATGTTTGTGTAAACATAATAAAAGAAATACCTTGAAATCAGACAGAGGGTTTCTAGTAAGACAATCCTATGTAACAAAACAAATCCTCATGCCAAAAAGCAAAACATTAATGTAACAAAAACAAACCCACCAAGTCTATGCACTCACCAACCCATCAATGTAAAACTTTTATCACTTTGGATGGTTTGAATGTGAAACAATCATAATGATCTGTATGTGTAAACCCTAAACCACATGACTGGAAAAAAAAACCTTCAAATAGACAGCCTCACAATAGTAAAACCATCAATAGTAAAACCAAGCAACACCAGTAACAACAGAGATAACCACCAAGCCTCACAGTATCTAATCAATCAAACCACAACCTCAAATCAGAGCAGACCAGCATACCACAACCTCAAAACAGAGTAGGAACAAATCACATTCAACAATCACCCAATTGGAAATCATAAAAAAATTTAGGGAAATTGTATACAAATCTTTATTCACAAAGAGTGTACACACACACACACACACACATATATATATATATATATAAAAGAAGATACCTGGTGCAAAATGGACGGAGAAGAGGGCTTCCGGTGGTGCGATTCAAACGGAAAGAAAGGGTTTCCGTTGGTGTGATTCGAACGGAGAGAGAGGGTTTCTGACAGTGCTCATGTACATGTGATAGGGCAAGGAAGAAATCGGGAGAGGGTTTCACAAGCTCAGACCAGAGAAGGAGAAGAGACTAGTTGAGACAGGGAGAGAAAAAGCGCGAGAGAGAAGAGTGATTTGGGAAGACAAAATGGCGTTGTTTTGTCCCCTTAAATTATAGGTCACGAAATTATATTTGTCTCTGAAAATTTTTACAATGGTGACGAAACTTTTTGTCTTAATATGGTGCCCAAATTTTCCACCATGCATTTGTTTTGCAACAAAAAATAAAATTTGGAGATGAAATTTTTTTTTGTCACCTATTATTTTATTTATTTTAAGCATTTGGTGATGAAATTTTGTTTTCGTCTCTAAAAATAGTACAATTGGAGATGAAATCTTATTTTCATCACTAAAACATGTATATTTGGAGGCGAAATATTTTTTCATCATGCGTTTTCGTCACCATAGACCTTTTTTGTTGTAGTGACAATGTTGTATTCATTGCCTTATTTTCTATTGTAACAGAAATGATGTATTGAGAGGTAAACTTGGCATTGCACGGTTTTGAAAAGAGAAAATGAAAATATTTGGCATGAGAATTGCATATGCATCCACCTTATATCTTTGTTAAGACTCATAAACCATGTTGTAGTATCTCTACTGGACTTTGGCTCACTCTATGTGGAAAACTATTTTTAGGTGCTGATGGCATGCCTCTGCCAAGGCAATAGCTTTTGGGAGGACTTGGAGCAAGAACTTCATTTTGTGCATTTATTGTATTTATTTTTGTACAAGCCAAGGGTTTTAACTGTATAGGATTCGAATCCACTTTATTGTAACCAAGTATTGACTTGGAAGGTTGTAAGCAGGGCATTTCTTATATGTTTAACTTCTATTCTATTTCTTTATTCTACAACATATGCTATAGATTTAGGGCCCGACTTGTGAATGTATACCCACATATGTTACTCTTTTGTAAACTCTATTGGACTTAATGGAGGATGATTACTTCACCATTGTTGTTATTTATTAATGTTGTGGATGGGTTATTATCTTTATTTTGGGGTGTTACAATAACCTACCACGAGTTGTAGGTATTCAACCCGATTCGCTCTGATACCAAACTTGTAACACCCCAGAAATAATTCCCACAATACATTTAAGAGAACATGCTCCATACCTCCCTACAACACAATTCCATTCAAATGTTTTTCTTTCTCATTGAACTATAGATTTAATTTACAAAAATTTCAAGATACAGTTCTCAGTTCAATAAGTTAGAGAAAATTACAAAACAATTATATCGTCCTCTGAGTTTACTAATACAAAAATACAAAACCCTAAATAAAAGTAGAAAAGAAGTTCTACAGTTGCATTACAATTTCAAGTTCATAAAAAATTAGATTTTTAAAAGAGAGTCATTTTATTTTTCTTCATTGACGGGTTTGAGGCTCTTCATGTCATGAAATGCTAGTAAATAGGAGTGAGCAATTGCCCAGTAATATATTTAACCAAGTATATGAATATTTGATTTAAAATATGCATGATTTCCATCAATACCCATCAATTTCATTGTTTAAAATTGTATAACACAACACCCAATTCGACATTCAATCTCCACATTTTTCTGTCCTCACACGGATGGCCAGTGGATACCTCAAGCTTTCCACTTTTACCAGCCTCACATGATCCGGCAAGTGGACACCTCATAACATTCCCATATTCATCATCCCCACATGAACCGAGCAAGTGGGCACCTCAAACACATTCCAAAACAATAACATCTTAAACACGTTACAAGGAATTGCAAGGACCCTCCAATTTTACTTGTCAATTATCCATGAAGTCAAAATCAAGAACAACCCTTATGCTTACACATTAAAATTTGGGGCTTTTCCTTTCAAGTATTAATTTTCCTCAATTCATGTCTATTTACTAAATTTTCCATAATAGGTTACCCAAGCCATCAAACACAAAATCTATATATATATATACACATCTACATCATCCATCTCAATAGTCACGTACACCTTAAGATTCACACACCCTTAAACCATAATATAAATATACAAGAGTAAGATATTCCTAACTCATGAGTTGCAAGAAGAGAGATGAAGATCTACGCAATATACTTCCGAAATAACAGGATCTAATCAGTTCAAAACATAGCTCTTGGTAAGGGTAACAACTTTAATGAAGGCCCAAAGATTGATTCTTGCTATTACCAGATAAAATCTAGGGCTTACAGTAGACGTCCCCGAACGTCCCGAGAAAATCCCGTTTTATTCATTGGGCTTACTACAGTTCGGACTCAATGTCACGGTTCTGAATCTAATCTCGCAAAGTGCAATGGAAGATCGATAAATCACCAAAGAGTCCAAATCCGACAAATCGTTTTGAAAAATTGATTTTTAGAAAGAAGTGCCAAACATGGACTGTTTTGCCAGATACAGAGTCGCCACCTAAATATTTTATTTTGGGGGAATTTAGGAAACCCTGACTCGTGCCTAAGGCCGCGTGTCCGTCATCACCAAAGTTGCCTTGGCTTGGGAACTTGGGTACGATCGGGGAAGGTCATGTAATGAGCACGCCCGCTCGCCCGATCAAAGATCGGTCACTACTAAACATGATATCTTGTTTTTGAAAACATATCTGCTCTTATTCCGGTTTATTAGCCTAGAATTGCTACGTGATGCGCACAGCATACAAGTATAGACTAGATCGTCTAAGTTGGAACAAAACACCTCATGTTTGTTTTTGAAAATGGTTTGCTACTCGCAAGTAGGCCAAAATGCGGATTTTGCCACCCTCAAGTGGGCTTAGAAAACATGGTGATTTGCCACTCTCAAATGGGCTTAAAACTCGCAATCGATGAATTGTTCCAATTTAAATAATCTAACCTTCACCTACAGTCATTCAGGCAGGTATATCACATAATCAGTTAGCCTCATGGCAGGCATGCTATCATGGCAGTCACTCACACACATGCAAGGATGCTAAAGCATAAACACTCACCGAGTACTCCAAGCCAAAATAGAAACTAGTTAGTAATCAATGCATGATCCTAGTTATACTGAGATGCCTAATACAACACATGCAGGATGCAACTAAGATAGGCTCGGCTATTCTAAAATGGCATATGAGATGTTACAGATAACATGTATTCAACTTGGAATTGAAATACAATGTAGTTAGTATGATGCGCCGAGCCCGGTGCATGCAAGACAGATGAATGGATGCAATCATGCGAGCATAAGGATGCTAATTGAAACATGCCCTAAAACAAACCATCATAAGCTGGTAAATAAAAGGGAGAAAGACATGGGGTTGGAAGACATGCATCACACACACGCACACTTATTACAACAGTTGGCTCTCTCGACAGAGGGTCCGAATAAATAATACAACACCAACTAGCTAATCTAAGCTAATCTAATTAAGCTAGTTATTACGCAACCAAAATGAATAATAAATTACAGCTAATTATTACACAACTCTAATTAATTAACAAACTAACTAAGCAATAAAACTAGCATAAAACTACATGAAAACTACATGAATGTGACTGCCTCAGCTCTGCCTTGAATGATAAAGGATGCATGCATGTTCGAGTTGCCTTGTCGGGAAATCCATCGCGATGCCTCGGCTTGCCTTTGTTTGCAATTGATTTCAAAAATTTGCACAAAGCTCCAGAGAGATGAAACTCCACCCCGGGAAACTGTGGGAAGGCTGCCGACCAGCTTATAGGCATGGGAGACCAACTACCGACCACCTTTTGTGGTGGAAACCAAAGAAGGTGGTCGGCCTGCTAGAAAACCTAGTCGGCCGACCAGTTTCTTCTCCTGGATTCTGTTTTTCTACAACAAAGGGAAAGAGAGAGTCACGACAAGGTATTTGCAACACATGTGTGCATGACCACTCTCCCTGTCATTGCATAAGCTCTAGGGAGTGTAGTCCTCGACCCTCGGGCCACCGGTCGCGCATCTCGATGCATGATGGCCGAGGAGTCGAATTGCACGACTCAATGTGAAATGAATGCACATACAAGCACCTAAAGCCAACAACTCCGTCATGGGTAGTCAAGGGTGTCGGCGACTGGGAATCGAGGCATGTTTCGTCACTTTGAGTACGAAACGTCCCTCGTTTCCCGTGTTCGGACTAACTCCTATTCCGAACACAATGCAACAAATAATGGCATGCACAATGCGACTTTAAGTATGCAACCTAAATGCTATGCAACTAAGTGATGCAAACAGGCAAAGGATGACATGCAAACATGCAACTAGCATACACAATACTATGAACTAACAATGGCATACTCAATGCACGTGGTACTTAGCATACACAATGCACCTAAGAACTAACATACACAATAAGATGAACAAGGCATGCACAATGCAATGATCAATCATGCGACAATGTGGCATACTCAATGCTATGGAATACAATGGCATACTCAATGCAAAAATGGACTTAAACCAAAATGAATGGGCCTCAGCCACACCCAAATCAGTGGCCAAACATGATGAAAACAAGACTCAAAACTCATGCTAGCATACACAATGCAAGGACCTAAGCCCAAGGCCACAAAATGCAACTCTACAAAAGTATTGAAAGGATGAAATATGGCATACAATGACACATGTTCCAGCTCTGAAATGATATACAAAATGGCTCCGAATCATGCAAACAACTCACACAATGCATGTTGAAAGGCCCAAGTACCGAAGCTAGTGAAGCACATTACACTAGAGGCATGCAAGGCGATGCTCAAATGACAAAACCAACTCCAACAGACCTTAAGCAGGCCCAAAACAGTGGCAAAATGAGCCAAGATGGTGGCTTGAAAGGCATAAGAATGAAGCTCAATGCAAAGGCTCATAAATGGGGTATAATGATGCAACTCTCAAACACATTGAAACAGTGACAAACATGAGAATATGGCCAAGAAATAAACTCTGAAATGTCATGCTCAATGATGCTAAAACATGCAAACACCTCAAGTTAAGCATGCAAGGGGGTTCAAAACTCAAGGCTAAGCAACGCTATTACACTACAACCATACATGGCAAGCATCATTCGACCAAGGGACCTCAAAACAGAGCTAAGGCAGCCCAAAATATGAACAAAATCAGTTTGGAGCATGGCCAAAATATGCTAGCATAGAGGGCCAAAACAACATGCATTATAAGCTAGTGAACATGATTTACACTACAAGCATGTGAAGCATATGAGAGGCTACCAAACCAGCTAAAAACAGAATAATGGCATGCCAAATGATGGCCAAAAACCCACTGAAACATGACCAATACATGCAAGAATGAGGTGTTACTTTGATAGGCTATGCAAGGGATTGTTCTACACATGCAAGAGGCAAACAAAAGGTGACCAAACCAGCCATAGAAAGAGTCTAGACAGGTCCTAAAAGTCACTAAAAAGGGCCTGAACCAAGGCTAGGAAGTGTGGAAATATATGCTCCCTTGGAAAGCCAAAAATGCAAGCAAACAAGGCCAAAAGAGAGAGGGTCACCCCTCTATGATTTTGACCCTGAAAACCATATGCCAACCACTGAAAATCCACTAGATTTCAGTGGCTAAAGGGCCAAGCAAAGCTCAATACAAAGGTGTCATGGCATGGCTCAAAACAAGGCTAATAGAGCATGCAAGAGGGTAGATGACCCCCAACACCAAAAGAGCCTTAAACAAACATGAAAATCACTTGAATATGAACCTTTTTTTCAGTTGACAACAAAGCTCAAATAAGCATGCAAATGAGGCTAAGAGAAGGATCAAAATAATGCTTAAAAGAGGGAAAAGTGATTACCCTTGAAGCTCAGCAAAACCAGCAAACTTTGGGACCAAAAACCAGCTCTTTAACCTCTGAAAACAACCTCCAAGAACCTCAAATCAATGGTGGAAGTGTATGGCTATGAGGTGTAGTGTAAAAGGGTCAAGAACAATGCACCTTTGAACCCTAAATGTAGAGATATAGAGAGAGATATATATTTTTGCCTTAGCAAATTTCAGAACCTGGTTTAAGGAGGGGGAGGGCCTCTCTTATAGACAAACAAGGCCAAAGCTTCTTCAAGAAGCTAAAAAACAAGGCTCAAGATCCTTCATACACGTGTATGGAGGATACAATCTGTGCCTTCCAGCTGGCACAGCTGGCATCCACACAAGCAGACAAAACATGAGAGAGCTGGCCGACTAGAAAAGGTGGTCGGTTGACCACTTTCCCTGGTCGGCCGACTAGGGTAGGTGGTCTCCCGCACAAAAAAGTGGTCGGTGGCTCCATTTGGTGGTCTCCACTTTGAAAGCAAGCTAGTGGTGTGGTGGGAGACCAGCAAATGTGGCCCAAAGACCAAGAAAACCAGCTTCCTGACAAGAAAACCGGCTGGGGGGGAGAAAGTGGTCTCCAAGGAGAAAAGGTGATCTCCCACCCTTGTACCACCTCCCAAACAAGGAAAACAAGGTTCATGCCTAAAATGAACCAACACGGATGCAAAACGAGAGTTCGGCGGGCAAAGCGCGCGGCCGGGTGCCTCGAAAACTGGCTGTTGAGCACCAAAAGTGGCGTACGGCCACAAAAGTGGTCTCCCGGACCACAGTGTCCCTCTAGATAGAGGAAACAAGGTGTGTTCCAAAAACCGTGCCAAACGGAGAATGTTAAGCGGTCCCGAGCCGAGGGGCGCGGCCGACGGCTCCGAAAACTGGAAATAAGTCTCCAAACGGGAACAGTGGCCTACGACCACTGAGAGATGGTCTACAAGACCTCTCCCTCCCTTCAGGAAGGGAAAACAAGACCTGGTCCGCAGGCTGAGTCAAGGCACAAAAAGTTCCGAGGCTCGGAGGATAAGGCTCTCAGCCAAAACTCCGAAACTTCAGAACGAGCACAACATGCACCATTACCGAGCGCTCAATCGATGACGTCTGAGTCTTAAGGTCGGTCAAAAATGGGGTGTCTACAGTTGCCCCTCTTTGACAGAACTCGAAAGTCATAAGTGACGGGAGTGAATGTCAAAGCCCAGAGATGACCCATTTTTGACAAGGCCGAAGACTTAGACAAACAGGCGAGATAATCAAAGAGAAGTGCCCGCAAGCAGGGGCCAAAATGCAAAGGGTATGCATAAAGCCGAGTATAACTTATGATCATGCAAAGAAAGCTGTAATGAAGCAAATATACACAATAAATGCAACAATTTTAAGCAAGAAAGCAAATCAAAATACATTTCATGCAGTAAGAATGTAAGAGAATTATACAATTCTCGCTACGTCTCACACGGAGAATACAATACCGTCCAGTTCGTCTGGTCGCACCAGCTTCAAATGAACCGTACATACAATATCATCTGGTCGCACCAGCCTCGAAAGAACTGTACATACAATATCGTGCCCGTAAAAGAGAGAAACTTAACAGGTACAATATAGTTAGCAACACATGTTCAACGCTATATCGAACGTGGATACGTACGACGCTGATGGAAAAGTGCTTAGCAATGCAAGCAAAATGTGCGTGACAATGCAAGTTAAGTATGGATGCGTGGTCATACTAGTGAAACGTGTACAATGATGCAAATAGTGTGCATAACAATGCAGGACAAGTGCAACTTCAAAGCATGTTTGAAACAAAACGCTGAGTAAAGAAGTGCAAGCCTCGAAGAGAGCAACTCAAACGCGACCTCCGATTTACCTCTCGGAGGGGTCGCAACGTACTAAAAAAGGATACACCTTGCTCTTGGCGAGTAACGGCGAGCCACGCATTGAAGACTTGATTTGAAGTTCCTGCGAAGGCGTTTCGCGCCGAAGAGTGCACTTTTCTTGTACTTTCTCGAGAGCCGGGGACTCCAATCATCACCAAAATTCACAGGGAGAACAAAGGGACCTGGGAGACCACCCAGGAGGGCCACCGACCAGCTTTTGCTCACAAGGTGGTCAGCCAGCAAGAAAACTTGGTCGGCCGACCAGTTTACTAAACTTGGGGCAGTTTGGTCCTTTTATGCTCGGTTCTTTAAATACACACATCCCAATCACTTTTGCTCACACCCCTTAGGCCGAAATCAGCCCCCCTTCCTTCCTAGACCATTTTCTCCCTCAGATCTGCGCTTTATACGCGTTTTCCAACGCCCCACGCGAAGTTGTTTCGCGAAAACTTTCAATTCTCTTCACTTTGAACCGATTAAAATTTGATTTCGTAGCTTCTTTCTCCATTTCACCACTTGAGGTATGCTTGTCTCGAAGTTTGGCACATTTTCTCGGGAGTTGCCTTTTGTTGACTTTTTCCTTTCCCGAGAGTTGACTTTTTCCTATTTTGGCTCATTTCGCTCATTTTTGCTCATTTTTGCAGATTTCTTCGAATGGCGGATCACGGCGGAGGTCCTCCACATGCCGGGGACGAACTAGACATCATGTCATTGCCTCCAAGGATTCGTTCTTTCGATCCGAAGAGGTACGACCCTCCAGAGCATGTCTTGCCTCCTACCACCTTCTATCACTTTACTGACTTCGATCGGCGAGTACCCGCAGACCTACTGCTACGGGAACCAGAGTCTCATCTGTCTCACCAGGTGCGAAAGGTACGTACTTCCCTTTTACATTCTCCGCAATGTATTCTGTATTTCCTGCACATTTCATGCTTTCGCTATGTATTTTTTATCTGCTCGTTCTGAACACATTCACGCACCATTCGATCCATTTGGCACACAGCTCATATGTAACCATACTTTGCTCATTTTAGCATACAGCTCACAACACAGTATTCTGTCCATTTGGGCACACAGCTTGTTCTGAACACACGGTTCATTCTTATCACACAATTTGTCTCGAGCACACAGCACATTCTTCTGGCACACAGCATACCTTTCGGGCACACATCTTGTCTTCCGGGCACACAGCTCGTTTTTTGGGCACACAGCTCATTTTTCGGCACACAGCTCACTTTTCGGGCACACAGCTCATTTTTCGGGCACACAGCTCATTTCTCGGGAACACAGCTCACCTTCGGGCACGCAGCTCATTTCTCGGGCACACAGCTCATTTTCAGGCATGCAACTTATTTCTCGGGCACACAGCTCACTCTTCGAGCACACAGCTCATTCTTCTGGTACACAGCTCACTCTTCGGGCACACAGCTCATTCTCTCTCGGGCACACAGCTCATTTCTTGGGCACATAGCTCATTTCTCGGGCACACAGCTCATTCTTCTGGCACACAGCTCACTCTTCGGGCACACAGCTCATTTCTTGGGCACATAGCTCATTTCTCGGGCACACAGCTCATTTCTCGGGCACATAGCTCATTTCTCGGGCACACAGCTCACTCTTCGGGCACACAGCTCATTTCTCGGGCACACAGCTCATTTCTCGGGCACACAGCTCACTCTTTGGGCACACAGCTCATTTCTCGGGCACACAGCTCACTTTCGGGCACACAACTCATTTCTCGGGCACACAGCTCATTATTCGCACTGCTCACTTTGAACACACAGCTCATACATTTTCATTTGCACGCAGCTCATTCTTAATTCTGAACACGCAGCTCATAAATTTTCATTTCTGAACACACAGCTCATTCACTTCATTTTGAACACGCAGCTTACACACTTCAATTCTGAGCACGCAGCTCATACATTTTCATTTGCACGCAGCTCATTTTGAACACACGGTCCACTTACTTCATTTGCACGCAGCTCATACTGAACACACAGTCCAGTTACTTCATTTGCACGTGGCTCGTATGTTTCATTCCGAAACTGAACACATCTATTCGTTTTGAATGCAGGTATCTTCCCGTTCCACACGGGGCTATGGATCGATCCTTGCTAGGGAGTGGTATGCGGAGCTCCCAGATACTGTTCGCCATATCGTGGATGAGACAGGATTTGGACCTTTCTGCGCAGGGCTATCTCGTTATCCGTCAAGCAGGACCCTGATGGGGGCACTTGTGGAGAGATGGTAGGACACCACCAACTCGTTCCACTTTTCAGCTACTGGGGACATGACAATGACCCCATTTGACTTTGCCATGTTGACTGGCCTTGACATGGCCGGCCGACCAGTCCTCTATGACGCAGATATGGGCGAGTGGGAGGCGGCTTGGATTTATCTACTGGGAGTCCACCCGCCTATCGACAGATCATCGGGTAGAGTTAGGTACACTTGGTTTCCCGTGCAGTACAAGGAGACTACGCCCGAGACTGTCGAGGGGATAGAGTAGTATGCTCGAGGGTTTTTGATGTTCCTCATCGGGACCACTTTGTTCTCCGACAGGGGGAACACAGTTGGACTTTATTTGCTCATTGCTTTGGTAGACCTATCACAGGTCAGCCAGTATGATTGGGGTGGCGCTGGCCTCGCTACCCTTTACTGTTATATGAGCGCGACCTCCCGCGGGCGAGGGAACATAGTAGGTGGCTACTGGAGGGCCTGGGAGGTACATTCTGCCCTCTTGATTTACATTTCCACTTTTCATTATCTGTATACTGCACACACGCACACATTTCATTTTGTATCCTACATTCTACACTCAGCATTCTGTATTTTCTGTACATTCTATATTCTGACAGCCATTTTTTTTTTTTTACAGCTATGGGTTTATGCCTACTTTCCGACATTAGCCCCTGAGCTTGAGGTGGAGGCACCTCTTGAGATCCCTTACTCTCACAGATTTGAGGGTCGATGCCGGCCGAGGACTCGGAAGACTTTGCCCTATCTCCGACAGTTCTTCGATACTGTACGACCGACGGAGGTAATCCAAAACTCTCAGTTCGTCATGTTTTCAGCTTTGGTTCATCTTGCATATTTACGACATCTAATCAGTTTATGCACTTGTTATCCACAGATCACTTGGCAGCCCTGGGCATCCTTGTCAGGAGATGCCCGGTTCCGATTCCCTGGGGCGTGGGCCGCTTCTCGATACAGGACTTTATTTGAGGGGCCAGTTGGCAGGGCTTGGTTTCTGGGGGATCGCTTCATGCGTCAGACGATGGGCATCCCTGATCAGGGTATCCCCTCAGCACCTCCAGATGACATGCGATCCACTGAGGGACTCACTCCTCGGGAGGTTGAGGAGCTCATGTTGGGTACTGATGCAGTTCTGTTGTTGGAGGAGGGAGATTACGCGACCTACCACCATACATACTTGATGCCTCCACTGACAGGTGTCCATACTCCCACGAGGAGGGCTGCTGGCATGCCATCCTCGAGTTGAGTCCGGGCTGCAGATACCTCTTCGACTAGCAGGGCCGGCACATCGAGAGGTGGGGCTAGGCTAATTCCTCCGACTTACCATCATGCTGGATGGCCAGATCTCCCGACCGAGCTGACAGGCTAGCGGTATGGGGCATCCTACCCGATTCCACTGGAGCCTCCATTGCCTGATCATCGATATGTCAGTGACCCTGACTCGCCACCGGTATGCTTTACTATTTTGATTTACTAACTCAGATATTTAGACATTCATTCATTCACTGATGACTTGCACTTACATCTGCAGCCTCCCAGAGAGTACATGGATGGGCTGCTCGGAATGGTGGCCTCGCTCAAGGGCATGGTTTTGCGAAGGGTGACATAGCTGTTCATCGCCAGCGTCTCGGTACTTTTCAATTTCCTTGCATTTATCATACTTCTGATGACATACTGAAATTGGACATTCCATTACATTGGTGGACTGCATGTGTAGAGCACATCTGACACACCACATTCACGTACTACTACATCTACAAGCACACACTCTACGTAGTATTCCCGCATCTGTATCTGATATATATACTTTGACTGATGTATTCAAACTGCCCCTTTTTGTTTCAGATGCCACCGCTACAGGCTGGGCCATCCAGGTCTTCTCGAGGGACTGGGAGAGGGGACTCGACTCATAGCCGAGGCAGGCGTAGAGCGCCTATCAGAGATGATGAGGAGTCCAGCGAGGAGGAGGAGTCTGCGCATCCTCAGTTAGAGACCTCCACAGGCAGAGAGGATGACTCTGGTTCCGGTTCTGAGAGTGGAGGTGAGGCCGGGGAGGGTTTCGAGGATGGCAGCTCCGATTCGGATGGTGATGGCGCAGAGGTTGCTCAGCCGAAGAGAACGAAGAGGGCCTTTTAGTCTTGCGCTTGATAGCATTGATACAGATGTTCTTGCTTTATTTTCCTTTTTTGTTTTACTAGTAGTTGTAGCACATCAGCTTTTAGGCAGTTTTATTTTCTTTAAAACTTGTACCCTTGTTGTAAAAAAAATAACTATGATGGAATGAAACATCTTTTTGTTCAAAAATGTTGTATTTTGTGTTCTTAGCATCGCATCGCATCACTTTGCACAAAAATGAGATTGAATGGAAATTGAGCATTATACATTGGCAAGTCAGGTAGTGTACTGAGGCAACAAACTAAACAACTTAACTTACTAAGAAACAACGAAACCTTAGCAAGTTTACAACTCGATAAGCAAATCCCGACAATGTTGACAAACAAAGAGCAACAATTCGACGAACAAAAGTCGACAACTCGATAAAACTTAACAACTCGATAAACTTAACAACTCGATAAGAAAAACTTAACAACAACTCGATAAGCAAATGCATTTCGGACAAACCGGGCGACGGAATGCATCTGAAACAGAGGGAAACGCGGACCTTCAATACTCTCAACACATGAAAGGCTAGGAGCTCTCTTCTAGAGACTAGGAAAAGACCAAAAACCAATTTTCCTCCATAGCCGACCACCAAAAGTGGCTGGCCGACCAGTTTCTTGCCTTGGAGACCAGTTGTGTGGTCGGCCAACTAGAAAAACTGGCTGGCCGACCAGAAAAAGTGGTCGGCCGACCAGTTGGCTTGGCGACCTCCAGATTTTTGACACGTGTCCTGCAAACATTGCCTTATCCTCTATAAAAGTTCCAGCTTCGTGGTTCTTTCATTTCATCTCAGTTTTGCATCAAAATGGAGGCTTTTCTCATCCAAAATCTCACAGCTTGGATTGCTACTTTAGACGGCTCGGAAAAGTTGAACTTCCGGGGCTTCGGCATAAATGCACTATTCACGCTGAGTCGCACTCCACTGCATCTTCCATTTCTCCACGCCGCGGCAAGGTTTCGGAATCCGGTAACACACGTCTTTAGCTTTGGCGGGCAAGAGGTATGTCCTACCTTCGAAGATTTCCAAGCTTTGATGGAGTCCGAGTGCAACGAGGAAATCTTGCCCCAGCTTCACTTTGGCCATGCCCAAGCCTTAGGACGAATGTGTGGGCTCACTATGCACGACGCCCGGTCTTTGATCCGCGACAGCGAATTGGACATCCTCAGTTTGATTCATCGGTTTTCTGACGCGGATGACTGCGGCGACCATCACTGGCAAGGTTTTTGGCAACATGCCCTTTGCTTGTGCATGTTGTCTCACTTTTTGCTTGCCTCAAGCTTCAGTGGGCCTAGCGTTCGTTTGATCGAAGTTGCCCAAGGCTTGAAAGCGGGCAAGAGTTGCATTGCCATGACATTAGCCGAGACATTAATGGGCTTGGATGCTTTCCATCGCCGGGAGACGACCAGATTCACGGGGAGTCCACTACTGCTGCAGGTAATGTTTCCCACCCTGTCTCACATATATATTGCTCACATCACTCGGCCCTCAGGCTCGTTTTTTCTCTCAAAACCCTTTTCTCACTTTTCTCTCATCGTACATCTCTAGATTATTTAATCTCTCATTTTCCATCCCTCCCCAGGTGTGGTTGATGGACAAGTTGCAGGTTGTGGACTCTTGCCTGGCATACTCAGCTCGCGGCTACTTCTTCCGGCGACGTCTAGTCGATGCCCTTGATGAGGGACGGTGGTTCGATTGGATGTGCAGTTTGTCCGCAGACCGTATTGCTTGGCGTTGTCCTTGGCTCAATCTACCGGCTATGAGCTACAGCATGTCCCGGCAGGCCGGGATTCAGTTGATTGGCCTGACACACTGCGTGTTCTACTTTCCTTTCCGGTTCTAGCGCCAGTTCGGCCATGATCATATTTGCCCAGCAGAGGGGATAGAGTACCCAGCTGCATTTTCGGTCTGAGGCACATAGCTAGCTCGGTATGTCACGGCATGGAGGACGAGAGAGCTTCTGGCCCCCGCTCCCACTTTCAGTCACACCCTTTCTGATGAGTGCATAGATTGGCTCAATGAAGAGGCCCAGATTGGGCCCAGCTTGGCATCAGAGGCTTCGACCAGCTCTGGGAGGGGACGCGGGAACACCTGACTATGCCCCTGATTTATTTGCTTTAATCAGAACTTTTTTCTTTATGAGTGTAATAAAAAAAAAACTTCAATTTGTATGCAAGAGCAGGAGAACTCTGTACTGAAATCAATATAATTGAAGGTTGTGGGTACTAAAAATTTCCCGCTTGGTCCAAAAATGGTCTAAGTTGTAAAAAGATTAATTTGAGCAAAATCAACTTTTATTAAAACTTTTCAAAACCATTTTCGATATGGATCAAAACTGGACACGCCTGAGATCTGTCATTGAGATGTACAACCCCGGATCCCGGCAACTGGAAAGTTGCCCCTAGTCTGAATAGCACTGCACTGGAGATCACAACTGAGCTCTTAAATGTAGAATGGACAAAGATGACCGACATGATCACATGGATAAAGTTGATCGGGGAAATGTTTATGGCTAGACTTCAAGATGAAGTTGCCTACGTATCCCAAAGATGGGAATCAAGCCTTATGTAGTTCGGCTCAGGTTCACTCGTGTATTAACCCTCACCTTTTACGCTCTAACTTTTGCCAAGGCCGTCCTTTGTGGGTTTTCAACCTTGCGAGCTCAGTTTTTATAATTTCAAATTTTCTATGCTCTAACTTTTGCCTAGGTCGCCCTTTCGGGTTTTTGGCATAGCGAGCCACTCAAGGGTAATATTTCTTCAACTTGTCCATGTTGATCGGTTGGGAGAACTCTAGGCTATCTAGGTCCATCAGAACGACAGCTCCACCCGACCAGATAGTCTTGATGATGTAAGGACCAGTCCAATTGGGTCTGAACTTGCCCCTAGGGTCGTGGATGGGAGCTCGATTGTCCTTGAGTACCAGATCTCCTTCTTTCAAATTCCTAGACTTAACTTTCTTGTTGAAAGCCCTAGCAATTCTACGCTGATAACCCTAAACATGGTACAGTGCTTTCAGTCTGCGCTCGTCAAAGAGCATGAGTTCTTCGAATCTGCTCTGCTGCCAAACTGCTTCAGCTATCTGACACTCAACCAGCACTCGCAAAGACGAAACTTCAATCTTGATAGGTAGAACGACCTCCATCCCATAAACTAATGAATACGGCGTCGTCCCAGTAGACGTTCTAATTGAAGTCCGGTAGCCCCACAGAGCAAATGGCAGCTTATTTGGCCAGTCCCGGTAGGTTTCCACCATCTTCTGCAGTATGTGTTTGATATTCTTGTTGGCGGCCTCAACTGCTCCGTTGGTCTATGGCCGATATGTGGATGACTTATGAAAAGCCACGTTGTATTTTTCCAACAAGTCAATCACTTCCTTCTTGAAGTGGGAACCATTATCTGAAATAATCTCGTTTGGGACCCCGTAGCGACAGATGATATTGTTCCTGATGAACTTTGCAACATGCGAAGCCTTCAACACTGCATAAGATTAGGCCTCAACCCACTTTGTGAAATAATCTATCGCGACCAGAATGAACTCATGCCCATTAGACCCTTTTGGAGTGACAGCCCCGATCACATCGATTCCCCAAACTGAAAATGGCCATGGCGAAGTCATATTGTACAACTTCGACGACAGAATGTTCATGCGGTTCGCATGGATCTGACATTTGTGGCATCGCCGGACAAAGCCGACACAATCCTCCTCCATGGTGGACCAGTAGTAACCTTGTCTAAGAATATTCCGAGCTAGCATCACCCCACTCATGTGCACTCCACACTCTCCTCCATGGATGTCCTCCATCAGGCTCTTCGATTCTTCGGTGTCGACACACAGCTTATGCATTCCCAGATGACCTCTCTTCTACAGTTTACCCCTGCAGATGATGAACTGAGCAGCCATTCTTCTGATTGCCCTTTTATCCTTGGCATTTGCCTCTGGTGGATACGCTTCTCTCTAAGAAGTTACAGACATCGTAATACCAGGGTTCTCATCTTGAACCTCTTCTATGGCGCAATCGACTCGTAGGCCGGCGCAAACTTCTGGTCAATGATGATCGGACGCATCCGGACTCCAAAAGGGATGTCTATCATAGAAGATAGAGTTGCTAATGAATCTTCGAACCTGTTGTTTCTCTTAACAGATGAGCGAAGTTCAGTTCTCAAACCCGAGGAATCAGCAAGTCCAAGGTCTGGTGGTAAATTCTCATCTTTTCTTCTTTGACTTTCCAATCTCCTTTAGCCTGAGATACAACAAGGTTCGAGTCCCCGATGATGTCCAACCGTTTTGCCCCTAGTTCTAGGGCGGCTTCTAGACCAGCAATACATGCTTCATACTCTGCTTCGTTGTTTGAGACTTTGAATCGGAGTTTAAATGCTAGAGGGATACGAATTGTCGGGTGCTATCAGCAACACCCCTATCCCATACCCGTACTGGTTTGACGCTCCGTCAAAATACATTGTCCAAAACTCATATTCGATATGCAAAATAGCCTCATCTGGGAATAAGTACTCAGCTGTTTCATCCCCCTCAACTGGGTGATCGGCTAGGAACTCCGTTACCCTCTCCCCTTTACTGACTTGCGAGTCACATACTCAGATCAAATTCGGAAAGCAGAAGCAACCAACGAGCTAGCCTACCCGTAAGTGCTGGTTTCTCGAAGAGATAATTGATGGGATCTAATCTTGAAGCCAACATTACAGAGTGAGCTAACAGGTAGTGCGCAGCTTCCTGGTAGCCCATACCAAGGCCAAACAAGCCTTCTCGAGTGGAGTGTAGCGGTCTCGTAATCCAACATCTTCTTCTCAGTAGTAGATAGCTCTCTCCACCTTGTCCTTAGACTCCTGTGCAAGCATGCAGCCCATTGTAGTTTCAGTTACTGAAAGGTACAAAACAACGGTTTCCTTAGTTCAGGCGGTGACAACACTGGTGGGTTTGTAAGTATTGCTTGATCTGTTCAAAAGCAGCTTGGCATCGACCGTCCCATTGGAATTCTTTCCTTTCTTCAGGAGACCAAAAGTGGTTCACAAGTCAAGGTTAATTTTGCAATAAACCGTCTTATGAATTGCACTTTACCCAGAAAGCCTCGCACCTCCTTTTTAGTCCTTGGTGGTGGCATTTCTAAGATGGCCTTGATTTTGGAAGGGTCTACTTCGATACCTCTCTGTGTAATCAAGAACCCCAGCATTTTCCCGCTGTAACACCAAACGTACACTTCTGAGGGTTCAGCTGCAACCGAAATTCTTGATCCTTTGGAAAAATTTTTGTAAGGCGGTGTAGTGGCCCTCTCTTTCTTTAGACTTGACAATCATGTCGTCCACGTACACCTCAACCTCTTTGTGGATCATGTCGTGCAATATCGTGGTCGCGGCCCGTTGATATGTAGCTCCAGCATTCTTCAACCCAAATGGCATCACCTATAGCAATATCCCCCATGGGTGGTAAAAGCGTCTTCTCTCGGTCTTCAGGTGCCATCAATACTGATTGTAGCCAGAAAACCCATCCATAAATGAGAGCAACGCATGCCCTGCAGTGAAGTCCACTAACTCATCGATATGCGGTAGAGGGAAGTCGTCCTTTGGACTGGCTTTATTCAAATCCCTGAAATCCATGCATACCCGAATCCTGCCATCCTTCTTCGGCACCGGAACTATATTGGCCAGCCAAGTCGGTACTTAGATACCAGCAGGAACCCTGCGTCAATTTGCTTGGTGACCTCTTCTTTAATCTTGAAAGCCCAGTCCGGGCGGATCCTTTGAGTTTTGTTTAACGGGTCGGGCCGCTGGGTCAAGAGGGATCCGGTGCTGTACAATCTCAGGAT
>JAPPVO010000016.1:116136579-116374079 GCA_030407325.1 Camellia japonica
AAAGCAGCGGGCAGAGCAGGCCAACCGGTCCCTCGCCCTCGCTGAACCCCCCCTGCCACGGACTCGAGCCCTCCTCGGGCTCCCCCTCCAGCTCCTGCTCCAGCCGCTGGCGCCGCTGGTCCCCCTCTCTCTACTCGGCGGCCGCCGCTCAGAGGTCGCATGATGAAGGTCCGGACGTACTCCGAGTAATCGCCCTCGCCTCTGAAGTGGTCTGCCTCCCAGCCGATGGTGTAATCTGCCATCTGCTCGGCAGTGAACCTCTCAGTATCCCGCATGTGCTCAGGAGGTGCACCGGGACTATCTGCTCAGGCAGGCCTAGGGTCTGACGCAAGAAACGCTCACCCAGGTACCAAGCCCGACAGACCGGGCCCTCGAGCAGAATCCGGAAACGCGAGGTATCAACGGCGCCGGCAAACCGATCCCGCGCCACGGCTGGCAAAGGAGCCCAAGGCTGCCAGGTGATCTGAAATGAAATACAGTTTGTTACCTACTGTTATTGAAATATACAGTGGAAAGACGAAGCTTAAATGAACTGCAAGTAAAACATACCTCGGCAGGGTGATGGTGTCGAAGTAGCGGCGGAAAAAGCTGAAGGTCTCCCGGGGCCTCCGCACGCATCTCCCGTCAAAGCGGCGTGAAAAAGGGACGACCAGAGGGGTCTCTGCATCGGGTACAGGAGCAAGCCTAGGAAAGTAGGCGTAAACCCACAACTGCAAGATAAATACCAGTGCATTTATCAGATAAAGCAGAATACAGAATAGAAGGCAAAATAGCAGAGCAGTGTTGTGCAGTGTATTGTGCAGAGTGTACAGTATGAGTACGTTGTACAGTGTATTGTGCAGAGTGTACAGTGTGAGCAGTGTACAGTCAGTGTAAAGCAGAGTATGTGTGTGCCGTGTGTACAGTATACAGCAAGTGTAAAGCAGACTACAGTGTGTGCAGTGTGCAGAGTACAGAAAAAGAACTGAAATGAAAGGCAGGAAAAGAAATGTACCTCCCAAGCGCGCCAGTAACCCCCGAGCAACTGTCCACTGCCGCGGGAGGCTGAGCTCATATATCCATAAAGGGTGGCCAGAGCGGCACCACCCCAGTCATAATGCAAAATGTCTCTGACATCCACCAGTGCGCTGAGAAGGCAGAGGGGCACTGTGTTCGCCCGGTCGGCGAAAAGGGTCGTCCCGAATAGGAACATGAGGAAGCCGCGGGCATATCTCTCCACGGCCTCTGGGGTCATCGGAGCTGCATCAACGAGGAGGGGCTGGACCCGGAACTGCACCTCGAACCAGGAGTACCGGACGAAGCCGGGACGCGCGAGAGGCGGTGCCGCACCAAGCAAGTAGACCTGAGCGCAGTCCACTCATCCATGTCAATATCGAAGGGGATCGGATCACCCCCTACCCCGATGCCTGTGAGCACCGAAAAATCATAAGGGGTCATCGTCATATCCCCGGTCGCAGAAAAGTGAAATGAATCGGTGGTGTCCCACCACCTCTCCACCAGAGCGGCGAGAGAGGTCTGCATGTCGTGAGCTGGGAGAGTCCCCTGCAGAACGCGCCAAAGCCAGCCTGGTCTACGATGTGGCGGACTGCGTCAGGAAGCTCATCGTACCACGCACGAGCAGCAACGGTATTCCCATACCCGCGGATGGTATGGGAATCTCCCTGTTTTCAAACAAATTATTGCGAAGCAATATAAAATGTACAGTTTTGAGGAAACAGTAAATCAGTGCAAATATGGCATGCATGCATATATTCGGATTCAAACAGATACCGGGTGCCGGTGTGCTTACAGTGAACTACAACGTGTGATGCGTCAGCGTGTTTGTATGGTTCAGTGCAAATTGGCATGCGTGCATATTATCAGATTCAAACAGATACCGGGTGCCGGTGTGCTTTTGGTAAGCTACAAAGTGTGATGCGTCAGCGTGTTTGTGTGGCTCAGTGCAAATGTGGCATGCGTGCAAGTTTTTCAGATTCAAACAAGTACCGGGTATCGGTGTTTGCGTTGAAATACGGTGTGTGCCGTGGTTTGAGTGGTTCAAGGCTAGTGCAGTGTGTGCGCGTGTGAGTCCTAAACAGATAATCAGTTGCAAGTTTGTTTATGATCAACTACAATACACAATGCATCAGAGTATCAGAGCTAAAGCAATTAAAGAATCTAATCGGCTGTGCGGTTGACAGTTAAAAGGTTCTACAGTGCAGAAAATTAAAGCAGAGAAAATATGTTACCTCGGAAGCGCCGAAGGAAAGGTGAGAGGTAGGCTCGCGTAGCAAGAGCTCAGGATCCAACGCCATGTCAAAGCTCCTGAACTGGCGTAGTCCGTCGGGTGGTAGAACGTGAATCGCCGGCCGATAGGTCGCCGGATCGAACGGGCGCTCGCTCAACGGGAGGAGCTCGACCTCGGGATCCATCTCGTGATCCGAGGGAGTCCTGCCGCGTGGAACGTCGTCGGCCATATCGGGAATGATGGGAAAATGGTCGAGGAATGAAAATAGGCTCGGAATACGAAGAGTCAACTCGAAAGTCAACCCCCGGGAGGGTGGAAAATGGCCGGAAAGGTCGGGATGGGAAAAAGGTACGGAAATGAAGAGGAAATCGAGGGGAACGAGTCCCAAAAAGGTGAAAATGGCAAAGGATGTGCCGAAATGAAATTTCAATCGGTCGAAAATGTCCGAAACGCGATGAACTTCGCGAATCGAACGACGGAAAAGGCGCGAAAACACAAAGGAATGAGCAAAGGAGGAGAGAAAGAGGCTCTAGAGAGAGAGAGGGATAGTTTTCGGCGC
The DNA here is from genome assembly GCA_030407325.1 of Camellia japonica. Taxonomy (NCBI): domain Eukaryota; kingdom Viridiplantae; phylum Streptophyta; class Magnoliopsida; order Ericales; family Theaceae; genus Camellia; species Camellia japonica. The sequence goes on from JAPPVO010000016.1 coordinate 116,139,366, forward strand.
AAGGGAAATAAGGAAATAGGGTTTTGAAACCCTATTTTAAAGAACCCAAGGTGAAAAGTCGAATCTGCCCCGATTCAGCAACTTTTTGCCGGTCGGCAACATTTTGTGCCGGCCGGCATAATATTGTGCCGATGGAATTTATTTTCAGCCGGTGGACAGCCGGTGGCCTCCTAGCCCGGCCGGTGATGTTCCCACAGCCTTGTTTAGGCAATATGAGTGGTTTCTGGTCTTCATAGCTCAAGAAAGTGCAAGAAAGTGTATCTCCGACGCTCAACCGGCCTCCGTTTTGACCCCGGACCGCGTCTTCTGCGCATAGCACTCAAATTCATGCAATGTTGTATCCTTTTGTCTTTCACAAGACTCAAAAGTTGCCCCTCGTGCGTTGCATGCATTCATCATATTGTCTGGTGCGTTGTGTCGCGCCGTCATGTACATCCCTCATGCATTGTCATGCATGTTGTTACAAGCGTTGTCATGCATTGTCATGCACCTCAATACATACATCACCTCGCACATCATTCGTGTTGCCGTTGCTTGGCACATCATTTATGTTGTCATGCATCTCCTTGTTTTGCGTTATCACGCATTCCAAAAAGAAAAAGCACGTGCGTTGTCACGCACTTGAGTACATTTGCATTGTTTTGTATTTCGTGAGGCATGCATGTCTCACTTATCATTTTCCATTTCGTGTGGCATGCGTCTCACACTTGCATTGTTTTACATTTCGTGTGGCACGTGTGTCACACTTGCATTGTTTTGTATTTCGTGAGGCATGCGTGTCTCACTTACATTCTCCATTTCGTGCGGCATGCGTGTCACACTTGCATTGTTTTACATTTCGTGTGGCATGCGTGTCACACTTGCATTGTTTTACATTTTGTGTGGCACGTGTGTCACACTTGCATTGTTTTGTATTTCATGAGGCATGCGTGTCTCACTTATCATTCTCCATTCCATGTGGCATGCGTGTCACACTTGCATTGTTTTACATTTCGTGCGGCATGCGTGTCACACTTGCATTGTTCTGCATTTCCTTGTGGCATGCGTGTCACACCAGCATTTTGCATCCTTTGAGGCACGCGTACCTCACTTGCATCATTTTACATCTCCGTGAGGCACGCGTACCTCACTTGCATCATTTTACATCTCCGTGAGGCACGCGTACCTCACTTGCATCATTTTACATCTCCGTGAGGCATGCGTACCTCACTTGCATCATTTTACATTTCCGTGAGGCATGCGTACCTCACTTGCATCATTTTACATCCTCGTGAGGCACGCGTACCTCGCTTGCGTCCTTTTTACATTCCCTTGAGGCATGCGTGTCTCATTTACATATCACTTTCCATTTCCTTCATGGCATGCGTGTTTCACTTGCTTCATGCATTGCCCCTCCGGTCTGGCGAGACCTTAAACACGCACGGTCTAGGAGACCTTAAATCCTTGGGAGGTGCAAGACCTTCAGTGCATTAAGGTGCACACCTCATTGCATTTGGGCATGCATCTCAAAAGCCGCACGTTGGCGCGCATTTCAAAAACATCATGCATCATCTGCATTCAAAAGAACACATGCATTGTCATGCATTGCCCCTCCGGTCTGGCGAGACCTTAAACACGCACGGTCTAGGAGACCTTAAATCCTTGGGAGGTGCAAGACCTTCAGTGCATTAAGGTGCACACCTCATTGCATTTGGGCATGCATTTCAAAAGCCGCGTGTTGGCGCGCATTTCAAAAACATCATGCATCATCTGCATTCAAAAGAACACATGCATTGTCATGCATTGCCCCTCCGGTCTGGCGAGACCTTAAACACGCACGGTCTAGGAGACCTTAAATCCTTGGGAGGTGCAAGACCTTCAGTGCATTAAGGTGCACACCTCATTGCATTTGGCATGCATCTCAAAAGCCGCGCGTTGGCGCGCATTTCAAAAACATCATGCATCATCTGCATTCAAAAGAACACATGCATTGTCATGCATTGCCCCTCCGGTCTGGCGAGACCTTAAACACGCACGGTCTAGGAGACCTTAAATCCTTGGGAGGTGCAAGACCTTCAGTGCATTAAGGTGCACACCTCATTGCATTTGGCATGCATCTCAAAAACCACGCGTTGGCGCGCATTTCAAAAACATCATGCATCACCTGCATTCAAAAACAAGAAAACATGCATTGTCATGCATTGCATCCCGGTCTAGGAGACCTTAAATCCTCTGAAGGTGCAATTCCTTTGGTGTTTGTCGTGCTCGAACGACTTCCGGTGGTCTGGTAAAGCCACCAGCCTGTGTTTGCGGTGAGTTCCTAGGAGACCAATGGGGACGGTGAAAACTAGAGTTTGAACGGCTCATGCCTAGAACGCAAAGGTTCAGGATTTCCGAGACTAAAGTCTAGTTTAAATACCCAAAGGGTGTACCCTCAGCTTGAAATCTGTATGGAAGCCCCATAGGTTGAGGCGGCGTGTCTACGCCTCAGTTCTGGATACTGAACCAACCTAGTATATCGCCCTGTTGGGAGAATAGGGAAAACTGCAATCGCAGCCATTGCATCATCTTGCATTGTCATGCATCATTGTAAATATCGCATATGTCATGCATTTCAAAAAAAAAACCAAAAAACCAAACAAAATACCATGCATATGTCATGCATTTTTTGTAAACATCCATCTATATTGCATTATAGTTTGCATGCACCCACTGCATTATCCACCTGCATTGTCGTGCATTCTTCACTAGCGTTGACGCGCATGTTTCGCTTCCACCAGCATTGTCATGCATTCTTCACTTGCGTTGATGCGCATGTTTCGCTTCCACCCGCATTGTCGTGCATTCTTCACTTGCGTCGATACGCATGTTTCGCCTTCACTTATCCATTATAAATATCCATTCCATTGCATATTGTATATATTGCATTCTAGTTGCATGCATCCATTGCATCCCCCCTATCTATGGCTTGCGCCTTTCCTTGTTGAGCTTGGTCTGGTATGTGTCCATACTTTTCACGTCAAAGCACAGTTCTGCACGCGTACAGTTCTGTGATTAGATGCGGCTTGTATGCATGCATCCCCTTCCTAGGCGAGATACGGCTTGGCTACATGCCATATCCATTGTATATATTGCATTGTAGTGTAATTGTTGCATCCGGCATTAGGATCATTGTTCTTTCCTCAGCGGGTCGTTACCCCACTTATGTCATTCCACTCAATACTCGTCCTTGTGTCCGTCTACATCACTCATAGTTCAGACATCGTTCTATGGTAGACGGACTTGTTACTTCCATCAATCTACTTGACATATGTGTAGTTTTGAACCGCTCATGATTGAATCATGATTCGATTGCCCTGCATTTAGTTTGCATATCATTTGCATTGTTTCAATTGCATTGCATATCATTTGCATTGTTTATACATAGTTTTGTATATTTTGCATATCATTTTGCATTTCATCATTGCATTGTCATGCATGTTGCTAACAATATCATACCTGTTAAGTTTTCTTTCTTTTCAGGCACGATATTGTATGTACGGCTCCTTTGAGGCCGGTGCAACCGGACGAGCCGCACAGGTATTGTATCCTCCGTGTGAGACGTATCGAGAATTGCATAATTCTTTTACATCCTTTCTGCATTGTAGTGTAGATTGGCGTATGCTAGCTTATAACTGTCGCATGCGTGCTTCATTACAGCTTTCTTTGCATGATCATAAGTTATGCTCGGCCTCTTGCATTGTCTTGCATTTTGCCCCTGCCTTCGGGCGCATACCTTATTTGTCTTGCATGTTTGTCCAAGTCTTCGGCCTTGTCAAAAATGGGTCGTCTCTGGGCTTTGACATTCACTCCCGTCATTGTTATGACTTTCGAGTTCTGTCAAAGAGGGGCAACTGTAGACACCCCATTTTTGACCGTCTCAAGACTTGGACGTCACCGTTGAACACTCGGTGATTATCCATGTTTGTGTTCGTTTGGAGTTCCCGGAGTCTCGGCTACGCGCCTTGCCTCAGGATCTCCGAACTCGACCGTTTGTGTCTGGTTTTGCACCAAACACTTGTGTTTTGCCTTGGAGGGGCAGGGAATGCCTTGTGAGGCATCCCCACACACACCGGCACTAGCTAGAGGCCACCGGCTGGTTTTTGTTCCACCGGCAATATATATTGCCTCGGCACTATTTGTTGCGGTCGGCAGTCATTTTTGTCAAAATGACATTTTTGGCTAGCCGATACTGTTCATTCTGCTTTTTCAGATATTTTGAGGCAGCTGTATGGCATTGGCTTCTCTCCATACACGTGTATGGAGGGATGCCTCTCTTGTTTTGCTTAGTGACTAAGCTTACAAGATTGCCTCCTCTATAAGAGGAGGCCTTGTCTCCCTTGCTTTAGGGTTAGAAAAATTGGAGAGGAGAAGGAAGAGTCTGGTTTTTAGGGTTTGCTTTGGATATCTAACCTATATCTATATCTCTTCTTCTCTTGCCCTTGTGTGTGTTTGTGTCTCATATTGCACACAACACCTAGTGTTTCACCTTCCTTGGTTTCTGAGGTTCCAAGAGGTTGTTCTTGGTGTTCTTGACTGGTTTGAGCTCAAGGAAGCAACAACATCAACATTGTGAAGAGGTCAACAAGGGTGAGAAACTTGCCTTTTATTCCCTTTTTGCATCATTTCTACCTCTTAGAGCTGTTTTTGTGTTTAGTGTATAACATAAAAAAGTTCTGTTTTTAAGCCCTCTTAATTGTTTGTTAAGGGTGTTTTGGTGTTTGGGTGTGTTTGACCACCCTTAGGCCTTGAAAGGCCTCATTTTGTGCTATTTTGTGGTTTCGAGACTTTGGTGTTTGGGCCTCTTCACCACTGAAATCTTGAGGGATTTCAGTGGTGGAGATGGTGCCTTGAAGTCTCCAAAAGGGGAGGGCCACCCCCTCTCCTTGTTGTCCTTGAAAGGGACCATTTTTGGTCTCTTAAGGAGCCTTTTGTTCAAGTGTGTGTTGAGCATGCCATGGCTGTATTTTATGCTTATATTGCTATATAACTTTGTATGTTGGTTTTGGCACTCCATGCATGTTTAGTATAGTTGCCATGTAATGCCGTTGACCCTTAACATGCCTTAGGTTGTGTGCCTTTGTTAGCATGTTTTAGGCTTATTTGTGAAGTTCTTATGCTTATTTTGCCATGTTTTAGGTCTGTCCATAGTTGTTTGGGTCGATCTTGGCATGCTTAGTATAGCTCCTTTGTATTGTGGCTTGTATGCTTCAAGTATGTGAAAGTGTAGCATGTGTTGCTTGCATCATTTTGGTGGTTTGGAACCTCCCTACATGTCATTTCAGTCCCTTTGGCATGCTCATATGCTTGCCTTAGTTGCCTCTTTATTGCTTGAAAGCATGTGTTGTATGCCTCATGTTTTGACCATTGTGCATACCTTTGATTTGATCCATTTAGATGCCATCTATGGTCTTTGGACTTAGTTTTATGTGTTAAAACTCTGTTTTTGTCGCCTAAGTATTGCCATGTGTGGTTGTACTAAGTGTAGTTCATTGCCTCTTTGGTGAGCCTCAAGTACTTGGGCCATTTGCATGCTTTAATTGCTTGAATTAGTTGGTTTGGCACCTCTATTTTGTGCAATTTCAGAGCTTGTGTTGCATGCTAATTGTCTATTGTTTGATCTCTTTAGGTGTGCTTAAGAGTTGCCTTGTTTATGCTTAAGGTGTTGGACCATAATTGCATGCATGTGTGTGTGTATTTTGGCCTTCATTTTCTTGGTTTTGGCCACTTATTTTAGGCCTATTTAGAGTTGCCTAGATCATGTTTAAAACCATCATTTGCTTGGTTTGCATTGCCTCATGTTTGCTTGCATGCTTACATAAGTGTCTTGCCATGATCATGTTGCATATTAGCTAACATGCTTAGGTTGCATTGCATCTTGCATGCATGTCTTGTTCCTTGATTTGGTGATAGGAATTGGGCCTTGTTTTGTTTGTTTGCTTTGCATTTCATTTGAATAGAAGTTGCACACTTGATTCTTTAGGCCATCATGCATGGAAATGCGTGATTGGTGGCCCGAGAATCAAGGCACATCCTCCTTTGAGTCACAAACATGATAGGGAATGTGTTTGGTGCATACATTGCTTGAATTGAGCTGCCATGCAAGTTTTGCCCTCTGCTACTATGAGTTGCAGGTTCTGCAGGAACTTATTGCCGGCCGGCAGTATTTAGTGCCGACCGGCAGTCGATCAATGGCCGGTAGATTCATTTTGTGCCGATGACCACATCCTAGTGCCGGTGGTCATTCTCTCTAGCCGGTGGGATTCTCCAGTGTCAGAGAGGCATCCTTGAGACTTTGGCAGTTTTCAGAGGAGCAAAGCAGGGAAAACAGAGGCAGGCTAGATGGCAGTGCAATTCCGAGCGGAATCCGACGCGCATGCATTGAGCCCTCCCCCGAGGCGGTTTACTGTTTCTCTTAGATTAATTAATTTGTTAATTAATTAGGCAATTTGTAATATTTAATTAGCTTGCGTAGTTAGTTAATTTGTATTATTATTTCCCTCTCCGTGTGAGGGCAAACTGTAATAAGTGTGGTGTGTGTGCATGTCTTCCAACCCCCACTTCTTTTTTCCCTTTTATTTACCTGCTTACGATGGTAGATTAGGGCACGTTTATTTTAGCATACCTTATGCAATGCATGCGTGCATCCATGCATTTGACATACATCGGGCTCGGTACATCATACAAACTGCATTGTATTTCAATTCCAAATTGAATACGTGATAGTTGTAGCATTTCACATGCCATGTTAGGGTTAGCCGAGCCTGCTCTAAACGCATCTCTGTGTGTGTTGCATTAGCCACTTAACATGAACTAGGGCATGCATGTTTGCTAACTAGTTTATTGTTTTGGCACGGAGTACGATGTGAGTATTTATGCTTTAGCATATCGCATGCGTGTGAATGTTAACATGACAGCATGCTTACCATGTGGCTAAATGCTTATATGAGATAAATGTTTGAATGCCTGTGGGTGGAGGTTGGATTGCTTGAGTTGGACAAACTCGTTGAAATCCGTATTTTAGCCTACTTGCGAGTAGCAAATTCCAAAGCCTTTTCAAAACGAACGGATATGCAATGCTTATTTCCAAATTAGGCAATCTAGTCTATACTTGTTTGCTGTGCGCATAACATAGTAATTCTAGGCTAATAACCGGAATAAGAACACATAACGTTTTCAAAATCGGATATCACGGTTAGTAGAGGCCGGTCTTCGGACCGGGCGAAAGGGGGTGCTCATAGCTGACCTTCCCCGATCGTACCCAAGCTCCCGAGCCAAGACATTTGGTGATGACGGACACGTGGCCTTCGGCACCGAGTCAGGGTTTCCTAAATTTCCCATTTTAAAAATATTTAGGTGGCGACTCTGTATCTGGCAAAGCAGTCCATGTTTGGCACTACTTTTCAAAAATCTGTTTTTCTTCAAAACGATTTGCCAGAGTTGGACTCTTTGGTTCAGATTACGAACCGCAACAAAACAACAAAAGGGAGTCCGAACTGTAGCAAAGGTCCCCCGCGGGCTTGTTACAGGTGGCTTGAAAGGCATAAGAATGAAGCTCAATGCAAAGGCTCATAAATGGGGTATAATGATGCAACTCTCAAACACATTGAAACAGTGACAAACATGAGAATATGGCCAAGAAATAAACTCTGAAATGTCATGCTCAATGATGCTAAAACATGCAAACACCTCAAGTTAAGCATGCAAGGGGGTTCAAAACTCAAGGCTAAGCAAGGCTATTACACTACAACCATACATGGCAAGCATCATTCGACCAAGGGACCTCAAAACAGAGCTAAGGCAACCCAAAATATGAACAAAATCAGTTTGGAGCATGGCCAAAATATGCTAGCATAGAGGCCCAAAACAACATGCATTATAAGCTAGTGAACATGATTTACACTACAAGCATGTGAAGCATATGAGAGGCTACCAAACCAGCCAGAAAAAGAATCATGGCATGCCAAATGATGGCCAAAAACCCACAGAAACATGACCAATACATGCAAGAATGAGGTGTTACTTTGATAGGCTATGCAAGGGATTGTTTTACACATGCAAGAGGCAAACAAAAGGTGACCAAACCAGCCATAGACAGAGTCTATGCAGGTCCTAAAAGTCACTAAAAAGGGCTTGAACCAAGGCTAGGAAGTGTGGAAATATATGCTCCCTTGGAAAGCCAAAAATGTAAGCAAACAAGGCCAAAAGAGAGAGGGTCACCCCTCTCTGATTTTGACCCTCAAAACCACATTCCAACCACTGAAAATCCACTGGATTTTAGTGGCTAAAGGGCCAAGCAAAGCTCAATACAAAGGTCTCATGGCATGGCTCAAAACAAGGCTAAATAGAGCATGCAAGAGGGTAGATGACCCCTAACACCAAAAGAGCCTTAAACAAACATGGAAATCACTTGAATATGAACCTTTTTTCAGTTGACAACAAAGCTCAAATAAGCATGCAAATGAGGCTAAGAGAAGGATCAAAATAATGCTTAAAAGAGGGAAAAGTGATTACCCTTGAAGCTCAGCAAAACCAGCAAACTTTGGGACCAAAAACCAGCTCTTTAACCTCTGAAAACAACCTCCAAGAACCTCAAATCAATGGTGGAAGTGTATGGCTATGAGGTGTAGTGTAAAAGGGTCAAGAACAATGCACCTTTGAACCCTAAATGTAGAGATATAGAGAGATATATATTTTTGCCTTAGCAAATTTCAGAACCTGGTTCAAGGAGGGGGAGGGCCTCTCTTATAGACAAACAAGGCCAAAGCTTCTTCAAGAAGCTAAAAAACAAGGCTCAAGATCCTCCATATGGAGGATACAGTCTGTGCCTTCCAGTTGGCACAGCTGGCATCCACACAAGCAGACAAAACAGGAGGGAGCTGGCCGACCAGAAAAGGTGGTCGGCCGACCAGGGTAGGTGGTATCCCACACAAAAAAGTGGTCGGTGGCTCCATTTGGTGGTCTTCACTTTGAAAGCAAGCTAGTGGTGTGGTGGGAGACCAGCAAATGTGGCCCAAAGACCAAGAAAACCAACTTCCCGACAAGAAAACCGGCTGGCAGGGAGAAAGTGGTCTCCAAGGAGAAAAGGTGGTCTTCCACCCTTGTACCACCTCCCAAACAAGGAAAACAAGGTTCATGCCAAAAATGAACCAACACGGATGCAAAACGAGAGTTCGGGGGGCAAAGCGTGCGGCCGGGTGCCCCGAAAATTGGCTGTTGAGCACCAAAAGTGGCGTACGGCCACAAAAGTGGTCTCCCAAACCACAGTGTCCCTCTAGACAGAGGAAACAAGGTGTGTTCCAAAAACCGTGCCAAACGGAGAATGTTAAGCGGTCCCGAGCCGAGGCGCGCGGCCGACGCCTCCGAAAATCGGAAACAAGTCTCCAAACGGGAATAGTGGCCTACGATCATGAAAAGTAGCCTACGACCACTGAGAGATGGTCTACAAGACCTCTCCCTCCCTTCGGGAAGGGAAAACAAGACCTGGTCCGCAGACCGAGTTAAGGCACAAAAAGTTTTGAGGCTCAGAGGGTAAGGCTCTCAGCCAAAACTCCGAAACTTCAGAACGAGCACAACATGCACCATCACTGAGCGCTCAATCGATGGCGTCTGAGTCTTAAGGTCGGTCAAAAATGGGGTGTCTACACTTACAAGCTAGGGTTTTGAAAGGGTGTTGTTAGAAAGAGGAGTGTGAAAGAAATGAGTTAGAAAAGTGTTTGGATCACATTCTAACTTTGCTGCCCTAAAAAGACCGCTCTAGCGAACTTTCCATCGCTCGAGCGAAGTGCCAAAATACAAATGGACCGCTCGAACAAACTTTGCCACCGGTCTAGTGGTAAGCGCAAGGTCTCATAAGTTTTGCAGAGTTATAGTAAAAATATTGGGAGCTCGAATTTTACGCTTGAGCGGTCTTGCCTACAATCATGTGAGATATTGGGAGCTACAAATCTATGCTCAAGCGACCAAACGACCGCTCGAGCGGTCACTCAAAATCTGCTATTATACCAATCAAGTGATTGGCCTCTACTAACCTTTTATTTTATGAGATTAAATAATTAACTATTTCAAAAAATTCATTATTAATCCTAATCCTTTGCATGAATGTATGGAACTTCTTTAAGTCTTATGACTTTGTCAAATGGGCTGGTCTCGGGGCTTTGACATTTACTCATATCGCCTATGACTACTCGAGTTCTATCAAAGAGGGGCAATTGTAGACACCCCATTTTAACTGACCATTAATACATCGGTGCCAAAAATGTTTTCCGATGATGAAAGGTATCATAATTTCAACCTTAGAGATGCTTGAAATTGTTAGAGTTTTTGTATTGTCATTTTCGTGCCAAAAATTATTTTTTTTCCAAAATTACTGTTTATTGGTTCGTATTGAGGGCCTATTTTCACATAGAAAATCTTAGAATTTGAAATTTTCTATTTCACACAAAATTTTAGCCCTTTGAATTCGATTTCCATCACCCTTTGATTTGGCTCAATCCAATATCAGATGAGAAATATATGCCCAAAATATGAACATTTGTCAAGGATATGTGGCCGCACATGCCTTGTGCGGCTGTACTTCCATTCGACAGACCTAGATTTTTGTTTTTCTTGGGTTATATTACGAATTAAGCGGGGACGCCGCAAGTTAGCGATAGGGAAGCCTAAAGGGATCTTTCTTGGCCCTCAAGGCTCCTCTTGTCCTATAAATACACCTCATCTCCTCCCTTTTCAAAGGGTTGAATTTTTTGAGCAAAATTATGAGTTTTTGAGTGAAATTCCTTGCGTCCTCTTCTCTCAAACCCTACCCTCCAAGAATATACCCTCCCACAACAACTCTAACACCTAACAAATCATCTAAGACTTGAAGAACTTGAACATAATCAGAACCTAAGCTTGAGGGAAGCAATCAAGCAAGTTTTTACATCTTTTCTTTGCGCTTTCTTTAGTCTATTGCAAACTAGCAAGTAAGCTCTCTTTTCTTTCAATTTTCAGTAGCTTTTAATTTATTTTTCATCATGTAATTGTGGTTAGGATGATAGGTTATATGCATGTTCATCTAGGTTAGCTATTTCATTAGTTCTTCGCTTTATTTCGCATGTTATGTTTAGTTTATCAAAACAACATGTTTAGATTAGATTAATTATGTAATATTAATATATATAGCCCGGTTTAATCATTGTATAATGTTTAGCATATTTAGCTTTATGTGTTAGTTGCTTTGTTTGCATTAAATCATGTTAGTAGTCATTAAACCAGACTTAGGTTTGCATTGTGTGTGTTTAGTTACATGTTTAGGCTCATGTATATTTTATTTAATCATACTTTGCATGGTAAGATGTTTGAAGTGGGCATCCAGATAAGTCTTCTTATCCTTCATAGCATATATACTTGTTTGGTTGCATTGATTTTCCACAATTCAAGTTTATGTGCTTTTTTGTGCAAAATTATTTGTTTTGGATGTTTTATAAACATTATTTATTTTTGGTTTAGTTTATAGCCATGAATCATAAAATCAATTTTTGTTAGAAATAACGTTATTTTGAAAAAGATGGCTTTATTCTTTAATAAAAAATGAATGATGTTTATATTTTATTAAATCATCTGGTTGATTAGGGTTAGTAAATGATTATAGTTAATAATGAATTTTGTGAAATAATTAATTATTTAATTTCATAAAATAAAAGGTTAATTGAGGCCAATCACTTGATTGGACAAGAGGAGTGCATCAATTAATGACCTTCCCTTTTTGTACTTAGTTCCCGAACCAAGAATATTTAGTTGTGGCGGATTAGTGCCTTTATTTAATTTTTCATTGTTAAAATTTTTTTAGTTTCTTTCAAAAATTAAGTGGCAACTCTATATTAGTTAAAGTAAGTTGGAACAATATAAGGTAGAAGAGTTTGGTTATGGTGTGCAACTTACACCTTACACCTTACACTTATATCTTTTGTGAAAAATTAAACCTTACACTTACACCTTTTTTGAGGTTGCACACCATATGCAACTCACTTACACCTTACACTTACACCTTATACTTATACTTACACCTTACACTTACACTTTTTGTGTAAGTGACACATGGTGTGCAATTGCACACTTAAGAAAAGTCCAAGGTAGAAATGCGCCTTATTCTCAAAAAAGGCATGACATCTACACCAACTTTAACTATAAAGTTGAGATTTTCAACTTCAGAAAATCCGAACTCTTCCTTGACAAAGCCCATTCTTGCGGTTGTGGTGTCGCAAAGGAAAATAAACTAAAATAAATACCAAAAAAAAAAACCATAATAATAAAGACTTTGTTTTTTAGATGGCAAATAAATAAATAAATACTTGAAGTGAAGAAATATACGAGCGGTTCGACTTTTTTTAAATTTTTTTTTAATACTGCAAATCAATTGAATTACTATCCTGAATTACTATCCTCAAGAATTACAACCAAAAAATAAAAAATTATTGAAAAATCCACTTTAGCAATTGTTTAAGGCATTAAATTTTGTAGATATTATTTATTGGTGAGAGATTCACTATTTGTAAAATAGTTTGGTAAGAAGTTCTTTTGTTGGTTTTGGAGGACATTTTGTTTCTAATTTTACCTCTTAATTTATCTGTTGATTTTTTTTTTAAAACTATTTGTTCAAATTTATATATATCTGTTCAAATTTATTTTCTATCTATTCAAAATTTCAACTATCTGTTCAATTTTTTTGTCTATCTGTTTATTTTTCCCCTTATTTGTTCAATTTTTTTCTTTTCTTTTCTTTGTATCTGTTGAAATACCAAGCAAACCAAATCCTATCCATTGAAATAGATACCCAAATATAACACTCCGAATAATGCCAGTTACGATAATTAATATTAAGCACCTTTAAATGCCTTAAACCAAAATTAAACTATTTGATTATATAGAATAATTAAATTAATACCTCAAAAAGAATATAGTGAATAAATTGTGTGCATATGAATTCCTTTGTCTAAATAATCATTAACATATATAAAAATATTTAATTGAATTTAAGTACCTCATATTATCTAGGAATATAAATGTAAATTACTGAATAAAAATTAATTAGAAATGAATACAATTGATTAGGAATTTAAGGGAATACATATGTCAAAATTATAAAACTTTGAAAAATTAGATCAATTTCAAGAAAAGCCTTTGTATAAATTTTGGTGGATCAAATTAAGCTAAAGAATAACTTCAAACTTGAAATTGAAACTTTATATATCTCAGAAATATTAATTGAGAGACTTAATAGCATTAATTTGACTTGAAGAACATTTCAGACATTTCGTTGAAAAAATTGAATAAGATTAACGAAATTAAGTAAGATTAAATTAGCTTAATTGAGATTAATTAAGTAATGAAAATCAAGAACTAATTTTAATATTCAAAGCAAGATATGATTAATTGATTAATTCTCATGAGTTATTTACAATATGTGTATAGTGATCTATTTATTAGGGAATTTTATTTTGAATCAGGAATTGAAAGCTGAGATAATTTAAGAAACCATAAGTGATGAGCTTAATTGAATCAGTTTAATGTGTAGAACCGTATGAGAGTTTATTTAAAAATTTGATTCAGATTAGTAAAATTAGGAAAGATTATATTAAGCTTTAATTGAGATTGATCAGATTAATTAAATTGAGAACTAAACATAATTGATTAGGATTAAGAAATGATTAATTAAGTGAATGTGTAATTAGTAGACTGATCTAATCCTACTTCAATTAATTAAGATGTTGACATGTATACTTGACAGACTTATAGAAAAGTTGAGAGCATCGCTGAAGACCTCTAGCCTTTACACGTATATGAGGAGGAAATGAACTCATTCATTTTGCTGGAGAAGTCAAAGATTTAGAGAGAGAGAGAGAGAGAGAGAGAGAGAGAGAGAGAGAATTTGTGCTGGAGAACTTAACCTGAGAAAGAGAGACCAAGAAATTGAAGAACTCAAGGTAGAACAAAAAGGAAGGAAAGAAAGCTCACTACAAGAAAATGCACTTTTGGCGACTAAAATTTTAGTCGTCAAAAGTAAGATTTTTAGTCGCCGAAGTCTTTTCCCGACTAAATATTTTGGTCGCTATATTTGTCGCGAGAAAACGGTCAGGGAAGGTTTTAGCGACCAAAAAAAATTTAGTCGCCAAAAGTCCTATAAATGGCTACTAATGTTTTAGTAGGGAAAAGTACAAGGTATTGGTGACTAAATATTTTTTAGTAGCCAAAAGTCATAAATTGGCGACTAAATATTTAGTTGCCAAAAGTTTTCAAATAAAATTAATTTTCATTTTCAGCGACTAAAACTTTTAGTCGCCCAAAGTATCATTTATTATTAGCTACTAAATATTTAGTAGCCAAAAAAAATGAATTTTCATATTTTTTTTAGCTACTAAACTATTTAGTCGCCTAAAGTCTCATATATTTTTTACTACTAAATTTTTAGTCGCCAAAAAATCTTTGGTTTGTTTTTGGCTACTAAATTTTTAGTAGCCAACAAGTTTTATTTAGTTTTTTTGGCTACTAAACATTTAGTCACCAAAAACTTTATTTAGTGTTATTTTTTTTTTTTATTATTATTATTAATTTCTGCACAACCTGTATTTATTTCGTGCAACCTGCACCCTGTATATAAACAAAACAATACATATGTCTATTTCTATTTCACTTTTAACCATCCAAAAATTTGGTCTTGTAACATCAAATTCTATACAAACCAAATATAATCCAACCCAAAATAATAATTCCATATAAACAGATAATCATACAAAAATGATGTCCTCCGTATACAAAAAAGAAATATCCACTAGTAATCTATACCACCAAAAAATAACTTCATCTCTGTTGGATCAACAACTATTGCAGTAATTGGTAGTGGAAAAGCTCGAGTTTGTAAAAGTCTTCCAGTAACAAGGTCCCATACCTACAATACGAAAATAAGTCATTTCGAGAAACAAAAATACTCATGCTAGGAAGATATTATTATGAAACATTTAATATAATTAAATAACCTTGCATGTGCCATCGAGGGAGCTTGATAAAAAAATTGAACTTGAGCTTGATAAAACATTTAACAAAAATACTCATGCTAGGAAGATATTATAAAGAGTTTTTTCTTTGTCAATACTTGGACCAGACTTTTTCATTAATATAATCATGACATTTAGCTAACCAGTTGTTTTAGACCATCGCATCATGTTTTGGATGAGAAGAAAGAAGAAAATCAACTAGGACACGAGGGGGAAAAAACAGTAAGAACATGAAACACTTGTTATCGATTTCAACACATTTTTCACAGTTGTCCCCATAATTTTTATAAATATCATTAACACATCATTTTGGATATATTTTCTATTTAAACTATCTGTTTTTAAAATACCCAAAAAGTATGGGATACTTGTAAACAGGGAATCATCTCAATTCACCCCCAATTAATCTAGACAGACACTAGAATTAGATATTCGACATGTACTGAGAAAATTTGTAAGCATTAACACAATATTCACATAATGAGAAGATGAAGTGACATATTTTCCCTCATTTATGACTAACATTTATATGATCCTAGCATTCCTTGTTTTGTATTGGCATTTGTAACCATGCAATATTACAAGTTGCATTTTCTCAACCTACGGGTCTGAATAACATTCCGTCAGTTGTCACAAGTTATGTTTGGCATGGGGAAGCTGTTCGTGTCGACCACAATGCGGATCAAGGGCTGTTTTGAATTTTCGCCCCCGAAACGCCATTTTTCGACTAAGTTTTGGGCGTATTCGTCTCTAAATCCCAACCTACGGGTCCGAATAACATTCTGTCATTTGTCACAAGTCCTATTTGGCATGGGGAAGGTGTTCGTGTCAGCCACACGGCGGTGTGGGGGCTGTTTTCAATTTTCGCCCCCGAAACGCCCTTTTTCGACTAAGTTTTGGCGTATTCGTCTCTAAATCCCAACCTATGGGTCCGAATAACATTCCATCAGTTGTCACAAGT
The DNA here is from genome assembly GCA_030407325.1 of Camellia japonica. Lineage (NCBI taxonomy): Eukaryota > Viridiplantae > Streptophyta > Magnoliopsida > Ericales > Theaceae > Camellia > Camellia japonica. Next base: position 116,155,377 of record JAPPVO010000016.1, read on the forward strand.
CATATTTGGCATGGGGAAGCTGTTCGTGTCGGCCACACGGCGGATCAAGGGCTGTTTTGAATTTTCACCCCCAAAACGCCGTTTTTCGACTAAGTTTTGGACGTATTCGTCTCTAAATCCCAACCTACGGATCCGAATAACATTCCGTCATTTGTCACAAGTCCTATTTGGCATGGGGAAGGTGTTCGTGTCGGCCACATGGCGGTTCGGGGGCTGTTTTCAATTTTCGCCCCCGAAACGCCCTTTTTTTACTAAGTTTTGGCGTATTCATCTCTAAATCCCAACCTATACGTCCGAATAATATTCCGTCAGTGGTCACAAGTCATATTTGGCATGGGGAAGCTGTTCGTGTCGGCCACAATGCGGATCAAGGGTTGTTTTGAATTTTCGCCCCCGAAACGCCGTTTTTCGACTAAGTTTTGATAAATAACATATCCTTAACACAATATTTGCACAAGCCTTCTAGACAGTCTCTTTTGTTATCCTTGTCAAGATAAGGTGGGACCTCTAGTGCATAGGAATAGAGCTGGTGGCTATGAATTACAGTGATAACATATAAGTTGACTGCTGAGCACAAGCATCAGGTCCTGAATTGCTATGAAGGACAATTGTTTTAGTGACGGACAATATTTTGATAAATTCTACTATTAGGATTAGCAACCAACAAATATTATAAAAATTAAAAATCTAGTACATTACTTCAGGACGGAAATGCACCATACAAACAAGTAAAAAAAACACAAAAGGATTAGATATTTAGGTATTCGCAATCTTACTGCATCAACAATTTCAGATAAAAAAAGAAAAATCATACCTCAGCTCTTACTCTTACAACTTGAACATTTGACAAACCAGTAAGATCAACAGCATACTCCAAGAATACACAACGCATGCTTATGGACTCCAGCAGTGTTACTTTCCAACCTAACCATCAATGATTGTCACTACATCATCCCTGACAAACAAACAAAACTGACAACAGGTAGGTGTTATAGGCAACAAATTGTGGCAAGACTGCATATAATTTTAGTCCTGTGTTTTCTATAGTTTTTTTTTCTTCTCAAACAATGGAAAATTCAACACTGCCAAGTTGTTTATAGTGCTGTAAATGCATTCCAGTGAAGGATCCTCTCACAATGGGCTTTGAATTAATACAAATAAAAAATTAAAAAATCTTCTATATTTTTGGGCTTCATTTCTGATTGTTAAGCTCTAGAGTAGGAAGGGTTCTCCTATGCATCTAATTCTTTCCAGAAAGGTAAAAATGACAACAGGTAGGTGTTATTGTTATGCCACAAAATTGTGGCAAAACTGCTTATAATTTTTAGTCCTGTGTTTTTTGCAGATTTTTTTTCTTCCTCTTAAGCAATGGAAAGTTCAGCTCTCCAAGTTGTTTATTGTGCTGTACCAATTGGAGTCTTATAATAACTAGGACCAAATACAATCAAAATCTTACAGTTCAATTATTCAACATATCATTTTATTATCCTCCCCTACCTTTTTTTGGCAATCAAACGACTCTAATAGCCACATATATATGAGTGTTAGAATCATACGATTCACGATTCAATCCAAGCTATCAAACCTGCAACATAAGCATTAAAATTTTCAGGAGAGTAGAACAATCCATTATGAGATCCTTGTCAAACTGAAAGGAAATTTTCCAATCATAAGCACCAAAAGAACATGGAAAAGATACAGGAATGTTCAAGGGCATATGAAACAAACCCAAGGTAGGTAGGTAACTACCCCAGTGGCCACTCCCAAATGTAAAAACATAGGAACAACTTCGTACAGGGGAAGCTACAATGCATAGAGTTATTGTATCCTAATTAAATACTCCTTTGAGTGTAAGTACATTAAGAACTTGAAAGCTCAACTGGTTTCCATTTTCCAGCATAACAGCCATAAACCATCAACTGTCTATTTCTGACCAAATTAATTTTGTCCAGGATTATCAAAGTAAAAAAGCTCAGTAAATAAGGAGGCTATATTGGCAGTTTAAGTCACTAGTGAAGCTACAATTGACCAAAAAGTCTAAGAAGGGAAAGCCTAACTGTTCAGAACATAAAGAGGCCCAAAGAAAAAATACAGCACAACATCTTTGAGCTTTAAAATGAATAATGGATATCCATTCATTTCGAAAAAATATGCTTTTCACACTCTAAAGCAGGTATATTCAAGTTACTTTTTATGTAATTTTGGAACTACTTCTACCATTCTTAAGCTATTACTTTGACAGCAAGTCAATGTTGATCAGCATGACTGATGAGATTCTCAACATAGAAAAAGGAAAGATCCAAAACTCCTGAGTTGTACATCAATGACAATGATGAAGAAGACAATTCACAAATTCCTTATCAAACTTAAGTATCTTGCATCTATATAAATCATTGCAGAAATCAGCCTTACTTTGATGACTGTCACATTCTTGGAGAACAAACAGAGCAGTGTAACTAGGAGGTCCATAATAAGTAATACTTTTTTTTTTCCCTTTCTTTCTCTTTTCTTATTTTACAAGAAGGGAAGCCACATGAATATTGAAGGTTCAATTGTAACATCGATGCACGTTATTGAATGTATAATTAGAATGGCATCCACTACTCGATTCACGATTGAAAAATTTAATGCTTATGTTTTCCATCTCACAGAATTTAAACTACTAAATGCAGTTTGAAAGTAACAGTACATGACAAAGTACAAGCATTCATCTCTTCCCATATCAGCATGAATTATTTCACCAAGATAGCTTCAAATTAATAGTTAGCTGGAAGCAAAATTGTAGATTCCATAAATTTGCCAAAGATTACTTCTACATGTACTTCAACTAATAATTGCCTAGTGCCATGGCAAGAGTTCATGCTATCGAGCAACAAAAGTTTATCTTTCTTAATCAAAAATGATTCCCATGATGCCACATACCCGCAGATTTTATTTTTTATCTTTCTTAATCAAAAATTACCCAAACTTTTTATGCACATAAAAAATTTAACATGAATTCAATAATAATATTAAAAAAATCTTGAATTAAGAAAATCAGACATTCCAAAACAAATGATGGCAACACCTAAACACTTGGACACAACTAAGTAACTTCCCTCAAAATCAAATTCATCAAACAAAAAGGACAAGATTTTATTGTTGATAATGTTATTGCCAACCAAATCACCATGATAATTTGTGATAACACATGGTTCCACCATCCATTAAAATTTTCCCATGGTGCCACAAGTTTCTTCTTTTCTTTTCTTTTTCTTAATCAGAAATGAGCCAGGTTTTCATTGCACACACAAATTTTAAATCAATTCAGTATGTTAAAAATGAATGAATTATGCACACAATAAAACAAATAAATTAACACCAACACCATTCATTACTTCTAACAGAATCAGTGAGAGCATCAGAAATTACCAACCACCAAAAAAAAAAAAAAAATTCAAACCAAGCTAATTGAGAAAAACAAAATCTAATTCAATTCTGACCCAATTGCTTGAATTGAGTATGGTTTAATATATGAAAAAGAAAAAAAGACAAACAACATATGGATATAAAAATTCAAAGAAAATCAAACCACCTATCAGATTCTACCTAGCTAAGGAAACATCATTTATTATTCAAATTCATTATATCTCTGTGAAGGTAAATACTTACACACAGCTAAGCCCTCAAATTCAAATTCAGAAAACAAAAAGGAGGATGAGATTTCACAGTGACTCAAGCTTTTGTTATGCATAAAAAACTCAAAATCATTCAATCATGAGCACGAATAGCTATTAGGATCACAAAAATCACTACCTCCACCAAATCAAAGCAAGACCATTTTTTTATAATAAAAAAACAAATCAAATTGAAACCCATTTGCTTAAATTGAGTAGGATTTGAAATATAAAACTCAAAAAATAATAAAAAAATCAAAACCCATATGTAGAATACAGAGCAAATATCAATCCTATTAAGCGAAGAGGACTTCACCGAATTGAGTCCTAAAATTTTCCATTAACTTACCTACTAATAATATTCTTAAATTGTTCAGTACCTTAAATCAATTGCTATCTACCTAATAAAACCCTAGATCCGAGATGGTGAAATGGGGAAATAGAGGAAGAGAGAGAGAGAGAGAGAGAGAGAGAGAGAGACCTGAATGTGGCTGGGAGGGGGGCCGCGATGGTGAGCGACGGTGGCGAGAGCCGCGATGGTCAGCGGCGGTAGTGAGAGCCGCGATGCTCGGTGGTGGAAGTTCGATGGTAACTGTTAGCAGGGATGGTGAGGGTGAGGTTTGCTAGTGTTTGACACAGAAGTGTATATGATATCGTGTGTCTGTGTGTGTGAGAGACAGAACAGAGTGTAAATAGATCGGGTGTCAAAAATAATTTGTTTCCCTCTAAAACAAAAATTTCAACCTTTCGCGACTAAATATATTTTTGGTTGGTCGCCAAAGGTAAAAAAATAATTTTTTAATTTTCAATCGGCGACTAAATGGTTTAGTAGCCAAAACTCAACATACAGCGACTAAGATTCTTTTTTGTCGCTGAAGAAAAACGTTTGGCAACCAAAATTTTGGTCGCCAAAGGTAAAAAATTAATTTTTTATTTTTCTTTCGGCGACAAAATGATTTTAGTAGCCAAAACTTAATATACGGCGGCTAAAATTTTTTTTGGTCGCCAATTCTAGCATTTTTAGCGACTAAAATTTTTTTTAGTCGCCAAAAACCAATATACCCCGTCTAAAAAAATTTAGTAGCTAAATATTTTACTTTTGGCGACTAAAAAAATTAGTTGGTCACCAATTTCATAACTTTTGGCGACTAAATTTTTTTTTAGTCGCCAATTTTGGTCGCCGAATGTGCATTTTGTTGCAGTGGCTCAAGAATTTAGCAAATTAAAGCTTTAGATATGAAAGTTTAAGCTTAATTCTTGTAAATTAATCACCTAACATCTCAAATTATAGAAGGAATTAGGTTCAATTTCATGTAATATGAAAGAAATTGAAGTTTTGATTTTGTTTTGAAAACTAAGAATTTGTTTGATTTTCACCCTTAATCCAAGTATGTAATGTAATTTAAGAGTTTTGAATTCAACTTAAACATATTTTGGAACATCTATGATTATAATTTAAGTTTTGAGTTTGATATAAAGAAAAATTGATATAAATCTAAGTTAGGGCAAATTAAGAATTAAATTGAGAATTTAGTTATGATTTGATTTTGAAACATATAAAATTAGTTAGTTTTGATTTTAATTACATACATGCAAATACATTATTAGGAATTCTACAACCTCAATTTTAGATTTTGAAGAGAAAGAGAAAAGAGTTTGAAATCAATTTCATATTATTTAAAAGAAATGAAGAAATTGAATTGGATTGTAGGATCAAGAAATTAATTTAAAAATTTTATCACTTTAGGCTTGATTTTATTTACCTTCGATGAATTTACATAATTTAGGATGAATTTTGCATCAGTTTTGGTAACAAAAAATTGAGTTTAGAAGATTCAACCAAGAAGAATTTTCGGATTGCTCCAAAATACCTAGAACCACACGTGTTGCTGTAAGTTCCATACGTGCGGCTGACGAACCAAAACAAGGCCACAACTTTTGAAATAACTGCATGTGTGGCACCTTTCCGCACATACAGCTGGGACTCCCACACGTGCGGAACACAAGGAATGTGTGTTTTGATCTTCTTTTGACCTTTTCGACCCTCCAGACACCTCTATGCATATATTAAGACTGACCGGAAAATAAAATACATTTAGGAACCAACTTTAATTAAGCTAATTGAATGAAGGAAGTTAAAGAAGGAAACTAAAGTTAATTAAGTGCTTTCGTTTTATCGAATTGTGTGTTATGTTGGTCGGTCATATGAGGAGACATATCGGACTCAAGCCCATTGTAAGAAATATTATTGTAAAGTTCTGTTTGAAAATTAGTTTTGAAAATTATTGATGATATATCATGACACCATGAAATTCTTATTTTGTTTCCAAATGAATGAATGTCCTATATTTTGTTAAATCTATCAATGACATCCTTAGAGAGTCCTAGCCATTGGGGGATAGTCTAAATGTATCTTGGCTATATTTGAGCTCCACCGCCACTGAAGTGTGGATTGTCTAATCGTACTCAGGTTGATTATTTCATTAAGAGGTTCTAATGGATGCATCATGTATGATATCGAGATTATGTAATGATCTTATATAAAGTATGAATGTTATATGATTTGATACTTTACTAATGAGCAAAAGCGAATGTGATATGAAATTAAGTTTTACAAATAAGCTTGGAATTCATTCATTTACCACTTTACTTGATATTACTCATTGGGCTTTAGCTCACCTCCATCCCCTATATATATGTAGGTGAGCAACCTTAGAGTTTGCATTTGAAGACCTTTGAGAAAGCCTTTTGGAGTTGTTACTTTGAGTTGAGACTTTTGTTTGCCTCCATTCGAAAGTGTTTTGCGAAGTCAAGATTTTTATAAATTTGTAACTGTAAATAATGCTATATGTATGTAATTATATATATGTGTGTCTTGTCATGTCATTTATGTTGCTCATTGGATGAAATAATTTTTGTTTGCTTCCACTTTAGGCCCCATTATATTAAGGGGATGTTTGGCAAAGGCTATTTTTTTTGGCTTTTTAGACTAAAATTCACAAAAAGACAAAATATGTTAAAATAGCCAATAAGACAAAATGTCACATCAAATCCATAGTCATTTCACTTTTTCCCTCACAAACATCACATGCATCTACAAAAAAATTCAACTATCTTCCTAAATACAAAAATTTTAGTCTACTAAAATAGCAACTTTCCAAACACCCACTAAATATTTTGTGATTTGTCTGGATAGGCCTTAGGTAATCTTTAATTACTGGTTGGTCACCTATCTAACATCTAGGGACAGGTTGGGGTCGTGACACCAAACCAACCCATATTTGTTGCAATACCAAAGAAAACCAAACCCTATCTGTTCAATTTTTTTATCTGTTTAAATCTCTATCTTCTCTCTCTCTCTCTCTCTCTCTCTCTCTCTCTCTCTCTCTCTCTCTCCTTATTTCATGATCATTGTAACGCCCTCGAAATAGGGGTACTTATCAATTAGTCCTATTAACTAGACTTATTTACCTACAGGTCCTAATTAATAAATTTAATACTATAAAAATAAGAGAGTGATAAATTTATCACTAAAATTATTAATAAAAATAAAGAGACTGATAAATTTATCACTATAAATTTATTCATAAAAATAAAAGACTGATAAATTTATCTTATCACTTAATAAATTTATCAATAGGACTTAATGGGTAATAAGTCTCCAAAGTAGGATCTATTGGGTAATAAGTCTCCAAAGTAGGACCTATTGATAATTTACCCCTCGAAATATTTACGTAAGAAGGACACAAGATTACTCACTATTAGGATCTTGATTCCAATGCAATCATTTCCAAACATACATGGATATATATATATATATATATATAGGTTATACTATGTCATCCATAACATCATTATTAAATCTCAAACATGTATATTCATTAAGACATCCAGATATTTACAAAAGTTCCACATGCAAGTATATTCAACATTTCTAGAATATGAATCTATAGCATGTGAAAATATAAGTCAAGTGCAAATTAATGTCCTCAAGGGCTACAAATTCCAAGGCTTAGGCCCGGTTACACAAAAGTTGTTTTCAAACCCATACATAAAAAGCCTTGGCTTTTCCAAAATAATTACAACAAAAAGGTAAGAGCCTTGTACTCTCAAAACACATTCCATGCCTTTAATTTGGCAGAATCACCACATCCTTTCCTGGACAAGATCCCATAGGGTAAGCACAAAGCCCAGTAGAGAAGTCTAACAAAGTATATAAACTTTATACAATTTCATGAGATAAATGCATATGTCATATCATCTTCTAAATGTATTTCTCATCTTTTAAAAGTCTTGTACATAATGCAAATTTTTTTGAAACATAAAGCTCCAACAATTTCCAATATAGTTTTCAAGGGAGTAGTAAATATGACTCAGGTAATCCCTAGGTTAGTGTCCATAAATTGTCCTAACAAGTTTTACAAAACCTCACTTTACCTGTCTTTTACCGGAAGGCACATTGTACCTCCTTACCACTAGGCGCGTTGTACTTCCTTACCACTTTACCGGTCTTTCACCGGAAGGCATGTGGCACCTCCTCACCACTTTACCGGTCTTTCATCGAAAGGCACGTGGCACCTCCTCCATGCGTGGTTTTTGGTCTATCACCCTAAACACTCAGGCCAACTTAAACAGTACCAATCTACACCACCTATCCAAACTTACCACACGTATTTACCCCAAAGCAAATCAAATGATCTTGTTTCACAAACAATTCTTTTTTTAAAGCATTCACTAAAAAATGCAATTCAAAATCATATTCAACAACAATATAATGGAGTGCCGATGCAAGATGTATCCATGCATTTTGATATTTCCATTTTTTGATGCCTCCACACAACTTTCCATTTGTGATCCAATTATCCATTTTCAATTCTTCCACACAATCTTCCATTGTGATCAACAAACCCATATCTCTTATCAATGTAAAAACATAATACAACCCCAAGAGATAATACAATAATCTTTACATTTACTATGCAAAAACTTCCATTATACATATACATATACATATACATATACATATACATGCGTTTTCGAGAATTAGACAACAATTCCATAACATGTGCATTCTCTATATATTAATCATCATTTTTAATTTGGTTATATCAAGACCAATCAACAACATGCTACAACAAGCCTCAAAATCTACTCTTTCTCATTTTTCCATGGAATTTCTCATATATATACAATAAAAGAAATTTGTCAATCATAAATCCCTCATAACACTTATTCAAACATGGGTTTCACAATATCTCTACATTTTCCAAAATTCCCAATTTCTAGGGTTTCACCAAAATTAAGTTTTTGTCCATTTTTGAAAGGATTTTTGCCCAACAACTCACACATACAACTACATAGTTCAATATCCTTAAAGATATGGAAAGTATAGAGGAAACCCACTTTAAAGCCCCTTTGGAGTTCATAAGCCCAAAATCATATGTTTCAACTACAAGGAGAAGCTCTAAATAAGCATGGACTTGGAAAAAAAATGTAAATATAACTCAAGAAATCCTTGCCTTAAGCTTTGAAGAAGAAGAGAGAAGAAAACTCCCAAATTTGACGGTGTTGAAATCCGTTCTCCACCGCACAAAATGAAGCCCTCACTTAGCTCTCCAAAATTAAGGTAGGATGTTGGGTCAAAACTTCTATAATTCAAAGAAATCAAGAGTTTAAGGAGGTGGGTGGAGGTTTTTAGAGAGAAGGGAAAGGAGAAGATATTTTTAGAGACAGAGAGATGTGTAAAAGTGAGATACACTTAGCCCAAGGAGAAGAAAGAGAGCAAATTTTTGGACCAAGCACATTCCCGCATGTGCACGCCTTTTTCCGCACATATGGCCCGTACTCTCCGTAGGTGTGGCTCCCACTTCGGCATGTGCGACCCTCCTCCCCGCTCGTTCCTTCCACTCGTCTAATAAAAGCAGTGGCTAACTAACGGAGGCCTCACCTCACTGCACGTGCGGCCACACTTCCCGCACGTGCGGTTTTGCTTCTCTCTCAAAAAAGCACTAGCAAGACCCGCAACACCCCAAATTTCAACTGTGATTCAATTCTAGAACGAAAATAAAGACACAAATTTCAAGAAAGGTTTCAAGAATGGTGATCCTAAATGGTTGACGAGACCTTGGATTAATTCCCAACAAGAGTAAGATAAACACAATTAAAGGATAACAAGACGGGTTGTATACCCGGACATCATAATCATCATCAACAATAATAATAACAATAACACCAACACCAACACAGCAAAAAAATGATAGTAATTTTCAACAAATCTAAAGATACAGATCACATCTGAGAGAGGAGAAGGTGAAGATTCTCTATTCAACCAAACACATAGATCAGATCAGATCCGAGTTCCTCAACATCATAAATTCTCAAAAATCACAAAAATTAGACCAAAATACATACGAATGAAGTGAAATCCATTATGCATAGACATATATAAACAGAAAATTATATATGATTTGTGTCTGTTCAAATTTTTTTTTTATCGGTTCATTGTTTTATCTGTTAAAATAACCCCTATCTATTGAACACCTATATGTTGACACATAGAGAAATCCTCCATTCAAAGGTTTGAATTCTAGCTTCATTTTTCTACAAATTTCTCAGTGACCAAACAAGGTCTAATCAAACGAAGACTTTACCATCAAAACTAAAGCGATTTAGGTTTAGACCCGATCCATTTGATGTTTTGAATCCAGGTTTTATTGTCCTATATGATTGTTCATCTCTTATTTCTCCTTATTCCCGATTGAGTTTGGTTATTAGAGTGTCTTGGTTGTGTTAGGAATAGCTTGGAAGTTACTTTTTGAAAATGGTTCCTGCCTAAATTTTGGCTTTTTTGCTCGAGTGACACTTCTTACGCTCGAGCGGTCTTTGAGAATCTCAGTACTTTTGCAGGCCTGCAGAGATATTGGGATTTGGCATTCTTCACTCGAGCAGTACTTCTTGCGCTCGAGCGGTGCTCCTTAAGCTCAAGTAGTGGTCTTCTATTTGCAAAACTTCCGGGATTTTGTATTCTTTGCTCGACCAGTAAACTTCTTCACTTGAGCAGTCCAACTTATTATGCCTGGTCGCTCGAGCAACACCTTTTGCGCTTGAGCGGTCTGCATGTATATCAGTTCGTAAAGTCACCTTTTTAGCTCACTTTTTCATCTCTCTCTCTCTAAACATTTCAAAACCCTAAGTTAAGACCCTCTCCCTCTAAAACTCACATTCTCTCTACAAATACACCTGGATCCATTGGTTTCTCCACCTTAGTCTCTTCGTTAAAAAGGTAGATCACTCCGGGAGCTTTCTTGTGATTGAAACAAAGTTGGGTTTCAACATTGTTAAGGTTCCACCACTCTCTCTCTTGCCTTCTAGCTTCAAGCTAGGGATTCTTTGCACTTTTTTTTTTTTAATGGTTTTTAACTTAGTTATTTGTTATTTTCTAAAACAATATTGAGGTTTGGGAATTTTTGGACAAATCTAGGGTTTTGGGTTAAGAATCAAAAGAGGGGTATTCAAATTAATTCTTGAAAATGGTTGTGGGATTGTAAATGAGGATGTGTTGTGATAAGATGATGTGTTTTTATCCTCGGGATTAATTTATAAATAAAAAAGAGTTTTGCCCTAAGGATTTCAAATGTTGATTTTGAAAAAAGATAATGGAATTGATTTTGGAATTGTGAAATTGGGTTGGTATTGATAAGGATAGTGAAGTTGGATATGTGTTATCACTCACATCTTGAAATTTGAGACAATTTATCTTTATGAAAGATGTATTTATCTTTTTAGAGATATCTGTTTTGGGCTATTGGTGGAGGATAACTATGATTGTTGTAGAAAATGCATGTGAACTAGGAGAATTGAAACTATTTTGTTTTCCATTTGCACTGGGCATTGTAGCATATTAACACATTGAAAATGTTTATTTTTTAGTGAAAAAGATGAGAATACTCGGTGAATCTGGGTAGGGGGTGTGGTTACGATATTAAATTGGCCTATGTGTCCTTGGAGAAAAACCAGAAACCCGTACAGATAGGTGTCGAGCCTTCTGGTTAATACCGGTAGAAATTGGTAGTACTTGTATAGTCTACTTGCAGACACATACCTAGAGATTCACAGAGTTGTATTAACAGTCCTACTTTCTATTGAAAAGGAAACGTTTTATGAATTTTGATATAAACTTGGTATTGCATTGTTTTGGAAAGAGATATAAATGTTTGTCACGAGCATTGCATATGCATTCACCTTATGACTTTGTTAAGATTCATAAACTGTGTTGTAGTATTTCTACTGGGCTTTCGCTCACCTTATGTGGAAAACCATTTTTAGGTGCTAATGATATGCCTTCGCCAAGGCAATAGCTTGGGAGGACTTGGAGCAAGAGCTTCATTTTGTTTACTTGTTGTAATTATTTTCGTACAAGCCTAGGGCTTTATTTGTATTGAGTTTAAAACTCATTTTTGTTATAACCAAGCATTGTCTTGGAAGATTGTAGCCATTAAGGCATTATCTTATTTGTTTACGTTCATCCTATTTCCTTATCATGTAACATATGTTATAGATTCAGGGTTAGACTTGTGAATGTCTATCTACATATGTTACTCTTTTGTATAAGTAATTGGAATTAATGGAGGATAATTGTTTTATCATGTGTTGTTATTTAATTAACATGATGTATGGTTTATTGTCATTTATTTCGGGGCGTTACAACTTGGTATTAAAGCGTACCGAGTTTAAATACTTTGGGTATGTGGGAAGTGGTTCTTACCACAATGGGGTTATCTTGTTTGATAGGGATATTTGTATGTATGGTCTGTTATGTGATAACATGTTTATGTGGCTAAATGGGTATGAAATTTAATTTCTAAGATGTTGATTGGGTCTACGAGTTGCTAGAAGTCCTGTTAGAAGGGCACTTGATCACTACTATTTCTAATTGAAACTCTAGCAACGTTGCGGGACGATCATTATCTAGAAAGGAAGTTTGTATGTGTTTATGTGACTATGTGCTTATGTGGAGTGATTTAATTGTTGTCCATCATATTAGGACGCGATTGAATTAGCTTCGCCACATTTGTAAATGTGCTAATCTCTTGTGTTACCTTCATAGGATGTCAGGATGTGGACATGGTGGTGGTATGTGTGGCAGGCCTAGACGACGTAAGGTGTCATTATCGGATGAAATTTCGGCACAGGTAGAAGGAGTTGATTAGGCCAATGTGGCTGAACAAGTTGGTCAACAGGCCATCGGCGTTTTGGCCAGTGAAATGGCCAGAGCCTTGCGGGAATCCATGGACAATCTCAGGGCTAAGAATCAAGCCCAGACCCATGTTGTTAAGACAGGGTCATCTTTCTTGAAGAGTGAGTTCTTCCGGTCGAATTCGGATAAGTTTTTGGAGGATTCGAAGGAGCCACTGAAGGCAGATGAGTGGCTAGAGCAGATAGTGAGGACGTTTGAGATGCTTGGCATCGAGGAGAATGGGTTTAGGGTGACCTTGACATCCTTCCAATTGAAGGGAGATGTGGCTCAGTGGTGGAAGTATGCGCGTGGGCACATTGGGGTGACTTGGGAGGCCTTTGTCAACGCCTTCTAGGACAAGTTTGTACCTTCTGCTATTAGGGAGAAGTTGAGGGAGTAGTTTTCGAAGCTCAAACAGTTGAACACACTGGTGACCGAGTTTAAGTCTACCTTCACTAGTTTATCAAGGTTTGCACCGGAGCTCGTGGCGATGGAGGAACACCGTTGCATCAAGTTTGAGAAGAGCTTGAGGACCGGGCTCTTGTTCAAAGTGGCCAGGTCAATGATTAGGGACTATGGACGCCCTATGGGAGCGACGGCTCATCTTGAGAATGTGGTTCAAATGGAGGAGGAGCAGATAAGGGACTCTAGGAGGATAGGGACTCTAGGAGGAGTCAGGAGGTTCAAGGAGAGACTCAAGACAATAAGAGGCAGAGGGGTTCTACCCCACAACAGTCCTAGGGAGAACAGTCTAGGTCCACTTTTCCTATACTGAGTTCTGGGTTAGAAAGAGGTGGTAAGAGAGGGATCACTTGTTTCAAGTGTGGCCAGCTGGGTCATAAGTCTATAGTTTGCCCGCAAAAGGGAGGAGGGCAACAGTCTGCACCATCGGAGGCTTGTTCTCACAACTAGAGTCAGGGAGTGAGCAGTCGCCTACCTGTTATTAGTGTGGGCAGCATGTGAGGAGGTTTTTTCCTCGGTCGAGTGGCACATCTGGTGCATCTGGTGCATCTGCTCAAAGGCAGACATAGAGCCATTAGCCTACACAGTCAGTACAGGCCTCAAGGGCCAACTAGGGAGCCTCTTCGACTTAACCAGTGTTTCAGACTTTTGCTCCGAGGGGTGAGCCGGTAGAGCAAAGACTTACAGGGCGTGTGTATGTTGTTACCACGCCAGACTAAGTGCCAGCGCCTTTAGTAGTGAGAGGTAACTTCTTGCTGTGTAATTCTATTGCTAATGTGTTGATTGATACGGGTGCACCTCATTCTTTTATCTTGTCTACATTTGCATCGGCATTGGGGTTAGAAGTGGCTTAGTTAGCATCTCCACTCAGGGTAGGGTCACTTGTTAGTGGTGAGGTTATGTTGCATCAGGGGTATCGGGGTTATGAAACAGAGGTTGTTGCTTGCTAACTCTCTTTTGCATTCGTGTTGATTGATATGTCGAGTTTCGATGTTATATTGAATATGGATTGGTTTTCATTCTATTGGGCTGATATAGATTGTTACCATCAGAGGGTTAGTGTATGTACCTTGAGTGGTGATTGTTTTTATTTCTTGGGGGACAGAGTTGATAGAGACTTGTTGCTAGTGTGTGATCCGCGAGGTTGGAGCGAGCGTAGTCTCCTTCTTGCTACATTCTTAGGTGTTGAGAGTGATACGGTCCTAGTTGAGTTATCGAAGATAGTTTGTGAATACCTGAATGTCTTTCCTAAAAATCTCACTAGTTTACCACCTCACTGTGAGATTGAGTTCTCTATCGACTTCGTGCCTAGCATGGCCCTGATTTCTATGGCACCATATAAGTTTGCACCCGCCGAGTTGAGTGAGTTGAAGATTCAACTCTAAGAATTGTTAGATAAGGGTTTTATTAGCCCTAGTACATTACCTTGGGGAGCACCGGCTCTTTTTGCCAAGAAGAAGGATGGCGCATTGCGATTTTATATTGATTATCGGAAGTTGAACTGGGTAACTGTTAAGAACAAGTACCCATTGCCTCATATAAATGATTTATTTGACCAATTAAAGGGGTCTTGTTGTTTTTCCAAAATAGACTTGAGATCGGGTTATCACCAGTTGAGGTAAGGGAAGAGGACATCCCGGAAACGGCATTCCGTACACGGTATGACCATTATGAGTTTCTAGTGATGCCTTTTAGGTTAACCAATGCATTGGCCTTGTTTATGGATTTGATGAATCGAATCTTCCGTGAGTTCTTAGACTGTTTTGTGGTTGTCTTTGTTGATGACATCTTGATTTACTCACCCTCTGAGGAGGAACACAAGGAACACTTGTGAGTTGTGCTTGGGTTGCTTAGAGCCCACAAGTTTGGGAAGTGTGAATTCTGGTTGAAAGAAGTTAAGTTCTTAGGCCATGTGGTATTCGAGGAAGGGGTAACTGTAGACTCTTCAAAGATAGAAGCAGTATAAGATTGGGAACAACCTAAGAACGCTTTTGAGATTTGTTGTTTCTTGGGGTTAGCCGGGTATTACCACCGTTTTGTGAAGGATTTCTCTAGGTTAGCCTCACCTTGACTAGACTGACGAGGAATGGAATCAAGTTTGTGTGGAGTGAGACTTGTGAAAAGTCATTCCAAGAACTTAAGGTTAGACTTATCACTGTTTCAGTGTTAATTATTCTGGAGAGGGGTTTGGGTTATTCTGTGTATTGTAACGCATCTTGGGAAGGTTTAGGTTGTGTCTTGATGCAAGAGGGAAAGGTAGTAGCTTATGGCTCACACCAATTGAAAACACACAAGAGAAACTATCCTACACATGACCTAAAGCTAGTACCAGTAATATTTTCCTTGAAGATTTGGTGGCATTACTTGTATGGTGAGAAGTTTGAAGTATTCTCCGATCACAAGAGTTTGAAGTACCTGTTTTCACAAAAAGATCTAAATTTGAGGTAAATGAGGTGGATGGAGGACTATGATTTTGAGTTGTACTATCATCCGCAATGCCTTGAGTAGGAAATCCTTTAGCAGTATAGCTAGTATTGCCATCCAAGAATGGGAGATTTTGGATGCCATTGGTGAGTTTGACTTACATCTTAGCGAGTTTGTTGAGTTGGCTGCTTTGTTTATTGCAGTTGCACAACCTGAAATTGTGAATTAGGTTATAAAAGTATAGAGGGGTGATCTTGAGGTAGAAACCCACCCTAAAGAAGATCTCTAGTGGAAAGGTAGAGAAGGGCTTGAACGTGTATTCTGACTTGAGAGTTAGATACCTTAACCGTCTTTTCGTGCCAGAGTCTTGTTGAGAGGAGGCACTCTGAGAGTTTCACCATTCACGCCTTGCGGTACATCCAAGAGGCACAAAGATATATCACGACCTTAGTCGCTAGTTTTGGTGGAAGGGGAGAAGAAGGATGTAGCCTTGTTTGTATCGAGCTGTTTTACTTGTCAGCAAGTGAAAGTCGAGCATCAAAGGCCAGCGGTTTGTTACAACCCTTGCCTATAGCCGAGTGAAAATGAGAGAATATCATGATGGATTTTCTTATGAGTCTCTAAGGACTCAATGGGGTAATGATGCCATATGGGTAATAGTTGATCGATTAACTAAGTCAGCTCACTTTGTACCTATACGTACGAGGGACTCGGTAGATTTTCTTGCTGACCTTTATGTTAGGGAAATTGTTCGACTTCATGGGGTCTCTGTGACTATTGTTTCAGATAGAGATCCACTTTTCACGGCTCGGTTATGGCATAGCCTTGTCACGACCCAAACCCGGCCCTATGGGTTTAGCACCGTAACTGGCCAGTAATCCGAGATTACCGAAGGCCTGCTGAACAGTAATACAGTTAAACAGAGTACGGGGCCTGGCGGAAGCCAATACAGTAAGTAACTAGTGTCCATTGAGCTGTGAAAATCTGTATGCCAAAAACTTTTTTCATGCATTCATACAGTTCAGAGCAGTACAGTCTACATACGGTCTATACAATCATATACAAACATTCAGTACGGGGACCTAATCCCTCGATAACAGTACAGTAAAACAGTAGACAATCTATACAGTAGTACAAAACGGTAAGGAGACCGATGGGGAACACAAAAACACCCCAAGCCATAGCATGGCAACTCGGAACCTCGCAGTGAGGCACATAGGCTGGCTTAACAAAACTGGGGACCAACCCACGCTCCTAGCTCCGGTCTGGCTGCTGAGAACCTACATATATATATAAACAGTGAGCTAAAGCCCAGTGAATAACATAAAGCGTAAAGAGGTTATGAATGAATGTCCTTATAGTAATGAAAACAGTTCATTTAGCAGTAATTCAGTCTTTCAGTATTTCAGTCAATCAGTCATATGTGGTACATCCATTAGCCTATAAACAGTAGGTCCAAAAGGACCGGGTCTTAACAGACCCATCAGTAATGATAGCCATCAATCAGTAAACAGTATGGTTCCACGAGGGAACCGACAGAGCTCTGTAACAGTAACAGTAAACAGTAAGTGCTAAGGATGCCACAATACAGTTCAGAATACAGGACATACATTCATTCAGTAAATACGTCAGTTCAATAAACAGTTCAGTTCAGTATTCAAGAGATAACCATTTTGAACATATCTTTACACAATCGTTACTCATAGAGATTGGGCTAATAGCAGCTAGAGCGCGTCCCCGAGAGCCAACCCTAAACAGTTAACAAATAGAACACACACTAAGTTTCACAGTCGGAAGGGTGATAATTTAAATCCCTAAATTTCCTCGGTGTGGTTCTACATTTATATCCTCAATAAGATGTCTTAAACTAGGCCTAAGAATGCCTAGGATGGAATGAGGATGCGAAAATACACTTAGAAAACAATTCCAGAATTTTCAATGAAACAAGGCCTCCGCTCGAGCGCAGGTTTCCCCGCTCGAGCGAACAAGCAAAACAAGGGTCCCCGCTCGAGCGTCAACTTCCCCGCTCGAGCGTGACACACAATCCTCCGCTCGAGCGTACATTCCTTCGCTCGAGCGGACTGATGAACAGTACAAGATGCTGGATGCTCGATTTCTCCGCTCGAGCGCGAATTACTCCGCTCGAGCGGACTGCAACACAGGTCAAAAATACTGGGAGCTTGATTTCCCCGCTCGAGCGGCACTTCCCCCGCTCGAGCGGAAGGCAAAAATCTGGAAAACCCAGATTCGAACTCCAAGTCCAAAACCCAGTTTTCAAACACCAAAATCGATCCTCTTGGGCCCACTTTCTGGAAAACTCTTTAAAACACATAATGCTACTTGATTCCAAGCTCAATTTGTAAAATCAAAGCCCAAGGGGAGTTTAATCAAGCTCATTTCCAAACCCATTTTCAAGAACATGTATGAACAACATTCCAACATGACATGCATGCATTCAAACCAATTTAAAGCTCCAATGTGAGGCTCTAATGAGCTCAATACTTTGAAAACAAGATGAAAACATGGATTTGTACATGCTTATGAACATGCATGTGGTATTTAACCATGAAATCAACTCCAAACTCACTAAATTCAACATGCATGCAACAATGGAGTTCCAATTCAACATATATGAGCAAATTCATGACTTAACTTCTCTATAACCATGATACATGCAAGATGGAACTCAAAGACAACGAGAAGAAGGTGGATTCACTTACCTAAGTCTTGAATTACAAGGTGAGGAAGCTAAATGAGCAATCTACACTTCAATTCTCAAGCAACTCTTCAAGTTTTCAAGCCAAAACAACAAGAGCAATCCTCTTCTCTCTAACTCTCTTCTAATTTCGGTGGGGACTAAGGAAAAGGCTGAGGAGAAGCTTTGATCAATTGATATATTCAATGTAATAAGGCTCTATTATAATAATAAAAACAGGTCCACTATAGGTGGCAATTTGGTAGATAAACCTAAGTTTGCAATTAGCTCATTTTAATCTAGTTTAATCATGCCTAATAAATTTTCAGATAAATATACCATTAAATCACAAATATTCTACTGATCCCGAAACTCTAAACGGTTCCTAATTCGGTCGCCGATAAGGCCTTCAATTAGCAGTTTAAACATATGAATTCAAACAGATAATCAATCAATCAAACAGATGCAATATTCAATTCAATAGATAAACTTATTCAAGTATCAGTCATTATCAGTTCAGTTTAGCAGTAACCGGTAGCTAATTCAGGAGTTTATCAGTAATCAGTACGAGGGTTGTTACAAGCCTATAGAATGCTTTAGGTACTAGATTAATTTTTAGTACCATCTATCATCCTCAGATTGACAGAAAGTCAAAGTATATGCTTCTGGGCTATGTTCTTGACTTTAAGGGATTGTAAGAGAGGCACTTACCTTTAGTGGAGTTTGCTTATAACAACAACTTCCAATAGAGTATTGGCATGGCACCATTTGAGACCTTGTATGACCGACCATGTATATCTCCTATGTGTTAGGCTGAGGTGGGTAATGCATCTATGATAGATCCAGAGTTGGTCCGAAAAATGACCGAGAAGGTTGCACTTATCCGTAAGAGGTTGGTTACGGCTTAGAGTCATCAGAAGAGCTATACTAACTGTAGGAGGAGACCGTTATCCTTTGAGGTAGGACATCATGTCCTCTTGAAGCTATCACCTAGACAGAGTTTGATGAGGTTTAGGAAGAGTGGAAAGTTGTCTCCAAGATTTATTGGACCTTTTGAGATCTTAGAGCGGATTGGGGAGATAGTTTATCGTTTGGCCTTGCCGCCACAGCTTTCCAGGGTTCATGACGTGTTTCATATTTGTATACTTCGGAAGTATAAGCTAGATCCATCACACATGTTGGATTGGACTGAGTTAGAGGTAGATGAGGATACCTCGTATGAGGAGAGACCAATTAGAGTTTTAGATACTTGAGACTAAGTCTTGCGAGGCAAGACAATTCCATTGGTAAAGTGTTGTAGAGACATCACGGGGTTGAGAAAGCAACTTGGAAACATGAGTTGGAAGTTCGTGAGAAGTATCTAGACCTATTTGTTGATGTTTGAACTTGTATTGAAAATCTTGTCTTGTTAATTTAATATAAACATTGTATATATTTTGGAAATATGAATTGTATATTCAGTAATGAGCACGTGTTTATCATGGTGATGAGAATGAATGACCGGTCGATGGGTTATGAAGATGAATTTGATTTACTATCATTGTTTTAATTGGTTTAAACTTGGTTTTGTTGTTTGAGTTAAAATTTCGGGGATGAAATTCCTTAAGGGGGGAGGTTATAGTGATCCAGGTTTAGACCTGACCCATTTGATGTTTTGAATTCGGGTTTTATTGTCTTATACGATTATTCATGTCTTATTTCTCCTTATTCCGCATTGAGTTTGGTTATTGGAGTATCTTGGTTGCGTTGGGAACAAGTCAACAGATAGTTTTTCAAAATGGTTCTTGCCCAGATTTTGGTTTCTTCACTCAAGTGACACTTCTTGCACTCGAGTGGTCTTTGAGAACTCTCAGTACTTTTGCAGGCCTGTAGAGATGCTGGGTGGTTGCATTCTTCGCTTGAGCGGTACTTCGTGCGCTCGAGCAATGTTTGCTCCAGCAGTGCTCCTTGAGCTCAAGCGGTGGTCTTTTGTCTGCAAAACTTCTGGGAGTTTGTATTCTTCGCTCGAGCGGTAAACTTCTTCACTCGAGCGGTCCAACTTATTGTGTTTGGTCACTCGGATGACACTTTTTGCGCTCGAGCGCTCTGCATGTATGTCAGTCTGTAAAGTCACCTTTTTGACTCACTTGTTCATCTCCCTCTCTCCCTCTCTCTCTAAACATTTTAAAACCCTAAGTTGAGACCCTCTCTCTCTAAAACTCACATTCTCTCTCCAAATACACCTAGATTCGTTGGTTTCTCCACCCTAGTCCATTTGTTAAAAAGGTAGAGCACTCCAAAAGCTTTCTTTTGATCGGAACAAAATTGGGTATCGGCCTTGTTGAGGTTCCACCACTCTCTCTCTTGCCTTCTAGCTTCAAGGTAAGGATTCTTGCACTTTCTTATGGTTTTTAACTTAGTTATTTGCTATTTTCTAAAACAATATTGAGATTTGGGGATTTTTGAACAAATCTAAGGTTTTGGATTAAAAATCAAAAGATGGGTTTTCAAATGGATTCTTGGAAATGGTTGTGAGATTGTAAGTGAGGATGTGTTGTGATAAGATGATGTGTTTTTATCCTTGGGATTGATTTATAAAGAAAAAGAGAGTTTTGCCCTATGGATTTCAAATGTTGATTTTGAAAAGATAATGGAATTGATCTTGGAATTATGAAATTGGGTTAGTATTGATAAGGATGGTGAAGTTGGATATGTATTATCACTCACATCTTGAAATTTGAGAAAGTTTATCTTTATGAAAAATCTATTTATTTGTTTATAGATATTTGCTTTAGGCTTTCAGTGAAGGATAACTATGATTGTTGTAGAAAATGCATAAGAACTAGGAGAATTGACACTATTTTCTCATCCATTTGCATTGGGCATTGTTGCATATTAACACATTGAAAATGTTTATGTTTTGAGAAAAAGAGGTGAATACTTGGTGAATCTGGGTAAGGGTGTGGTTACGATATTAAGTCGGCATGTGTGTCCTTGGTGAAAGACCAAAAATCCACACGGATAAGTGTCGAGCCTTCTAGTTAATACTGGTGAAAATGACAAATTGGTAGTACTTGTATAGTCTACTTGCAGACACGTACCTAGAGATTCATAGAGTTGTATTCACAGTCTTGTTTTCCGTTGAAAAGGAAACGTTTTATGAATTGTGATATAAACTTGGCATTGCATTGGTTTGGAAAGAAATATAAATATTTGTCATAAGCATTGCATATGCATTCACCTTATGACTTTGTTAAGATTCATAAACTGTGTTATAGTATCTTTACTGGGTTTTGGCTCACCCTATGTCAAAAACCATTTTCAGGTGCTGATGATATGCCTCCAACAAGGCAATAACTTGGGAGGACTTGGAGCAAGAGCTTCATTTTGTTTACTTGTTGTAATTATTTTTGTACAAGCCTAGGGATTTATCTGTATTGAGTTTAAAACTCACTTTTGTTGTAACCAAGCATTGTCTTGGAAGATTGTAGCCATTAGGGCTTTATCTTATTTGTTTACGTTCATCCTATTTCCTTATCATGTAACATATGCTATAGATTCAGGGTTAGACTTATAAATGTATATCTGCATATATTACTCTTTTGTACAAGTAATTGGAATTAATGGAGGATAATTATTTTATCATGTGTTGTTATTTAATTAACATGATGTTTGGTTTATTGTCATTTATTTCAAGGCGTTACAAAAACCCTAACTCTCTAATCACAAAACTAGAAGAAGTAGCTCCAATATGTACTTGAAATTCAATGGAAACGAAACTAAAACTTCAAATCAGGAGAGTTTTCAACGATTTATATTTTTTGCTTGGTTATTACAAAGATTTTTGAAGAATGAATAGCTTAGCATCGAAGATATATATATATATATATATAGGAGGATTGTTGACCGAAGGTGTATGGGATAACTGCAACGATAGAACTCACCGATTTCATTATTTCCAAGTTCAAAAATGTCATCTTTGTGCCTTGTCTTCCATCCTCTTCCTCTTTGTCTTTTCTCGATCACACTCCGACAACATCAAAGCCTTAGAAGAGCGACAGATCTGGGGCTGCGACGATGGATCTGTAGATCTGAGGAGGAGAGGGAGAGATCTGTAGATCTGTGTGGTTGAGTAGGCCTTTGGTAGAAACAACAACGAACGATGAAGGAGGACGGTGAGGAGGAGAGGAGGTGACAAAAGTGGTAATGGCGGCAGTCACGGTGGCGTCGGATGAGGCGTTGACATTAGCGCGGAAGAGGAAGAGAAAGAGAGAGAGAAAGAGAGAGAGAGAGGATTGGTTTTGTTTTTTTTTCATTGGTTATAATATATATATATATATATATATATATATAATATATTAATGGGTAGTTTGGTTGTTGTACAAGATGTTTTCCTTCTGGACAAAGTATTTTAGAGTGTGGATCTTTGGGCAAAAAAAAAAAAAATCTATAATTGGATTTATGGATTGAGTGCCCACCAAAAAAAAAAAAAAAAAAGGAAAAATGAAACAATGCGAAAGAAATAAAAATTGATTCACTAAGTTTATTTATTATTAAATAAAAAATCATAAGAAAAGAAAATGTGCAGTATTATGTTATTGAACATTTGGGAACTCCTTTGGTAACTCTTTATGGGGAGTGTACCATATAAAAAAAACTTTGGTAGACCCACTTTATTATGTATTTTTTTAAATATATATTGTGCATTTTTGTGAAAAATATGTTGTAGTTCAAAATTAAAGTTACAGATTTTGTAATAATGTTACGTATTTTTGTGATATAATTATATTTTTTTCATTGAAGTATTTTTAAATCACAAATTGAGTAATACAATCACAAAATGCGCAGTTTTATTTTCAAATTATAAATTGTTGTAACTCTATAATGAAATTACATAATATTTGTCACTGTTAGATTATTGTAGAGAGAGTATAAACTCCATATATAATGTTGTAATGAACAATGTACAAGAAGGCCTTATATATAGGAGAGAGTGCAGAAGCGAAGTATGGAAGACAAATCAATCGCTAAACAGTCAATCAATCAATCAATAATGAATAAACGATATATACATTAACAGCTCCTTGCAAACTCAAGACGGAAGGACATCAACCAACATGAGTTTGGAAACTAAGTCAGCGAAGCGACCAGAAGGATCAGCCTTGGTGAAAAAATCAACAGGCTGATTGTAGACTGCCCGAACTCTCTCCGCGCGGCCCCCCTTTCGGAGAGGGCGCGAATCGGGTTCTAGCTACTACAGTTCGGACTCCTGTCACGGTTCTGAATCTAATCTCACAAAGTGCAATGTAAGACTGATAAATCACCAAAGAGTCCAAATCCGACAAATCGTTTTGGAAAATCAATTTTAATCAAAAAGCGCCAAACATGGACTGCTTTGCCAGATTTCAAAGTCGCTACCTAAATATTTTGTTTTGGGAAATTTAGGAAACCCTGACTCGTGCCAAAGGCCACACGTCCGTCATTACCAAAGTTACCTCGGCTCGGGAACTTGGGTATGAGAGAGGAATGTCATGAGATGAGCACCCCCGCTCGGCCGATCAAAGGATTGGCCTCTACTAAACATGGTATGTTGTTTTCGAAAACACATGTATTCTTATTCGGTTATTTAGCTAACTTACTATGTGATGCGCACAGCATACAAGTATAGACTCGATCATGAGAATTGGAACAAAACAACTCATGTTTCTTTTCGAAAATGGTTTGAAAGTGCTACTTGCAAGTAGGCTAAAGTGCGGATTTGCCACCCTCAGGTGGGCTTAGAAAAACATGATTTTGCCACTCCGCAAAGTGGGTGTAGACACCCCATTTTTGACTGTCCTCAAGACTTGGTTGTACTTGCAGGTACATCCAGCCACAAGTTCGATTGCTTGTCGAGTACTCGACTTTCGCAGCAGAACGTCACAAGTTTGAGTTTTCCAAACCCTGTATCCTTTCTGACCCATTTTTGGACCATATGTTGGTCCTTTTAGCATAATCCTCATGGTGCACTGCCGGCCACCTTTTGGCACTGCCGGCCTTGCATTTGTCCCTGCCTGCTACTGATGATGCCTGCCGGCCATCAGTGAGGCACTGCCGGCCACAGCTGATGGCCGGCAAAACCCTTTGTCTCAGTAGATTTCACTCTAGATCTTTTGAGCCAGCTGGTTTCCACTCATCTCTCCTCCATACACGTGTATGGAGGGATGAAGTTCTTTTCAAGCTTGTTTAACAAGCTTTGCATTGCCTCTCTTCTATATAAGGAGAGGCTCCTCCTTCATTTCAGAGGTTCAGAAAATTGAGGCTTGAGAGATAGATATACATTTGTATCTATTCTTCCTTGTTTGCTCTTGTTTTGTGTCTCAAAGTGTAGTTTTGTCTTACTTTAGCACACAAACACACACTCAAACACCATACTCTTGGAGCTGAGGTCCCTTGAGGTTGTTTTGGAGTTCTTGGACTGGTTTAAGCTTGAAAAACCTGCTGGAGTTGCAGCTTTGAAGAAGGTCTTCAAGGGTGAGTTTCTAACCTTTAAATCCCCCATTTTTGCTTAAGCTTTTAGCCCTTTTTGCATGCTGTTTTGAGCTTAACTTCCTACTACAAAAAGTTATGAACTTTGGTTCTTAAAAGTTTGTTTACGGTCACTTTTTCGTTGGGGGTTGTTTACCCCCTCTTAGGCCTTGTTTGGCCTTGCTTTTGTCCCTTTTTGTGAGCCTTTGGGACCACCTTGTTTTGGCCTTCTCACCACTGAAACTCAAAGGAATTTCAGTGATGGGAAGGGTGTTTTGAGGTCCCAAAAGGGAGAGGGTCATCCCCTCTCCTTATGTCTTCAATGTTTGCTTTGAATGCCTCATGTGTGAGCATGTTTTTCAAGCTTATGTTGGCCATATCTTAGCATGTATTTGGGCTTATTTTAACATGGCATGCCACTGTTTTTACTTGGTTTTGTCACTCCATGCATGTATAATACACTTGTAGTGTAAATCACACAAACTAGTCTTGTATGCTTCATGAAGTAACATGTCATTCTAGTTTGTTTTGTCTCCATTTCAGTAGGTTTTTGGTGTTGTTTTAGCATGCCATGACTCTATTTTGGGTGGGTTTGATAGCCCCTTGCATGCTCCATGCACTTGTAGTGCATTTCCATGAATTGGCCTAACATGCATCATGCTTTAACATGTCATTCTAGCATGTCTTTGGCTTAACTTCATAAAGCTTTTGTCCATGTTTTAACATGCTTTAGTTCTAATTTAGGTTGCTATGGCCGTGCATGACTTGCTTTGTATAGCCATGGTTCAATTTAGCTTGTTAGCTTTGTGCACCAAGTCCATTAGCATGATTTATTTGGACTATTTGAATGATTTGGCATAATTTATTATGTGATTTCAGTCCATGTTACATGTTCATATACTTGCATTTATCACTCGTTCAATGCCTTGGAGGTTTGGCTCTTTATGCCTCAAGAATGAAGTATTGTGCATGCCATCAAGCCTAGGCCTTTAGGCCATCATATCAGTGCATTTTTTGTCTTGTTGTATTATGATGTAACTCTGTTTTATGTTGTCCAAGTGACGCCATGTTTGGTTTTAATAGGTATAGTGTAATACCTCTTTGTAGCCTTGCATGCTTCATGCTTTCGGCCTTTTGTTCTAGCTTCTATTGGCTAGGTCCAAGCATGTTTTTAGACTCACCTTGACCTACCTTGGGACTGTTTTGATACCCTTGCCCCCTTTGGGGGTTTTCTTTGTATAGTCATGGCTTAGGTCCCGTTGCTAATTTCGAGCTTTGAGCTTTCTTGCATGCTATGTTTGTCTTGCTAGGGTGGTTTGGCACCACTCCATACATGATTTCAGAGCTTATGGTGCTATCACATATCCATGCTTGTCACTCTTTAAGTGTGCTTAAGAGTTGCATCTTTGTGCCTTAATCCTTGAGCTAATTCGCATACATGCTTGTTTTCCCTTTTTCATATTTTTCATACCATCATTTTAGCACTAATGGCCACTGATTTGGGCATGACTGAGGACTACCCTTTTGGTTTAAGTCCATTGAGTATGCCATGTATATTGCATTAAGTATGCCATATTGTTCATTGCACGTAGTATGTCATCCTACATTGCATTGTGCATGCCACATGGTTATTTACATTGTGTATGCCAAGTTATTTTGCCTTGCATTGAGTATGCATGCCCCTAACATTGCTAATTTGTCCTTGTAGCATTGCATTGTGCATGCATGCATTGGCATTGTTCGCATATCATTAGCTTTGTTAAGTTAATCATATCACATAGCATTGAGTATGCCATGTAGTTGCATGTTTACATGCTTAAGTCATATTGCATGTTTGCCATGCTTGAATTGCATTGTTGTTTGGATTGAGTATTAATCCGAGCACGAGAAACGAGGGACGTTTCATACTTCAAGTGATGAAATGTGCCTCAATTCTCGATCGTCGACGCTCTTGATGACGCATGATAGAGTTTTAGGCATTTATTTGTTTATTTGTGCATTCATTTTACATTGAATTTGCAGAAGTGGATCTTTGGCCATCATGCATCGGGATGCGTAATTGATGGTCTTGGATCCGACTATGCCTCTCCCTTGATGTTTTGAGGTGATATGGGGTGGCATAGTGCGTACATACCCCTGGGAGACCCTCCCTTTCCTCTATTTTGTGCTTTGCTGCAGCTTGGTGTCACAGCACAGCAGTGGTTGGCAGTCCTTCATTTTTGGCCGGCAGAACCTGCTCTTGGCCAGCAGGGGGGTCGGCAGAAGCTCCTCATGGCCGGCAGGACACTGGTGCACTCCTCAACACTGTTCTGGTAAGATCCTGCAGACAGAGCCTCTTGAAAGCAACCGGAGAGCTTTTCGGGACGACAATCGAGCATGCATCCTCTTCTCCTTCAACCAGCGCTGGAACAGCATTGTTTATTGCTTACTTGTTAGTTAGCATTTGGATTTGTAATTTAATTAGTTAATTTGTTAATTAATTAAGTTTTGTAATAATTAGTTGTAGCTAGTTATTCATTCGGTTATGTAATAATTAATTAGCTTGTTAGTTAGTTAATTAGTCGGTTTCTATTATTTATTCGTACCCTCTGTCGAGAGGGCGAATTGTTGTAATAAGTGTGCGTGAGTGTGTGCATGTTTTCCAACCCCACGTCTTTCTCCCTTTTACTTACCTGCTTTTGATGGTTAGTTTTAGGTCATTTTTAATTAGCATCCTTATGCTTGCATGCGTGCATCATTCATTCGTATTGCATGCACTGGGCTCGGCACATCATTCTAACTTCATTGTATTTCAAATACCAACTTGAATACATGTATCAAGAGTAGCATTCATATGCCATCTTAGAATAGTCGAGCCTACTTCTAGTTGCATTTTGCCTGTGTTGCATTAGCCATCTTAACATAGCTAGGATCATGCATTGATTACTAACTAGTTCTCTGTTTTGGCTCGGAGTACACTGTGAGTGTTTATGCTTCAGCATACTACATGTGTGTTATTGATTGCCATGATAGCATGCTTGCCATGAGGCTAACTGCTTAGTTGATATAACTGCCTGAATGCCTATGGGTGAAGGTTGGATTACTTGAATTGGAACAATTCATAAAATCCCTGTTTTAGCCTACTTGCGAGTAGCGAACCTCAAACCATTTTCAAACAAACGGATATGCAATGTTTTGTTCCAACTTAGGCGATCTAGTCTATACTTGTTTGCTGTGCGCATCACATAGGAATTCTAGGTTTAATAACTGGAATATGAATACATGTGTTTTCAAAAACAAGATATCATGTTAGTAAAGGCCGATTTTTGATCGGGTGAGCGGGGGTGCTCATTGCATGACCTTCCCCTTTCGTACCCAAGTTCCCGAGCCGAGGCAACTTTGGTGATGACGGACACGTTGCCTTAGGCACGAGTCAGGGTTTCCTAAATTCCCCCAATAAAATATTTAGGTGGTGACTCTGTATCTGGCAAAGCAGTCCATGTTTGGCACTTCTTTACAAAATCAGTTTTCCAAAACGATTTGCTGGATTTGGACTCTTTGGTGATTTATCGGTCTTGCATTGCACTTTGTGAGATCAGATTCAGAACCGTGACATTGAGTCCGAATTGTAGTAAGCCCAAATGAACAAAATGGGATTTCGCACCCTTTCGCGTGCGGAGCCCGGGACGTTCGGGCGCGTCTACAGTGGGCTTAAAAACTCACAATCATCAAGTCGTTCCAATTCAGGCAATCAAGCCTTCATCCACAGGCATTCATACAGTTTAGCACTTAAGCAAATAGCCTCATGGCAAGCATGCTAAACATGGCAACACTCACACTCATGCAAGTATGCTAAAGCGTAAACACTTACAGTGTACTCCGAGCTAAAACAAAAGCTAGTTAGAAATATGCATGATCCTAACTATGTTAGATGCCTAATGCAACGCATGCAAAAATGCAACTAAGTGGGCTCGGCTATCTAAGATGGCATATGAATGCAACACTTGATAACATGTATTCAAATAGGTATTGAAATACAATGTAGTTTGAATGATGCGCCGAGCTCGGTGCATGCAAGACAAATGAATGATGCACGCATGCAAAGCATAAGGTATGCTAATTGAAATATGCCCTAAAACTAACCATCGAAAGCGGTAAGTAAAAGGGAGAAAGAAATGGGGTTGGAAGACATGCACACGCACACGCACCCTTATTACAACAATACGCCCTCTCGAAGGAGGGTCTGAATGAATAAGCTAAGCTACTCTAAGCTACTTATTACAAATCAACTAATTAACTATGCTAAGCTAATTAATTACAAACCGAATCGAAACTAGTTATACTAAGCTAATTAGAATATTACAAAGATGAAATAAATTAGCTAAATACATTAACTAATTAATTACAAAAATCAGTAAATTAACTAGCTAAGCAAAGCAGTTAAAATGGCCCCGAGGGGAGGGAGACATGCATGCTCGGTTTGCTTCGCATGGAAAATGCATTGCCTTGTGTAGACACCCCATTTTTGACCAACCTTAAGACTCAGATGTCATCGATTGAGCACTCAGTGATTGCGCATGTTGTGCTCGTTTCGAGTTTCCGGAGTTTTGGGCCAAATGCCTTGCCTCCGGACCTCTGAACTCTTTGTGTTTCGGCTCGGTTTGTGGACCAAGCCTTGTTTCCCTTCCCTGGAGGGAGGAGGAGGTCTATGGACTACCTCTTTGTGGTCGTAGACCACTTTCCTCGTTTGGAGACCAGTTTCTGATTTTCGGAGCCTTCAGCCGCGCGCCTTGACTCGGGACCGCTTAACGTTCTTCGTTTGGCGTGGTTTTTGAACCACACCTTGTTGCCTCTGCCTAGAGGGACACTATGGTCTAGGAGACCACTTTTGATGCCCGTAGACTAGTTTTCGAGGCTCCCGGCCGCGCGCCTTGCCTCCCGGACTCTTGTCTTGCATCCTTTTTGGTTTGTTTTTGGTACAAACCTTGTTTTCCTTGTTTGGAAGGTGGTACAAGGGTGGGAGACCAGTTCTTCCCATTCGAGACCACTTTTCTTCCTGCCAGCCAGTTTTCTGGTCGAAAACTGGTTTTTTTGGTCTTTGGGCCATCTTTTCTGGTCGGCCACCACACCACCACCTTGGTTTCATGTTGCAGACCACCTCTCCCCTGTGGCCGACCACTTTTTGCCCTGGCCGACCACTTTCACTGGTCGGCCGACCAGTAGAAGTAGTTGGCCGACCACTTCAAGTGGTCGGTAGCTTTCCAGCTCCTTCCTGGAGATATTTTCTATCCAGCTGTCACTGTTGGAAGGCACTAAAACCATCCTCCATACACGTGTATGGAGGGATGGCCTTGGACCCTAAGCTTGTTCAACAAGCTTACACTTTTGTTCTCTATAAGAGAGAACCTCCCCCCTCCTCCTCCAGGTTCAAAATTGTGCTTGAGAGTTATAGATACACCTTTGTATCTATCTTGCATCTTCTCTTCATATTTGTGATCAAAAGTGCCTTTTTATCACACTTTAACACACAAACACATACTCAAACACCATCCTTTTGTTACTGAGGTACTTAGGAGCTGGTTTTGGAGTTTTTGTGTTGGTTTGAGTTCAGAAAAGCTGCTGGAGTTGTGGTTTTGAAGGTGTTCTACAAGGGTGAGCTTCTAACCCTTAAATCCCTTGATTTTGCTTAAGCTTTTGGACCTGTTTGCATGGTGTTTTAGGCTTAACTTCCTACTGCAAAAAGTTCTATTTTTCAGTCCTTAACATGTTTGTTTAAGGTCACTTTTGTGTTGGGGGTAGTCTACCCCCTCTTAGGCCTTGTTTGGTCTTGTTCTTGTGCCATTTTTTTAAGCTATTGGGACCACCTTTGCATGACCTTTCTACCACTGAATTCTAGAGGAATTTCAGTGGTGGAAATGGTGTTTTAAGGTCCCAAATAGGAGAGGATCATCCCCTCTCCTTGTGTTCTTTTATGCTTGCTTTGAATGCCTCATGTTTGAGCATGTTTGTTAAGCTTATGTTGGCCATATCTTAGCATGTATTTGGGATTATTTCAGCATGGCATACCACTATTTTGACTTGGTTTTGTCACCCCTTGCATGCTTTATACACTTGTAGTGTATTTCTCACAAACTAATCTTGTATGCTTCATGAAGTAGCATGTCTTTCTAGCTTGTTTTGGGTCCATCTCAGCATGTTCTTGGTGATATTTTGCCATGTCATACCTCTGTTAAGGTAAGGTTTGGTTTGGTTGGCCCTTGCATGCTCCTTGCACTTGTAGTGCATTTCCATGAACTAGCCTCATGTGTATCATGCTTTTGACTATCATTCTAGCATGATTTTGGCTTAACTCTAAGAAGCTTTTGTCCATGTTTTAACATGCTCTAGCTCTGATTTGTGTTGTTTTGGTCATGCATGCCATGCTTTGTATAGCTATAATGCATTCTAGCTTGTTAGCTTTGTGTATCAAGTCCACTAGCATGCCTTGCTTGGACTATTTTCATGATTTGACATCATTTGAAATGTGATTTCAGTACATGTAATGTTGCCATACACTTGCATTTGTCACTCTTTCAATGCGTTGGAGGGTTTGCCTTTTATGCCTTAACATGAGCCATTGCGTATGCCTTCATGCCTAAGCTTGCGAGCTATCATTTCAATGTGTTTTTGGGGTTATTTTGCCATAATATAACTCTGATTTTTGTTGGTTAAGTCATCTCATGCTTGGTCTTGGTAGGTGTAGTGTAACCCTCCCTTATTTGCCTTGCATATTCCATGCCTTATGCCTTTCATGCTAGCTTGTTTTGGCTTCCTTCCATACATGTTTTAGTATCATTTTGACATGTTCTAGGACTGTTTTAGGTTGCCTTGACCATATGCTTCATGTTTTGCATAGTTGTAGTACAAATGCGTATGCTAGCTTCAAGCTTTGGGTACCATAGCATGCTTCATTTGTGTTGTGTACATGATTTGGCATCATTTACCATGACATTTCAGAGCATATAGGACTGCCATGTTCCCACTTCATTCACTCTTTAAGTGCCTTTGAGTGTTGTGCATTTGTTGCCTTGTTTGTGGCCTAGCATGTATGCCATCTTGCCTAGGTCCTTGAGCCCTCATCTTAGCATGTTTTGGTCTTTGTTTAGACCTAATTAAGCTCTGTCCATGATTGGTTCAATCATTTGTACCATGTATTGCATGCCCCTTGTGTAGTCCCTTTAATGGCTTTGTGCCTTAGGCCCTTTTGCATGCTTTACTTGTGTTGTTTGAATGATTTGGCATCATTTCACACTTGATTTCAGAGCCTTTAGTGTTGTGACACTTCCATGTTTATCGCTTCTTCATCATGCTTGAGAGTTGTGTTCTTAGGCCTAGTTGATAGGCCATTGCATTGAGCATGCTTGCCTTGCCTTTTTGTGCCTTTGTTTTGGTGTTATGGCCACTGATTTGGGCATGACTGAGGTCTGTCCACTTTTGGTTTAAGTCCATTTAGCATTGTGTATGCCATGTTGTTTGCATGCTTATATCACATTGCATTGAGTATGCCATGTTGTTCATCGCATTGTGTATGCCATGTTCTTCGCATTGTGTATGCCATGTTACATTGCATTGAGTATGCCATGTTGTTCTTCGCATTGAGTATGCCATGTTATTCATTGCATTGAGTATGCCATGTCGCATTGCATGTTGTTGCATACTTGTCCCTTGCATTGCATGTTTGCATGTTTGAGATGCATTGCATGTGTGCATGCTTAAAATTACATTGCATTTCCATGTTGCATGTTGTTGCATTTTGTTTGGATTATGTGTTAGCCCAAACATGAGAAAAGAGGGACGTTTCATACTTGAAGTGATGAAACGTGCCTCAATTCTCGGTCGCCGACGCTCTTGATCAAGCATGAGAGAGTTTTAGGCCTTATGTGTTTATGTGTGCATTCATTTTACATTGAATTGTGCAATTTGGCTTCTCGGCCATCATGCATTGAGATGCGTGATTGATGGCCCAAGGGTCGAGAACCGCACTCCCTTGAGCTTATGAAATGATAGGGAGGGTGGTTGTGCACACATATCTTGCAAATACATTGCCATGCCCTTTCTTGCTCTCTGTTGCAGCAAAGTGGAGAAGTGCAGCAAAACTGGTCGGCCGACCAGATAAACTAGCTGGCCGACCACTTTTTTTGGTCTGCAGCAATGGAAAGTGGTCGGCCAGTGGCTGGCAACATCCCTAGGTGGTCGGCCCTGCTCCTACAGATCCCCAAGGTCAGTTAAAAGCTTTGTGGAGCTTTGTGCAAGGTTCTGAGAACAGTTGCAAGCAGAGGCAAATCGGGGCATCGCGACGGATTTCCGAACGAGGCGACCGAGCATGCGTGCATTCTTCTCCCTCTGAGGACATTGCTTTACTACTTTACTTAGCTAGTTTATGCTTTGGTTTTGTACCTAATTAGTTAATGCGTTTAACTATTCAATTTGTGTTGTAATATCATAATTAGTTGGCTTGTTAGTTGGCTAGTTTTGTGATGTAATAATTAGTTTAAATTAGCTTAGATTAGCTAGTTAGCTTCTTATTCGGACCCTTCGTCGAGAGGGCCAACTGTTGTAATAAGCGTGCGTGTGTGTGATGCATGTCTTCCAACCCCCATTTCTTTCCCCCTTTTACTTAACCGCTTACGATAGTTAGTTTTAGGGCATATTTTGATTAGCATACCTTATGCTTGCATGCGTGCATCCATTCATCTGTCTTGCATGCACCGGGCTCGGCGCATCATACTAACTGCATTGTATTTCAATACCTATTTGAATACATGTATCAAGTTGCATTTCATATGCCATTCTAGAATAGCCGATCCTATTTTAGTTGTATTTTTGCACGCGTTGCATTAGCCATCTTAACATGAACTAGGATCACGCATGATTTCTAACTAGTTCTCTGTTTTGGCTTGGAGTACACTGTGAGTGTTTACGCTTTAGCATCCTTACATGTGTGTAAGTGACTGCCATGTTTAGCATGCTTGCCATGAGGCTAACTGCTTAGTTGATTAACTGCCTGAATGCTTGTGGGTGAAGGTTGGATTGTTTGAATTGGAACAATTCATTGAAATCCGCATTTTTAGCCTACTTGCGAGTAGCAAACCGTTTTCAAACAAACGAACATGCAATATTTTGTTCCAACTTAGGTGATTAGTCTATACTTGTATGCTGTGCGCATCACATAGTAATTCTAGGTTAATAACCGGAATAAGAACACATGTGTTTTCAAAAACAAAATATCATGTTAGTAAAGGCACGAGTCAGGGTTTCCTAAATTCCCCCAAAATAAAATATTTAGGTGGCAACTCTGTATTTGGCAAAGCAGTCCATGTTTGGCACTTCTTGATTAAAATCGATTTTCCAAAACGATTTGCCGGATTTGGACTCTTTGGTGATTTATCGGTCTCACATTGCACATTGTGAGATTAGATTCAGAACCGTGACCCGAGTCCAAACTGTAGTAGCCTAAAGAACAAAACGATTCGTGCCCTCGCGCGCGCGGAGAGCGTGAGTTCTCGGGGCGGTCTACACCTTGCCATAAGTTGTCTCTGTTTGCACTCGCGGTGACCTCGGAACATCGAACACACTTCCAGGTTGCATCTGCCCCAAAACAGGAGCATTTTGGAAAATTTTGCTGCAAGTGGCCGGCCGGCCACTTCCCTTTCCGGAATCTCAACTTTGTTGCAATAGAGATCAACAAAGGCACAACAATGCATTTGCAAGGAAATGTGTGTGCAACTACTCTCCTTATCATTTCTCAAGCTCAAAGAAGCGTAGTACTCGACTCTCAAACCACCAATCACGCATCTCAATGCATGGTGGCCAAAGAGCCAAGCTCGCACAAATGAGTGGATGCACAAACAAACACATAAGAGCCTCCGCCTCTATCATGCATGATCAAGAGGGTTGGCGACCAAGAAATGTAACACGTTTCATCACTTCAAGTATGAAACGTCCCTCGTTTCTCGTGTTTGGATTAACGTCCGATCCAAACACATGCAATGCAACACACATGCAAACAACATGCTCATCTTTCAATGCTAAGTGGCATGCACAAGACTCTATCATGTGGGCAATGCACGCAAGACATGCTAGAAGACTTAGGCATTAAAGCAAGCAAAGAGCATAACACTAGAGGCATGCAATACATAGCACAAATGACCAAACCAACCCCGGACAGAGGTTAAACATGGCAAATTAGTGGCCTAAACACATGCTCAAACTAAGGCTCAAAAGATTAGAAAATCATGCTCCTTTGGTAGCTCACAAATAAGGCACAAAGGCACAACTCTCAAAAGCTCTCATGGAGTGAAAGAAGTGAGAACATGACACATGCATATGCTCTGAAATTACATGCAAAATGATGCCATGACACGCAACCATCACAAATATAACATGCTAAGGTGCTCAAAACTCAAGACTAGCTAAGGCACTTGCACCATAGCCATATCAAGCAAGCCCCAAAGGACCAAGATCACTCAAAACAGTCCTAAAGCATGTCAAAACAATGCTAGAAACATGATGGAGTGTAGCCAAAACAAGCTAGAATGGTAAGCCAAAACACTAAGCATGCAAGGCTAATGAATGGGATTGCACTACAAGTACCAAGACCAAGCAAGAGATGACTCCACCAACCAAAATCAGAGTTGTAACATGGCAAAATAAGACCAAAATATGTTGAGATGGTAGCCCAAAAGCTTTAGCTGAGCATGCATACAAATTAGCCCATGATCAAGACATAAGGCACAACTCTCCAAAAGCATTGAAAGAGTGAAACATGTGAGAGTATGACTACACTACATACACTAAAATCATGTGAGAAATGAGGCCAAAGCGTGCAAACGACTCAAGTAAAGCATGCTAGAGATTTTGAAACTCAAAGCTAGTGAGCAAGATTGCACTATGGCTATACAAAGCAAGTCCCAAATGATCAAGACCACTCAAAACAGAGTTCAAGCATTCTAAAATATAAGCAACAACATGCTGGAGTGTAGCCAAAATAATCTAGAATAATAGGCCAAAATAGCAAGCATATTAAGCTAGTAAGCAAAATTTACACTACAAGTGTAAGAAGCATGCAAGAAGTGGCCAAGCCAGCCACAAACAGAGGTAAAACATGTTAAAAAAGTCACAAAAACATGCTTAGATCAAGTCAAGGTATGATAGAAAAACATGCTCAAGTATGAGGCAATCAACACAAGGAACCAAGACACAAGGAGCGGGGATGACCCCCTCCTATTTAGGGCCTCAAAACTACCTTTCCACCACTGAAATTCCTCTGGAATTCAGTGGTTAAAAGGCCAAGAGAAGATGATCTCAAAGCCTTAAGAGATGGCACAAAGCAAAGCAAAACAAGCCACCAAAGGGGGTAGACCACCCTTAACTCAAACAAGGCCTCAAACAACCATCTTAAACACTTAAAAACAAAGCTTTTTGTAGTTAACAACCAGGCCTAAAATAGCATGCAAAGGTGGCTAAGAGAGTATACAAAAACAAGCTTAAAAGGGGATAAAGGGATTACCTTTGAAGCACAGGAACAACAACACCTTCTTGAGCCAAAAACTAGCCTTTTAGGCTCCAAACAAGACCTCCAAGTATCTCAGCAACAAGGTAGAGTGTTTGGGTAAGAGGGTTGTAGGAAAAAATGTGAAGAACACTCACTTTTGAGCACAATGTAACACAATATAGAGAGAGAGGGAGAGAATTCTAGAGAGAGAGTGACAATTTGCTTCTCCAAAATTCTGAACCTCTGAAAGGGAGAGAGAGCTCCCCTCTTATAAGCAATCCAAGGGCAAGCTTCCTTGAGAAGCTTAGAGCTTGTTTGAATCCCTCCATACACACGTGTATGGAAGATGTATTCTGTGCTCACCAGCTGGCACAGCTGGCACCAAAAATATCTACAAAAGCAGAAAATGGCCGTAGGCCACTTAAAGTGGCCTACAGGGGGAAAAAGTGGCCTACAACTACCAAAAGTGGCCGATAGCCTCTCCCCTCCCTCTAGGCAAGGAGTAACAAGGTATGGCACAAAAACAAGCCAAAAGAAAGAGATCCAAGAAGCCCCGAGATAAGGCACTCAGCCGAAAGCCCCCGAAACTAGCCTACCGGCCACCGCAAGTGGCCTACAAGAGAGAAAAGTAGCCTACAGCTACAAAAAGTGGCCTATAGGCCTCTCTCTCCCTCCAGGCACAGATAGCAAGGTCCGGTCCAAAAACAAACCAAAAAGAAAAGAGTTAAGAGGTCCCGAGACAAGGCGCTCAGCCGAAACCCCCGAAAACTCATAACGAGCGCAAACATGCGCAATCATCGCGTGCACAAATGATGACATCAAAGTCTTGAGGTCGGTCGAAAATGGGGTGTTTACACTGATCAGCAAAAGCAATAGAATTGAGGTGAATAGTGCCACGAGTAATTGATAGAACCAAGATCCTTTATCTCAAAATAGTGGCTAAGAAACTGTTTAAGGCTAAGAATACAGCTTCATCATCACCTATGATAATCATATCATCCACATAAAGAAAAAGAAGAGTGGTGCTGTGAGCAGCGGTCCTAATAAATAGAGCAGAGTCATGGGAGATGGAGATGAAGCCAAAATTATAAATAGAACACTGAACATAGCAAACCAAGCACGGGGAGCTTGCTTTAGTCCATATAAGGCACGCTACAGTTTGCAGAATTTGTGTGCCGAAATAGTAGACCCAAGAGGGGGTTGCTTATAGACATCCTCAAGAATATCATCATCGAGGAAGGTATTTTTCACTTTCATTTGAAAATGATCCTAGTCACGAGTAGCGACAACATCAATCAGACTACGAGCAGAAGTGAGGCGAGCAATAAGAGCAAAGATCTCCTCATAATCAATACCATATTCTTGAGTGAAGGCAACTAGACGAGCTTTGTATCGTTCAATAGATCCATCAGAATGAGTCTTGATTTTGTAAACCAATTTACAATCAATCACAATCTTACCAGAGGAAAGGTCAATAATATCCCAACTATGAGTTTTCTCTAAAGCCTATAGTTCATCAGTCATAGCTTGCTTCCAAAGAAGATTAGAACGAGCCTCACGGTAAAATGTAGGTTCATGAGTACAAAAGGCAGTGGAACCAACAATATAACCATGAAGATGAAGAGAGAGTTGAACAACCCATTGTGGACGACCTGTGGGAAGATCTGTAAGGGGAGGATTCGGTAGGAAGAGAGGTAGGAGGTGGGGGACTGGAGAGATGACGTTAAGAACATTAGAGGGAGCAGTCTAGACAAGATCAGGTGTCTAGAGATAAGGAAATGAAACCTGAATCAAACTCATTAGAAAATAGATCTATAGACGGATTAGTAAATATGGGGGAAGTAGGAGGTGAGGATAAATGAAACGAGGATATGGATGAAAACATTTTATGCTTCCAGAAAACCACATGACAAGAGATACGAAAATGCTTGGAAATAGGATCCTAACAACGATAGCCCTATGTTCAATGCCATACCTGATAAAATAACAGACGAGAACGAGGTTCAAGCTTGGTGTGTTCATGAGGCTAAAGTAGAACAACACATGCAGACCTAAAAACCCTAAGTGTGGTGTAAGGAAGAGAAGTGCCATACAAGCGCTCATAGGGCCCCTGATTATGAATGACTGAGGTAAGGACATAATTGATAATATAAACAGCAGTAAGTGCAACTTGCCCCAAAAAATTTTCAGGATAAGATGAAGAAATAAGAAGAGCTTAAGTCATAGAGAATATGCCTATGTTTTCATTCAGCGCGTCCATTTTGTTAAGACGGGCCGACACAAGAATGATGAGGCTGAGTACCATGGCTCTAAGAAAAGATAAATAAATAATCAAAATCCGTGTATTCCATAACATTATCAGAATGAATTTTTTTTTTTTTTTTTTTATAGTATGGGAAAACTGGGTTTGAACCATTTTTGCAAAATTGCAATAAATTTGTTTAAGTTCAGAATGATTTTTCATGAGAAATATCCAAGTATAATGTGAAAAATCATCAACAAAACCAACAAAATAACGTGATCCCTCCATGGGAGATGTGGGAGATGGGCCCCAAATATCAGAATGTATAAGATCAAAAGGAGCGCGAGTGTAATAACCCCGACCGATAATTAGTTTATAATCCGTAACTATAGATGTTTAATGAGCAATAAAGATGAAATCATGTGTTAATTGTGTGTTATGTGTTATTTGCGCTCATATCAATCTGTTGTAGGAAGATCAGTCTGAATTTCTATTTCGGTATGTGAATTGAGGGCCTTATCGGCATCTAAACATGGAATTGACTACGCTTATGTGTTAATTAGAATTTTTAGAATTTTATGGTAGGTTTAATTGAAATTTGATTAAACTAATTAGAATAAAATAACCACAATTGATTATTCTTATCTCAACTTAATTAAGTCTCGTTAATGAAGCCTATATAAGGCTAATTTGATTGCTAGACCATTTCATTACACTCTCATTTCATCATCCTTGAAGAGAAAAATGTGTGTGTGTGAGAGAGAGAGAGAGAGAGAGAGAGAGAGAGAGAGAAACCAAGAGAGAATTGAGATCAAACCTTGGGGAGGAAGAATTTCTTGGAAAAATGAAGGTTTTAACTTGGAAACTCAAGTAATTGAACAACTTAGAACACAATTGAGCATCTAAGGTAAGAATTCTAGCTTCTAGTTTTGTAATTTAGTTGGTTAATGCATGAATTCAAGGGAATTAAGCTATGAGAGGCATGAATGAGCTAAGGAAGTAAGAAAGAAGAGTTAACCATGCATGCATGTGCATTTCATGGAGTTTTGAGGTTGTTTTTAAAAGAATTCTCTCATGCATGTGGTAATTCTAGCTTGGTTTTAAGCATTCATCACATTTCTTACCATGTGACCTCAATTGATCATGTTTTCGAAGGTTTGAATTCAATTCATGCATGTTATGTTTTAAAAGTTTCAAGTTTAGTTTTGCACAATTGACTTACCTTTGGGCTTTGATTTTGTGAGATGATCTTCAATTCATAATGTTTTACAAGTTTAGATATGTTTTCTCAAGTTTTGGGACCCAAAGGATGTGTTTTGAAGCTTTAGACTTGAAATTGCATCTTGAACATCAATATGGAAATCCTAGAATTCTACTTCATCGCTCGAGCGACAAAACTTGCATTCGAGTGACCACTTTGTGTTTTGCACTTTCGCTCGAGCGACTTAAAGTTGGCTCGATCGTAAAATTCAAACTCCTTGTACTTTTGCAGACATAGGTCTTGGCTGGAGTGACATAACCTGTGCTCAAGTGACCACCCTTATTTTTGATCCTCCGCTTGAGCGTAGGTAGCTGCGCTCGAGTGTAAAATGAGAGCTCTCAGAAGTTTTGTAAAGTTTTGCAGACCGCTCGAGCGTAGCAAGTTGCGCTCGAGCGAAGACCCTATTTTCAGAAATTTTGACAAGTGTTTTTTAGTACATTTTGGCATCCTCATTGCATCTTAGGCGTTCCTAAGCCTTACTTAAGACATAATAATGAGGATAAGGATTAGAAACACACCTAGATAGAAAAGAAATAAGTGAAGTGTTTTCCAAGCAAAATTCAAACTCCTAGTACTTTTGCAGACATAGGTCTTGGCTGGAGTGACATAACCTGTGCTCAAGCGACCACCCTTATTTTTTATCCTCCGCTTGAGCGTAGGTAGTTGCGCTCGAGTGTAAAATGAGAGCTCTCAGAAGTTTTGTAAAGTTTTGCAGACCGCTCGAGCGTAGCAAGTTGCGCTCGAGCGAAGACCCTATTTTCAGAAATTTTGACAAGTGTTTTTAAGTACATTTTGGCATCCTCATTGCATCTTAGGCATTCCTAAGTCTTACTTAAGACATAATAATGAGGATAAGGATTAGAAACACACCTAGATAGAAAAGAAATAAGTTAAGTGTTTTCCAAGCATGTGTTTCAATGTGTATCCACTATGTGTTTGGGTAGTTCACGCGCCCGAAGCTATCTAATCCGTTTGCTCTGACTATTCTGCTACTGGAGCTATTAATGAGTAATAACTCTATAAAGCTACGTTT
Source organism: Camellia japonica (assembly GCA_030407325.1). NCBI lineage: Eukaryota > Viridiplantae > Streptophyta > Magnoliopsida > Ericales > Theaceae > Camellia > Camellia japonica. Next base: position 116,196,383 of record JAPPVO010000016.1, read on the forward strand.
GATTATAAGTATTTTTTGAGTGAAATGCTATGATTAGTTTTCTGAAATGTTACTTTCTGTATAGTTGAATGATTGTCTAGTTTTTCTGAAATGTATCGTGGCATCCTTAGCATCATAAGATATCTGTCTGTTACTAGGTACTAGAAGTTCCATCATCGAACTAGTTAAGCATAACCATAATTTTTCTGTGTCTGCTCTGTATATGGTTCTTTATGACTGTCTGATGTAATTATGAGTCATCTTCTGTTAGCGCTAATGGATGTACCACGCATGATTATTTGTGAACTTTGAATTTGAATATGTATAAGAATCTATTTTTGACTTCTGAATTTGTCATGGACATCATTCATTAAACCCATTTACTCTGTTTTTTTCACTGGGCTCCAGCTCATTGTTTTATTTTGTATGTAGGTGATCAGGCGCATGACCAGGCTAAAAAATGATCACCTGGATGTCTGTTTGTGTCGGCCAACGTGTGCGCTCCCGAGGAGGTTCCTGGAACCTTCCACGTGGTTGAATTTGTGAACCAAGTTTTTGACTTTTGTATTACTTTTGTTTTTGTTTGGACAAGCTTCTATACATTCTATATGTGGTATGTGGTGATGTAAGACCAATGTGAATATGACGTCACGAATATGTAATAGAAGTTTTAAATTTTCTGTCATATATATGTCTGCACAGCTCTATGGGCATTGTACGTTTGTATTTGCTTCTACTAGCCCCTTAATTTATTTAATTTGTTCGAAGGCTTTTGGTAATCCCAGGATTACTGGCCGGTTACAACGCTAAACCTATAGGGGCGGGTTTGGGTCATGACAGAGTGGTATCAGAGCACGTGTTATACCACACACACGAGTTTATATAAGCTCTAGGTTGTCATAGAAAATAATTAGGGATATTACATCTGCATGTGTGAGTGTGTGACATCATGTGAACATGTCTGAACCAATATGAAACGACTCAAGAATGATCTAAACACTGTGGGAAAAAAAATATTATTTACCTGTGTTTATTAGTGCTCTGTTTACCTATAGCAAATGAAGAATACAAGAAGTAATGATCTAACTGAATCCTCTGAGATTCGCATGAGTCAAATGGAAAAAATGCTTGAAGCCTTAACAGAATCAATGAGTCCGGCCCCTCCGGTCCAAGTTGAACTGATAAATATCGACATTATCTCGTTGACTTAGAAATTTACTAAGATGAAGCTGGCAAGCTTTTTGGGTGGCATTGAGCCATTAAAAGCCGATACCTAGATGCTAGAAATGGAGAAATTGTTTAAAGTGTTTCCATGTTTAGAAACTTAGAAAGTTTTACTAGCCACCAATACTTTAAAAGAGGAAGCCCGACGTTGGTGGATGTTGATCAGAAATGATAATAAGACCATGACATGGAATCAATTTAGGGAAATCTTCTATGAAAAATACTTTCCTCAGTGCTTCAGAGATAGCAAGGTTTCTGAATTTGAACAGTTGAAGTAAGGCAACATGTCCATAGCCGAGTATGAGGCAAAATTTACTGAGTTAGCTTGATTTGCTCCACATATGGTATACTCAGACTCCAAGAAGGCTCGAAAATTTGAAGAAGGCTTGATTTTGGAAGTGTTTGATAGGGTCGATGTATTAAAATTACTCAAATATGTGGATGCACTCGATAGAGCCCTAATGGTTGAAGCCAACTTGGCCGCGATGAAACAGACTAAAGCTCCAACGATAGAATGGAGAGGTAAGAGATCGGGATTTAATCTTAGAAAGGGTCATTCATTTGCAATGGTCAAGAAGCAAAACATAGGGTCTACTAGCAGCTCAAGTCAAAGCAGTGGATCTGCACCTGCTTGTTCTGAATGTGGAAGAAACACATAAGGGTGTCTATTATCGTACATCTGGTACTTGTTTTTGGTGTGGCAACATTGGCCATATAGTAAAAGATTGTCTGCTTGGGTTTGATAAGGCCAATCGTCTTACGGCAAGTTCAACTGAGTCCGCTTCTGCATCAAGAACAAATACTAGAACCAACACCGGTAATGAAACTTTGAGACAAGGGAGAGCATTTGCACTAGTGCCTGGGGACATCCAAAACATCGAGTCTGTGGTGTCAGGTATACTCCCTGTTTGTGCTCAAAATGCATATGTGTTGATAGATTCTAGTTCTACACATTCTTTTGTGTCGCATGCTTTTTCACAGAAGTTGACTAGACCATTAGAATCTATGAACTATTTGTTATCTGTGTCTATACAATATGGGGGTTCTATGGCATGTGCTTACGTTTATCCAGTATGTGATATTGTGATTGGTGATATGATATTCTACGTTGACCTATTGCCATTGAGTATTGATCATTTTGATTGTATATTGGACATGGATTGGTTGACCAAGTATTATGCTACTATTGATTGTGTGAATAAATCTGTTGTATTCCGACCTCCAGGGTTACCTAAATTTGTATTTGCTGGAAATGAGGTAGTTCCTCTACTGTACTTGATCTCCTTTATGAAAGCCAGTAAATTGCTGCAAAAAGGTTGTCGAGGTTATTTATGTTGTATTCTGAATATGACTGCTAATAATGCTAATGTCGAGAACATTCTTGTAGTTAACGAGTTTCCTAATATGTTTCCCAATGAATTACCCGGAGATGTAATTGATAGAGAAATTGAATTTACCATTGAGGTAGTATCTGGAACACAACCGATTTCCAAAACCCCTTATAGAATGTCAACCTCTGAATTAAAAAAATTGAAAGTCCAACTTCAAGAACTGTTAGACAAGAAGTTTATCTAACCGAGCACTTCACCTTGGGGTGCACCCGTTCTATTTGTCAAGAAGAAAGACGGGTCTTTAAGGCTATGTGATTGACTACCGTGAATTGAATAAAGTAACCGTCAAGAACAAATATCCGCTACCCCGAATAGATGATTTGTTTGACCAACTCTAGGGAGCCTAGGTGTTTTCCAAAATTGATCTTAGATCCGGATACCATCAATTGAAAGTTAACACAGAAGACATAAAGAAAACTGCTTTCCAAACTAGATACGGACACTATGAGTTTTTGGTAATGCCGTTTGGGGTAACTAATGCGCCTGTAACATTCATGGACCTAATGAATAGGGTGTTTAAACCATATCTGGATGAATTTGTTGTTGTATTTATTGATGATATTTTGATTTACTCTAAAAGCAGGGAAGATCACGAGAATCATTTGAGAATTGTGCTACAAATTTTGAGGGAAAAGAAATTGTATGCAAAATTCTCCAAATGTGAATTTCGGCTTGATTATGTGACATTTTTGGGGCATGTGATCAACAAGGATGGCATATTAGTAGACTCATAGAAAATTGAAGCTATTGTAGACTAGTCTAGACCAACCACTATGACTGAAGTTAGAAGTTTTCTGGGGCTTGCTGGTTACTATCACAAATTTGTGAAAGACTTCTCCAAACTTGCTATGCCATTGACAAAATTGACACAGAAAAATGTATCATTTGATTGGAATGATCAACGGGAGTTCGCCTTTCAAGAATTGAAAGTGAGGTTAGTAAGTGCACCAATTTTGACTTTGCCCAATGGCACTGATGTATTCCAAATTTACATTGACGCTTCATACAAAGGCTTGGGATGTGTGCTAATGCAAAATGAAAAGGTAATTGCCTATTCTTCTTGGCAGCTTCACCCATACGAGAAGAATTATCCAACCCATGACTTGGAACTTGCAACTGTAGTGTTTGCTTTAAAAATTTGGTGCCATTACTTGTGGGGGCAACTTGTGAAGTGTATACTGACCATAAAAGCCTGAAATACTTCTTCACTCAAAAAGAACTGAACATAAGACAAAGGAGATCGCTTGAATTAATTAAAGATTATGATTTACAGATTCTGTATCATTCAGGAAAGGCAAATACAGTTGCAGATGGTTTGAGCAGAAAATCTATTGGGAATTTGGCATGTTTACTTACTGGACAGGAAGAATTGTTGTATGAGCTAGAAAGAAATGAGATTGAAGTTGTTTTACATGAACAAGGTAGAGTCCTAGTTGCCATTTTTACATAACCAGCTATCATCGAGGAAGTTAAAGAAAAGCAACTACAATATGAATTTTTGAAAAAGATTGTTGAAGAAATCGATTCAAAACCAAGGCTGGGATTTGTGTATGACAATAATGTATTGAAGCTTCAGGGTAGGCTTTGTGTACCGGATTGTTCAGAATTGAGAAGGAGTGTTATGACCAAAGCTCATAACTCTAAATTTGCTATGCATCCAGGGAATACAAAGATGTACCATGATTTGAAATAAAATTTCTGGTGGCCTAGAATGAAGAAAAGTATTGTTGATTTTGTAGCTAAGTGTTTACACTGCCAACAAGTAAAAACCGAACATCAACGACCTACTAGATTGCTTCAGTCGCTTCCAATACTGGAATGGAAATGAGAGCACATTACGATGGACTTCATTGTTGGAGTGCTCCAAGGTATGGATTCTATTTGGGTCATCGTTGATCGTTTAACTAAGTCTGCTTATTTTTTTTGCTTGTGATGACTTTTTATACTGCGGATAAATTAGCTAACATATATATGAATGAGATTGTGAGATAGCACAGAGTACCAGTATCCATTGTATCTGATAGAGACCGCAAGTTTACTTCGATATTCTGGCAGGGTTTGGAATAGGCTCTGGGAACCGAACAGAGGTTGTGTAGTGCTTACCACCCACAGACGGATGACCAATCAGAAAGAATGATACATACCTTAGAAGATGCTCAGAATGTGTGTACTAGATTTCCAAGGAAACTGGGAGACTTATCTGCCTCTGGCTGAGTATTTATACAACAATAGCTACCACTCAAGTATTGAAATGGCTCCTTATGAAGCTCTGTATGGTAGGAGGTGCCGATCTCCAATTTGTGGGGCCGAAGTAGGCGATAGACCTTTGTTGGGACCAAAACTTGTATAAGTGACAACCGAGAAAGTCAGGTTGATTCAACAATGGTTGAAAACCGCTCAAAGTTAGCAAAAGAGTTATACGGATGTTCGAAGGAGGGATAGAGAATATGAAGTTGATGACCATGAGTTTATCAAAGTAACTCCAATGAAAGGGCAAACCCGATTTGGGGTTAAAAGAAAGTTGGCGCCACGATACATTGGGCCATATGAAATTATTGAGAAAATCAATCCTGTAACATACCAAGTAGCCTTACCTCCGGTTATGGAGAACATGCATAATGTTTTTCATGTTTCGATGCTTCAGGAATATTTACGGGATTTGCACCATGTTATTAAGCCAACACATGTACTTCTGAAAGATGACTATACGTATGAAGAGAGGCCAATTCAAATTCCGGATCAAAAGACTGAGGAATAAAGACATTCCATTGGTGAAAATAGGCTGGCAAAATCATAGAGGGACATATGCAACTTCGGAGACTGAAGAGGATGTGATGAAGAGATACCCATACCCCAATTTATTCCCTCTAGACCCAATATTCTTCCAACACGAAGATAATTCAAGTTTGGAGGACCAAACTCTTTAAGAGGGGAAGACTGTAACAACCCAACCTATAATTAAGGATGTTTAATGAGCAATTAAGATGAAATCATATGTTAAATGTGTGCTATGTGTTATTTGCGCTTATATTTGTCTGTCGTAGGAAAATCTGTCTGAATTTCTGTTTCGGTATGTGAATTGAGGGCCTTATTGGCATCTGAACATGGAATTGACTACCTTTATGTGTTAATTAGAATTTTTAGAATTTTATGGTAGGTTTAATTGAAATTCAATTCGGAATCAACTAATTAGAATCAAATAATCACAATTGACTATTCTTAGCTCAAATTAATTAAGTCTCATTAAGAAAGCCTATATAAGGCTAATTTGATTGCTAGACCATTTCATTACACTCTTATTTCATCATCCTTGAGGAGGAAAACGTGAGAGAGAGAGAGAGAGAGAGAGAGAGAGAGAGAGAGAGAAACCAAGAGAGAATTGAGATCAAAACTTATGGAGGAAGAATTTCTGGGAAAATTGAACGTTTTAACTTGGAAACTCAAGCAATTGAACAACTTAGAACACAATTAAGCGTCTAAGGTAAGAATTCTAGCTTCTAGTTTTGTAATCTAGTTGGTTTATGCATTAATTCAAGGGAATTAAGTTAAGAGAGGCATGAATGAGCTAAGGAAGTAAGAAAGAAGAGTTAACCATGCATGCATGTGCATTTCATGGAGTTTTGAGGTTGTTTTCAAAAGAATTCTCTCATGCATGTGGTAATTCTAGCTTGGTTTTAAGAATTCATCACATGCTTACCATTTGACCTCAATTGATCATGTTTTGGAAGGTTTGAGTTCATAAAAATTCATGCATGTTATGTTTTGAAAGTTTCAAGTTTGGTTTTGCACAATTGACATACCTTTGGGCTTTGATTGCGTGAGATGATCTTTAATTCATAATGTTTTACAAGTTTAGACATGTTTTCTCAAGTTTTGGGGCCCAAAGGATGTGTTTTGAAGCTTTACACTTGAGTTTTACATCTTGAACATCAATATGGAAATCCCAAAATTCTGCCTCATCGCTCATGCAACAGAACCTGAGCATGAGCGACCACTCTTTGTTTTGCACTTTTGCTTGAGCGAGTTAAAGTTTGCTCGAGCATAAAATTCGAGCCTCCTATACTTTTGTAGACATAGGTCTTGGCTCGAGCGACATAACCTGTGCTCGAGTAGTCACCCTTATTTTTTATCTCCGCTCGAGCATAGGTAGTTGCACTCGAGCGTAAAATGAGAGCTCCAAAAAGTATTGTAGAGTTTTGTAGACCGCTCGAGCGTAGGAAGTTGCACTTGAGCGAAGACCCTGTTTTCAGAAATTTTGACAAGTGTTTTTAAAGTACAGTTTGCCATCCTTATTACATCTTAGGCATTCCTAAGCCTTACTTAAGGCATAATAATGAGGATAAGGATTAGAAACACACCTAGATAGAAAAGAAATAAGTTAAGTATTTTCCGAGCATGTGTTTCAATATGTATCCATAGTGTGTTTGTGTAGGTCACATGCCCTAAGCTATCTGATCTGTCTGTTCTGACTATTCAGCTACTGGAGCTATTAGTGAGTAATAACTCTGTAAAGCTATGTTTGATTATAAGTATTTTCTGACTGAAATGATATAATCAGTTTTCTGAAATGTTACTTTCAGTATAGTTGAATGATTGTCCAGTTTTTTTGAAATGTATCGTAGTATCCTTAGCATCATGTGATATCTGTCTGTTACTTGGTACAAGAGGTTCCATCATGGAATTGGTTAAGCATAACCATAATCTGTCTATCTCTGCTCTGTATATGGGTCTTTATGACCGTCTCATGTAATCATGAGCCATCTGTCTGTTAGCACTAATGGATGTACTACGTATGATTATCTATGAACTCTGAATTTGAATATGTATAAGAATCTATTTCTAACTTCTGAATCTATCATGGACATCATTCATTAAACCCATTTACTCTGTTTTTATTCACTGGGCTCCAACTCATTGTATTATTTTGTATGTAGGTGATCATGCGCGTGACCAGGCTCAGAAATGATTGCCTGGAGGTTTGTTTGTGTCGCCCAACCTGTGCACCTCTCGAGGAGGTTTCTGGAACGTTCCACGTGGTTGAATTTGTGAACCAAGTTTATGAGTTTTGTATTACTTCTGTTTTTGTCTGGACAAGCTTCTGTAAGTTCTATATGTGGTATGTGGTGATGTAAGAGTAATGTGAATATGACATCACGTATATGTATTAGAAGTTTTAAATTTTCTGTCTCATAAATGTCTGCACAGCTCTATGGACATTGTATGTTTGTGTTTGCTTTAGCTAACCCCTTAATTTATTTAATTTGTTCAGAGGCCTTTGGTAATCCAAGGATTACTAGCCGGTTACGACACTAAACCTATAGGGGCGGGTTTGGGCCGTGACAGCGAGAAACATAATTACTTTTATTAAAATATAAAGTCGCCTATTTTGCAAGTTGACAACATAAACAATCAAATGTGTCTGAAAAGATAAGACCTAACTGACCACTAGAAATTAAAGATTTTAACCAACTAACAAAAATATGACCTAAACGATAATGCCAAAGTGTAGACACCCCATTTTTGACCATCCTCAAGACTTCGACGTCATTGTTTGAACACTCGATGATCATCGATGCTCGTGTTCATTTTGAGTTCTGAAGGTCTCGGCTGTGCGCCTTGCTTTAGAGCCTCTCAACTTGTCTGTTTTGTGCTTGGTTGTGGACCAAGAGCTTGTGGCTTTGTTTTTGAGGGAAGGGAGTGACCTGTTGGCCAGCCCTACAACCCACTGGCCCATCGGCCATGCCCTCTTTCCATCGGCCATAAGTGGTGGCCGGTTGGCACCTTTAATGGCCGGTCGGCCATGTTTATTGGCCGAGCTACTTTTTCTTGCTTTTGCAGATATTTTGGTGCCAGCTGTGACAGCTGGTGAGCACAGATTGCAGCCTCCATACACGTGTATGGAGGGATTGTAACAAGTTTCTAGCTTGTTCAATAAGCTTGATACTTGTGTTTCTATAAGAGGGGAGGCTCCCCTTCCCTTTGAGAGGTGGAGAAAATTCAGAGGCAAAAAATATCTCTCTCTCTCTCTCTCTCTAAAACTTTCTCTCTCTCTATAGATATTGCTTGAAAGTGTGTTTTCTCTTCACTTTTGCACTACAACACCTAGTAAACCACCATTGCTTTATTGCTGAGGTACTAGAGGACCTTGTTTGGACTCTCAAAGTTTGTTTTTTTGGCTCAGAAGTTACTGCTTAGCTGTGGTTCTTCAAGGGTGAGTTGTTACTCCCTTTAAGCCTTGTTTTGCTTGAGTACATAGTCACCTTTGCATGCTTCTTTTGGCTTAACTTTCAACTACAAAAAGCTTTGTTTTCAAGTGTTTAAAATAGTTGCTTGAGGCCTCTTTGGTGTTGAGGGTGTTCTACCCTGTTGTGCGCCTTATTGGCTTGAGCTTGGTACCATCTTTTAAGGCCTTTTTGTTTAGCCTTTTAGCCACTGAAATCCAGTGGATTTTTAGTGATAGAAATGTGGATTGAGGCCCAAAATAGGAGGGGGTTGTCCCCTCTCCTCTTCTCTTGTTTGTGTGTGTTGATGGCTCATCAAAGTAGCATGTCTTTCTAGCATGTTTTGGCTCCATCTTCGCATGTCCTAGGCCTTATTTTAACATGATATAGCTCTGTTTTGGCTTGGTTTGATTGCCTCTTGTGTGCCTCATACCCTTGTAGTGCGATCCTCCCTATAGCCTTAACATGCAACATGCTTTGGACCACCATTTTAGCATGCTTTTGGCTCCACTCCAGGAAGCTTTTACTCATGTTTTACCATGCTTAAGCTCTGTTTTAAGTTGTTTTGGTCATGCATGCCTTGCTTTGTATAGCCATAGTGCAATCTTTCTCTATATAGCCATAGTGCAATCTTGCTCGCTAGCTTTGAGTTTCATAGTCTCTAGCATGGCTTACTTGAGTTGTTTGCATGCTTTGGCCTCTTTTCTACCATGATTTCAGTGTGTGAAGTCTGGTCATACTCTCTCATGCTTCACTCTTTCAATACTTTTGGAGAGTTATGATTTATGCCTTAAACATGAGCCAATTGGCATGCGTGCTTGCCTAAGCTTTTGGGCCATCATCTCGGTGTGTTTTGGGTCTTATTTTGCCATGATACAACTTTGTTTTGGATTAGTTAGTGCATCTCTCATTTGCTTCTTACATGTGTAGTGTAACCATGCTCATTGGCCTTGCATACATCTTGTTTTTTTGGCCTTTTATTCTAGCATATGTTGGCTATGTTCAAGCATGTTTTTGGCCTTGTTTTGACCTACCTTGGGACTATTTTGAGTCACCTTGGCCCTTTGGGGCTTGCTTGATATGGCTATGGTGCAAGTACCTCTGCTAGCCTTAAGCTTTGAGCCTCCTGGCATGCCCCATTTGTCATATGTGCATGTTTTGGCATCATTTGGAATGATATTTCAGAGCATATACTGTTGTCACACTTCCATGTTTTTTACTCTTTAAGTGCTCTTAAGAGTTGTACCTTTATGCCCTATTCATGGGCCAATGCATGAGCATGCATTTTATTGCTTTCAATGCTATCATCTCAGTGCATTTAGGCCACTGTTTTGGCTTGCATGAGGACTATTTAGGGTTGGTTTAGTCTATTGAGCATTGTATTGCATGCCTCTTGTATGATGCTCTTTACTTGCTTTGATGCTTTAGCCTTCAAACATGCCATGCATGCATTGTTCACATGATAGAATCTTGTACATGTCATTAGCATTGATAGGTTGATCATGTTGTATGTGTTGCATTGTGTTTGGATCGAGCGTTGATCCAAACACAAGGAATGTGGCACGTTTTGTACTTGAAGTGATAAAACGTGTTGTGTTTCTTGGTCGCCGACCCTCTTGACCAAGCATGATAGAGGTGGAGGCCTTTATTTGTTATTTGTGCATTCATTGACATTGACTCGTGCAATCTTGGCTTCTCGTCCATCGTGCATTGCGATGCATGGTTGGTGGCCCGAGGGTCGAGTACCGCACTCCTTTGAGCTTGAGAAATGATAGGGAGGGTGGTTGTGCACACATTTTCTTGCAAATACACTGCCATGCCTCTGTTTGTGCTCTGTTGCAGCAAAAGGAGAAATTACAAGAAGCAGTGGTTGACCGGCCATAAAAGCTGCTGATCGGCTATCAGAAATGGCCGATGACCATCAACCTTGGCCGATGGCCATCCCTCTAGGCCGACTATCCCTCAGCATGTTCCTAAGGTGGGTCAGAAGCATCTTGGAAGTTGGCACAATTTTCATAAGTCCAAAAGAGTGCAAACAGAGGCATCATGAGGCACGGTAGTGGATTTCTGAGCGAAGCCGACCGAGCATGCATATTCCCCTCGCTTCCTAAGGCCATTTGTTTAAATTTCTTAGCTAAACTAGTTCATTAGCTTAGTTCTTTTGTAAGTAATTAGTTAAGTGTTTAATTAATTAATTTGGTTTGTATTTAATTAGCTTAGATTAGCTAGTTGTTAAAATTCATTTGTGTTGTAATAATTAATTAGCTAGAATAGTTAATTAGTTAATTTGTAATTAATTAGCTTAGTGTAGCTAGTTAGTTGATTCATTCGGACCCTCCGTCGAGAGGGCAAATGTTGTAATAAGTGTGCGTGTGTGTGATGCATGTCTTCCAACCCCATTTCTTTCTCCCTTTTACTTATCAGCTTTCGATGGTTAGTTTAGGGCATATTTCGATTAGCATACCTTATGCTTACATGCGTGCATCATTCATTTGTCTTGCATGCGCCGGGCTCAGTGCATCATTCAAAATGCATTGTATTTTTGATACTTACTTGAATACGTGTTTAACAGCATGTTATCGAGTGTTGCATTCATATGCCATCTTAGAATAGCCGAGCCTTTTAGCTGCATTTTTTCATGTGTTGCATTAGGCATCTTAAAATAGCTAGGATCATGCATGATTTCTAACTAGCTTCTGTTTTGGTTCGGAGTACACTGTGAGTGTTTATGCTTTAGCATCCTTGCATGTGTGTAAGTAACTGCCATGATAGCATGCTTGCCATGAGGCTAACTGCTTAAGTGTTTAACTGCATGAATGCTTGTGGGTGAAGGCTTCATTACTTGAATTGGAACAATTCATCGAAATGTGAGTTTTAAGCCCACTTGAAGTGGCAAATCATCATGTTTTCAAGCCCACTTGAGGGTGGCAAATTTGCGCTTTAGCCTACTTGCGAGTAGCACTTTCAAACCATTTTCGAAAAACAAATATGAGATGTTTTGTTCAAACTTGAGTGATTGAGTGTATACTGGTATGCTGTGCACATCACATAGTAATTCTAGATTAATAACCGGAATAAGAACACATGTGTTTTCAAAAACAACATATCACGTTAGTAGAGGCCGATCCTTTGATCGGGCGAGCGGGGGTGCTCATTTCAGGACCTTCCCCTCTCGTACCCAAGTTCCTGAGCCGAGGCAACTTTGGTGATGACGGACAGGTGGCCTTAGGCACGAGTCAGAGTTTCCTAAATTTCCCAAAACAAAATATTTAGGTGGCGACTCTAAAATCTGGCAAAGCAGTCCATGTTTGGTGCTTTTTGATTAAAATCGATTTTCCAAAACGATTTGCCGGATTTGGACACTTTGGTGATTTATCAGTCTTACATTGCACTTTGTGAGATTAGATTCAGAACTGTGACAGAAGTTCGAATTATAGTAGCATGAACTACAATTCGCGCCCTCGCACGTGGAGCGGAGTTTGGGGCGGTCTACAGTTTTTGGTGACTCTACTGGGGATTTAGAGAACTTGACTCGAACTCATGATATGTTGTTTTGTCTACACTTATTTGTTTCTTTGCATTGCATTTGCATTGGTGCGCCTAGGACACTGTGTTTGCCGTCTGCTAATCCTGAACGGTTCGCCGGAGGCTTGCTTGGAAAAGCGTGCCATAAGGCGGACCGGTTACAGGCTCTGCCACGATGGGAACACAAACCTCGGTTGTTACCGAGGCACCCTTTTTGACCATTCGACCTAGTTGCATATGGGAAACCGTAGTGACCATTCCAAGCTAGGACATGTTGCTTACTCGATTATAGGTTGTTTGAAACCGCTGCGTGCGTAGTGAAACCCTAGCTCCTGACAAGATAGGACAGGGAAACCCTACCCTTCCATAGGGGTGTTTTGGCTCTCACTTGCTTGCTATGTGCTTTTAGAGTGTATCTCTATAGGGAATGCATGTATTAGTTTGCAAGTCTGGGTATCACGCCTGCGGGCATCAGCATTTGGGGAAATCAATTTTACCTGAGGGTATCAGATTTGAGGCAATGATTTGGGGACAGTGATCAGTATTGAGAACAGTGTGTTCAGCTTACAATGCCAACTGTGTGTTGTCTTAATTTAAGCCGAAGTGCTATCTGTTTGTCTGCTTATTGTTTCCTTATTATGCTTTATTCATCTTTTTGCAAGGTAGTTTAGCATCATTGCTTCCGACCAAGCAGTTTCCCCCAAAGCACTCTGGGTTAGAGGTCGAAGACTTCATCGATCCGAGGATCTAGTTGACGGACAAGCAGTGTTCCTTTCATTACCCCCGGTTACTAGATAGAGGTCAGTTAGGCACAGTTCATTAGTGCAACAGTTACCAGATCAGCGGTCCTTATCCACCCCACTAGTGTGTAGTTGGGCTGAGGTTTCCATTTCTACTGCAGAAAGAGATACACATGTTGTTCAGTCAGATCAGCACTCTATGGAAAGTATGGAGGACATGATACGTCTGCTCTAAGAGACTATGCAAGCCATGCAGCAGGATGCTGCCCGCCAGGCAGAGTTTGCCGCGTGCCAGGCAAAGGTTGTGGCTCAACAGACAGAGCTGATTGCCAGGCTCTAGCAACAGCAGCAACCGCAACAAGCCGGAGCGTCTGCTTCGTATCCACCCTCGCCCCCACCTAGGGTTCCAACACTCGGGGATACTGCAAACGTCCAGGAAAATACGGACGTCCCAACGGGGCCAGCTCCACCCTCAATCCTACCTCAGCTGTCCAAAGCACCGGCTAATCCAGTGGATACACCGTTTGAATTTGAGGAAGATCCAACAGCGTTGAAAGTGAGCAAGTTAGAAAAGCTGTTCAAAAAAGCTCAAGGCCTTAATTCCATTCCGGACATAGAGGATGGATACACCGATTCGGCGGTGACTTTGCCGGACCAGTTCAAGATGCCGCATATAGACCGCTTTGACGGTTCTGGGGATCTCATGGTACACCTGCGGTTGTTCTCAGATATCCTAAGGCCAATGGGCCTCTCCAGACTGCAAAAGCTTTCCCTCTTTGGCCGGACCTTGTCGAGTGTCGCGGCCATTTGGTATGCGAAGTTGGAAGATTCTATCAAGAGAAGTTGGAAAGAAATGGCCGAGGCCTTCATTGCCTAGTACTCATACAACACACAGATCGAGATCATAACTCGTGATCTCGAGACAACCAGACAGGAGCCGAAAGAGGGCTTTTCTGACTTTGTAACCCGTTGGAGGGCCAAAGCTTCTATGATGACCACTAGGCCAGTTAAGAAGGATCAGATACGGATGGTTGTGCGTAACCTCCAACCCAAGCTGATGTAAAAGATGATCGTCTTACCCCTTCCCACCTTTGCGGATTTGCACGAGATTGGGGTACAGATTGAGGACGCTATGAAGTAGGGTCTGATTGACCACGAGAGAGAGCAGCCCAAGAGGGCATTTACCTGCAGTTCGAATGCAGGCACGAGTAATGTTGCAGCTGCCAAAACTTCCGATGTGGGCATGGTCACCACCACCACACCAACAACAGCTACACCATTTACCGGCATAGCTAGTGCCACCCCTCAACCAGCAAAATACCCACCTCGGGGCCAGAGGACTTTTACCTCATTGTATATGCCTTTGTCCAAGGCCTTGGGGGTTTTAATCAGAAAAAAGCATTTGAAGCCCCTGGAGCTGCGGCCATTACTAGATAAACTTCATGCTTCCCATAACCCAGCCAAATACTGTGCCTTTCACCAACAGCATGGTCACGACACCGACCAGTGCTACAGACTACGTCATTAGATCCAGGATCTTATTGACAATAAGGTGATTGCACCTCCAGAAAAACCAAATGTCACAACCAACCCACTCCCACCACATAACCAAGCTCCACCACCCAAACACATCAATCTGATCCAAACTGGGGTTGTGCCATATGACCCTAGCATATATATCACACCCTCCCACCTACCCAAGCCTGAGGTGTTCATCCCAGACAGCACAAACTTGTGCATGTTGAGCACCTCCCAAACCCAACCTGAACCGGTGGTGGTGACTATCGAAGATAAAATTGGGTTGACTTTGGAGGAAGAGGGAAATGATGATTCAGAGCCGGAGGGGTCTCGGAGCTTTGCGTACAACCCGAGTGGTTATATCACATCAACAGATCAGGCTAAGCCGAGGGTAGAGTTACCAGTTGGGGCAGAGGTCAGTGTGGTTCAGGAAGATGGACCAAGTCAGGGGCTAGATGACCTAGCAAAGCTGGAAGAGGACATTGCAAATCTGCAGTTCTTTGAAGAGTAGGACTCAGGGGATGTGAACATTAACTAGTTCGACTTGGATGGATTGGCAGAGAATACTGGCTGGCTCAGTGACGAGCCAGATATTGTTGAGCAGCCTCAGCCAGAATAGGGACTGCTAAAGACAGAAACATTAGCAGTGGCTGGAATGGCCGAGAATCAGGAGAAATTGTCGGAGAGCACCGGTGCGAAGAATTTTGCTTGGGATCCGAGCAGTTTGAGTACGGTAGAAACTAAATAGGAGGCTGCATTGAAGCGTCTTGAGTAAGAAAAGATCGAGGATCTTGAGCACAGAAACTGAACAGGAAGCTAGGAAGGCCAAGGCCCCTGCGGGGACGGAATGTGTTGTGAGCACAGAAACAGTCGCAACGGAACCGGACAGCTGTCTGTTGGTTGCCGACGGAATGTGGTGGGAAGACGACGACTTACGTCTTGTCCACACTGACGAAGATTGGGGGCAGAACCAACCGAACGATACTTGGTATGTTGAGGAGGTTGACCATATGACTAGAAGTGGGCAGTACTTCAAGCCCCCACACTTGGACCAACCGGAGGCGTCTGGGAAGGACAAAGAAGCGGAAAGGCAGAAAGAAAAGCTGTTGGAGGAGGAGGCTGTACTGAAACAGCTTAGGAAAATTCAAGCAGACATCTCCATCTGGGGACTACTTATGGCCTCGAGGGTTCACAGACTGGCCGTCCTGACAGCCATGGATAGGGCTAAGCTTTCAATCGATACAACTCCGGAGCAGTTGGTAGGGCTGGTTTTCCCGGGAGAAGCTTCCCTGACCTTGACCTTTACTGACAAAGAGCTGTCGCCTAAGGGCTTAGATCATAACAAATCGCTCTATATCTCTGTCGAGTGTAGAGAAAAATGGATACCGGTGGTCCTGGTCAACACGGGGTCCGCTATCAATGTGTGTCCGTCGAGAACGGCATATGCTATCGGGTTGAAGCCCGCGGATTTCGTGCCTATTGCCTAGGTGATACGGGCCTATGATAAAACCAGCTGAGAGGTGATGGGGACTGTACAGATTCAGACTCAGGTTGGCCTAGGGCAACAGGACATTGAGTTTCATGTCTTTGATGTTCCCGCAACCTTCAATCTACTCCTTGGGTGGCCATGGCTGCATCAGGTGAAAGCCGTCTCTTCCACCTTACACCAAATGCTGAAGTACCCGCACGAGAAAGGGGTAGCAATCGTTTTTGGAAATTCTTTAATACATCCACCGCCAGAGGTTTCTACACCAGTTCTGGAGATTGAGCATGGCGCGGAGGATGTATTCCTGTCAGGATTTACCCTAGCTGAGGCCCGGGTTGTACAAGACATACTAGCTGTTGATGAGGGGCTATACGTCAGTGCACAGTCTTTCTACCTTATGAACAAGCTTCAGCACATGCCCGGGATGGGATTAGGGCGAAGTGGTCGGAAGGGTGTCGCAGCATCGGCCGAAGTGTCGCACAACCCATATACCTTTGGCTTAGGTTATCTACCTACCAAGGAGGATTGGGTGAGGAAAGGAAAAGAGATGGCTGGAAGAGCCAGGGAAAAGCAAGCCGGGAAGCATTATGAGTTGGTGCACCGACCCATCCGGGGGACCCTGAACGGACGCTTTGTCCGGGAGGGGGAAGACTTCCCGTTCTGCGGCTTTCCAGAGCCATGGCTAAATGCAGAGAGACGGCGCTTACCGGGATTTGAGATTTTCTTTGACTTGCAATTGTCCGGGGATGAAGTTGCCGAAGAGCAGACAGACCCACCAGCTGAGGCTGAGCAGTGCAAGGATGAGTCCGAGGGTACAGAAATTGAGATGGGGATAGCGCTAGCTTGTCCCTCTCAGATCCTTAGATCGTACTAGAGTGCTTGGGGGATAATCATCAGTTTCCATGATCGGGGATGAAGCAGATGTGGGCCCATCTTCAGGCATTCTCGATGCATCCATCGCACCCTCCCTCGTCTGGCAATACGAGGAGGGCTTTTTATCAAGCAGTTTCGGGTCAGGTAGTGAGCCGGAATCTAATTCCACTGAGTCTGTGGAGTCGGAATCAGGTTCCAACTCATTTGAGTCTGAGTCCGGTATTCTTGGGGGTGATAACCCGGATGCCACTGTCCTGTCCAAGTCGTCTTTTTCTTTTTCCTTTGAGTTTGTTGTAACAGAGGAATCAGGCGGACTGGATGTTATTAATGAGAATGGTACGGCTGTGGCTTCCGAGTACTTTTCTGTGCCTTTAATTTATTGCATTAATCAAGACTTTCAAAATTTTGATGAAAACGACGAGGAAGAAGTTCCCCCGGTTTTGAAATTTTTGCTTGATCAAGAGCAGGAGAGGTTTGTAAAACCTTTGGTTGATGAAATCACCACAATTAATGTTGGTACTAAGAAGGACCCGCAGCTGGTCCAGATTGGGTCCACGTTGTCTTCGGAGGAGCGCAAGCGCTTAGTCGCTTTATTAAAAGATTTCAAAGATGTTTTCACGTGGTCCTATAAAGACATGCCTAGAATCGATCCTGAGATTGTACAGCACCGGATCCCTCTTAACCCAGAGGCCCGACCTGTTAAGCAGAAGCTTCGAAGAATCCGTCCGGACTGGGCTCTGAAAATCAAAGAATAGGCCACCAAGCAGATCGACGCACGGTTCCTGTTAGTATCTGAGTATCCAACTTGGTTGGCCAATATAGTTTCGGTGCCGAAGAAAGACGACAGATTCAGGTATGTGTGGACTTCAGGGATTTGAACAAAGCCAGTCCAAAGGACGATTTTCTTCTGCCGCATATCGATGAATTAGTGGACTTCACTGCTGGGCATGCGCTGATCTCGTTCATGGATGGGTTTTCAGGCTACAATCAGATTTTGATGGCCCCCGAAGACAAGGAGATGACTGCTTTCACCACCCTGTGGGGAACCTATTGTTATAGGGTGATGCCGTTCGGCTTGAAGAACGCTGGGGCTACGTATCAACGGGTTGTGACCACAATTTTGCACGATATGATCCATAAAGAGGTTGAGGTGTACATGGACGACATGATTGTCAAGTCCAAGGAAAGAGAGGGCCACTACACCGCCTTGCAGAAATTCTTCCAATGGATCAGAGAGTATCGGTTGCTGCTGAATCCTCAGAAATGTACATTTGGTGTTACAACAGGGAAAATGCTGGGGTTCTTGATCACACAAAGGGGTATCGAGGTCGACCCTTCCAAAATCAAGGCCGTCTTATAAATGCCACCACCGAGGACTGGAAAGGAAGTGCAAGGCTTTCTGGGTAAAGTGCAATTCATAAGACGGTTTATTACAAAATTAACCTTGACTTGTGAACCACTGTTTGGTCTCCTGAAGAAAGGAAAGAAGTTCCAATGGGACGACCGATGCCAAGTTGCTTTTGAGCAGATCAAGCAATATTTACAGAACCCACCTGTGTTGTCACCGCCTGAGCCGGGGAAACTGTTGATTCTGTACCTATCAATGACTGAAACGACAATGGGTTGCATGCTTGCACAGGAATCTGAGGATAAAGTGGAGAAGGCTATCTACTACCTGAGCAAGAAAATGCTGGATTACGAGACCCGCTACACTCCGTTAGAGAAGGCTTGTCTGGCCTTCGTATAGGCTACCAGGAAGCTGAGGCACTACCTATTAGCTCACTCTGTAATACTGGTTTCGAGATTAGATCCCATCGAATATCTCTTCAAGAAACCAGCACTTACGGGTAGGCTAGCCCATTGGTTGTTTCTGCTTTCCGAATTTGATCTGAAATACATGATGCGCAAGTTAGTGAAAGGGAGAGCGGAAGCGGAGTTCCTAGCCGATCACCCAGTAAAGGGAGATGAAGCAGTTGAATATCTGTTCCCAGATGAGGCCATTTTGCATGTTGAAGAAGAGACTTGGACGATGTACTTTGACGGAGCGTCAAACTAATACGGGTATGGGATAGGGGTGTTGCTGATAGCACCCGACAATTCCCGCATACCCTTAGCATTCAAACTCTAGTTCAAAGTGTAGAACAATGAGGCAGAATATAAGGCATGTATTGCTGGACTAGAAGCTGCCCTGGAACTAGGGGCAAAATAGTTGGATGTCATCGGGGACTCGAACCTTGTTGTATCTCAAGCTAAAGGAGATTGGAAAGTTAAAGAAGAAAAGATGAGAATCTATCACCAGACCTTGGACTTTCTGATTCCTCGGTTCGAGAAACTGAACTTCGCTCATCTGTTAAGAGAGAACAACAGGTTCGCTGATTCATTAGCAATTCTATCTTCTATGATAGACATCCCTTTCGGAGTCCGGATGCGTCTGATCATCATCGAACAGAAATTCGTGTCGGCCTACGAGCTAATTACTGCCATAGATGAGGTACAAGATCAGAACCCCTGGTATTACGACATCTGGAACTTCTTGGAAAAGAAAGTGTATCCATTAGGGGCAAATGCCAAAGATAAGAGGGCAATTCGAAGAATGGCTGCTCAGTTCATCGTCTGCGGGGGGTAAACTGTACAAGAGGGGTCATCTCGAGATGCATAAACTGTGTGTTGATGCTGAAGAGTCCAAGCGCCTGATGGAGGCCATCCATGGAGGAGAGTGTGGAGCGCACATGAGCGGAGTGATGCTAGCCCGGAAGATCCTTAGACAGGGTTATTACTGGTCAACCATGGAGGAGGATTGTATTGGCTTTGTCCGGCGATGCCACAAATGTTAGATCTATGCAAACCGCATGAACATTCCGCCGTCGAAGTTGTACAACATGACTTCGCCATGGCCGTTTTCAGTCTGGGGGGATTGATGTGATTGGGACTGTCACTCCGAAGGGGTCCAACGGGCATGAGTACATTCTGGTAGCAATAGACTACTTCACGAAGTGGGTTGAGGCCCAATCTTACGCGGTGTTGAAGGCATCGCACGTTGCTAAGTTCATCAGGAACAACATTATTTGTCGCTACGGGGTCCCGAACGAGATTATTTCGGATGGTGGTTCTCACTTCAAGAAGGAGGTGATCGACTTGTTGGAGAAATACAATGTGGCTTTTCATAAGTCATCTACATATCAGCTGCAAACCAACGGAGCTGTTGAGGCCGCCAACAAGAACATCAAGCACATTCTGCAGAAGATGGTGGAAACCTAGAGGGACTGGCCAGATAAGCTGCTATTTGCTCTTTGGGGCAACCAGACTTCAATTCGAACTTCTACTGGGGCAACTCCGTATTCCTTGGTTTATGGGATAGAGGCTATTCTGCCTATCAAAGTTGAGGTTCCGTCATTACGGGGATTGGCTGAGTGTCAGATAGCTGAGGTAGATTGGCAGCAAAGCAGGTTCGAACTCATGCTCTTTGATGAAAGAAGGCTGAAAGCACTGTATCACGTCCAAGGTTATCAACGAAGAATTACCAGGGCTTTTAACAAGAAGGTTAAGTTCAGGAATTTGAAAGAAGGAGATCTAGTGCTCAAAGATAACCGAGCTCCCATCCACGACTCTAGGGGCAAGTTCAGACACAATTGGATTGGTCCCTACATCATCAAGTCTATCTGGTCGGGTGGAGCTGTCGTTCTGATGGACCTAGATGGCCTAAAGTTCTCCCAGCCGATCAACATGGACAAGTTGAAGAAATACTTTCATTGAGTGGCTCGCTAGGCCGAAAACCCAAAAGGGCGACCTAGGCAAAAGTTAGAGCATGAAAAATTTGAAATAATAAAAACTGAGCTCGCAAGGTTGAAAACCCAGAAAGGGCGGCCTTGGCAAAAGTTAGAACGCAAAAGGAGAGTGTTAATACACGAGTGAACCTGAACCGAACTACGTAAGGCTTGATTCCCATCTTCGGGATACGTAGGCAACTTCATTATGAAGTCCAGCCATAAACACTTCCAAATCAACTTTGTCCATGTGATCATGTTGGTCATCTTTGTCTATTTTGCATTCAAGAGCTCGGTTGTGATCTCCAGTGCAGTGCTATTCAGACTGAGGGCAACTTTCCAGTTGCTGAGATCCGGGGTTGTACATCTCAGTGATAGATCTCGGGCGTGTCCAGTTGTGATCCATATCGAAAATGGTTTTGAAAAGTTTTAATAAAAGTTGATTTTGCTCAAATTAATCTTTTTACGACTTAGACCATTTTTGGACGAAACGGAAAATTTTCAGTACCCACAACCTTCAATTACATTGATTTCAGTATAGAGTTCTCCTACCCTTGAATACAAATTGAAGCTGCTTTTTATTACATTCATAAAGAAAACTTGAAAGTACTGATAAAGCAATAAATTTGGGGCATAGTCAGGTGTTCTTGCGTCCCCTCCCAGAGCTTGTGGAAGCCTCTGAAGCCAAAGTAGGCCCAACCTGCTCCTCTTCATCGAGCCAAGCTATGCACTCATCAGAGAGGGTCTAACTGAAAGTGGGAGCGGGGGCCAGAAAATCTCTCGTCCTCCATGCTATGGCATATCGAGCTAGCTGTGCGCCTCGGACTGGAAATGCGACAGGGTATTCTATCCCTTCTTCTAGGCAAGTCTGATCATGACCAAATTGGCGCCGGAATCGGAATAGGAAGTAAAAGACACAGTGTGTCAGGCCGATCAACTGAATCCTGGGCTGGCGAGACATGCTGTAGCTCATTGCCGGTAAATTGAGCCAGGAGCAGCGCCAAGCAATGTCGACAGCAGACAAACTGCACATCCATTCGCACCACTATCCCTTATCAGGGGCATCGACTAGATGTCGCTGGAAGAAATAGCCGCGAGCTGAATATGCTGGGCATGAGTCCACAACCTTCAACTTATCCATCAACCATATCTGGGGAGGGATGAAAAATGAGAGATTAAAGAATAGAGAGGTGCACGTGGAGAGAAAAGTAAGAAAAGGGTTTTGAGAGAAAAACCGAGCCTGAAGGCTGAGTGATGTGAGAAATATATGTGAGATAGGGTGGGAAACATTACCTGCAGCAGTAGTGGACTCCCCGCGAATCTAGTCGTCTCTCGACGATGGAAAGCATCGAAACCCATCAATGTCTCAGCTAGTGTCATGGGAATGTAGCTCTTGCTCTCTTTTAAGCCGTGGGCAACCTCAATCAAACGGATGCTAGACCCTCCGGAGCCTCGGGCAAGAAAGAAATGAGACAACATACATAAGCAAAGCGCATGTCGTCGAAAACCCTGCCAGTGTTGATCGCTGCGGTCACTGGCATCAGAAAACCGATGAATCAAGCTGGGGATGTCTAACTCTCTGTCGCGAATCAAAGACCGAGCGTCATGCAAAGTAAGCCCGCACATCCGTCCTAAGGCTTGGATGTGGCCAAAATGGAATTGGGGCAAGATCTCTTCCTCACGCTTGAATTCCATCAAAGCTTGGAAGTCTTTGAAAGTGAGACACATCTCTTGTCCGCCAAAGCTAAAAACATGAGTTATCGGATTCCAACACCTTGCCGCGGCATGGAGGAACGGAAAACGCAGTGGGGTGCGGCTCAGAGTGAGTAGTGCATTTATTCTGAAGCCTCGGAAATTCAGCTTTTCCAAGCCATCCAAGTTAGCAATCCAATTTGTGAGATTTTGGACAAGGAATGCCTCCATTTGGTGCAAAAACTGAGTTAAAATGAAGAAACTACGAAGCTAGGGCTTTTGTAAAAGATAAAGCTTTGAGTGGAAGACAGGTGTCAACAATCTGGGCACTTTCTGCATTAATGGCCGACCGGCCAATTTGATGGCCGACCGACCATCTTTATAGCCGATTGGCTAGTTATTGTGGCCGATAGCTCTTTATGGTGGCTGGTGGCCTCCCACCCTGGCCGATGGCCTCTCCTTTTGTTCTCTGAGCTGTCCATGTGTTCGAGGTGTTGAGAACTTGTGTCTTGTTCCACTTCGAATGCCTTTTTGGTGATGATTTTGCGAAGTCGTGCCTGTGTTACTCCAATTTGTTTATCGAGTTATATTTTACGTTGATTGTTAAGTTCTTGTCTTGCTTATCGAGTTGTATTTACATTTGGTTAGCATGTCAAGTCCTGGTTTTGCTTGTCGAGTTGTTTTGTTCTTTCAGTTGTCAGTTGGTTTACTACCTGATTAAGGCATTGCAATTCGAGTGTGTAGTTTTCAAACAAAGTTCAATCTCATTTACATGCTGTGTGATGTGATGCGATGCGATGCTCGGAATATAAAATACAACACTTTTTGAACAAAAAGCTGTTTTCATTCCATATTGGTTTTTCTTAGCAAAAGTACAATGTTTTAAAGAAAATAAAACTGCCTGAGGCAGTACAATGTGCAAAAACTACAGGCAAAAAGAGAAATAAAGCAAAAACAAAATATCTGAATCAGCGCCAGTCGCCTCAAGAGCGGGAACCCCTCCTCATCCTCTTCCTCGACGAAGGCCCAGAACTACCGCCGTCGGCTCCACTGCCTGAGTCTGAACCCGAGCCATCTCCAGCCTCATCTCCATCCTGAGACGACTCTGACTGTGGACTCACTACCTCCTCATCAGACTCGTCATCATCTGGGGCAGGTGCCCGCGAACTACTCCCGGTATGAGCACGCTCGGCTCTGCTCCGGCTGTGCGCTGGTCCCTCGTCCAGCTCCCCCTGCTGCTCGAGGAGGCATTGAAGGTCCCGCTGAGGCACCCGTTGTGGCTGGTATCTGGAATGGGGCCTGAAAAGAACAATTTGGCAAATGCATCAGTTATGTTATACGAAGCTGAGTATGGTATCAAATGCAGTATGAAATTACAGTGTATGAATGGTGTGAGCAGTATATGAATGCCGTAAGCGGTGAATGTTTACAGTGTATGAATGCTGTGAGCAGTATATGAATGCCGTGAGCGGTGAATGATTACAGTGTATGACGGCTGTGGCCAATATATGAGATGCAGTGTATCGGTGCCGTGAGTGGTATGTGAGTGTGGTATATCAAATGCAGTATTGATAATGTGATGCATCAGATCAATATGGTGCAGATTACAGAGGGTTTTAGGATGGAGGTTGAAAGAACTTACCGGAATACCGTAAATACTGAGCAGGTCCATGCTCCTCTGTAGCATCCCCATCACTGAAGCCGACAGCTCCAAAGCCTGCCAGTGTACTCTATGGAAGCCTGCAAAAGTGTTGAGGTAATTAGTAATCTGCGGGTTATCAACTGAAATGAAATGAATGTGTAGAATGTAAAGTATAGTATATACCAGGATCGAGCCTCGAACTCCGACGAGCTCATGATCAGCTGGGAGAGGAGCGATGAGAATCTGATAAGTCTCTCCAGCCCGTCCTCGGCATGTCGTAGTAGTGGGCAGGTCTGGCCACTCCACCCTCTTTCCTCTCCGGGAACCCCTCCTACCATAGGCCTGGGTCACCCTAGATCCTCTCACTCCTCCTGCTGTGGCTGCAGGTCTCTCTCTCTCACCTCAGCGAACACTGGCCAGAGGCGGCATGAGATATGTTTGGATGAAAATGGTATAGTCGCCGTCGAGCTTGAACTAGTCGGCGTCCCAACCTATCGTGAAATCGGTCATCTCCTGCGAGGTGTACGTCTCTGTATACCTCATGTGCGAAGGAGGCGGCATTGGGACTATCTGCTCAAGCAAACCGAGGCTCTGTCATAAGAAGCGCTCTCCCAAATACCATGCCCGACAGACCGGACCCTCAAGTAAAACCCGGAATCGGGAAGTCTCTCGAGTGCCCATAAACCGGTCTCTAACTGCGTTAGGCAGCACTGCCAAGGGCTGCTAGGTGATCTGCAAATGACGAATATACAGGTTGTTATCTACTATTGAAAGTGCATTATAAAGCAAAGCTCAGATGAATTGTAAGGTTTGAAATACCTCCGCTGCGGCTACAGTGTCAAAATATCGGCGGAAGAATGAGAAAGACTCTCGCGGCCTCTGCTCGCACCTCCCATCGTACCTATGTGAATATGGAACCATGGGGGGCATCTCTACCTCTGGCTCTGGAGCAAGCCTCGGGAAGTAGGCATATACCCACAACTACAGAATATGAAAGGGGTAATAATGAGTATGTTTATCAGTAAAGTAGAATACAGATAAAGCAGAAATCAGAGAATAATGTGCAGTGTACAACTAGTGTAAAGCAGATTACGTGTTATGCAGTGTGTGTGGCGTACAGATAATGTAAAGTAGGACTGTAAAGCAGAAGGAAAAGATGTACCTCCCAGGCTCTCTAGTAGCCTCCTAGCAGGTGCCCGCTCCGGTGAGATGAGGAACTCATGTATCCATATAGTGTGGCCAAGCCTGCGCCACCCCAGTCATAGCGCCGGATGCGAGCCACGTCTACCAATGCACTCAAGAGGTAGAGGCCAACGGTGTTCGTCCAGTCGGCGAATAGAGTGGTGCCAAGCAAGAACATGAGGAACCCCCGGGCGTAATGCTCGACCACCTCGCAGGTCGTCGGTGTCCCCCCCCTGAATTGGTTAGCGAACCACGAATATCGCACCATCCCTGGTTAGGAGAGAGGTGGGCGAATCCCTAGCAGAAAGATCTGAGCAGCATCCCACTCGCCCATATCAGTGTCGAAAGGGATCGAATCACCCCCTACTCCGATGCCGGTGAGCATAGAGAAGTCGAAGGGAGTCATCGTCATCTCCCCTGCTGTAGAAAGGTGGAGGGAATCGGTGTTGTCCCACCACCTCTCCACTAAGGTGCCTAGAAGAGGCCGACTCGCAGTGAGGCGCGAGAGTCCTGTGCAGAATATACCAAAACCGGCCTCATCGACGATGTGGTGGACATCATCGGGTAACTCCATGTACCAACCTCGTGCAATCGTGTTCCCATAACCCCGAAAGGCATGAGAATCTCCCTGTGTTCAAGACAAACAAATGCGAAGCAGTGTCAGGAAATACAGTGTACGCATGTGTTCACAATTGATAGAAATGCAGTGTGTACATATGTTCAAGTTGACAGAAGTATCATGAATGTGCTCAGAATGAACTAGGCACGTGATATACAAGTGTGTTTGGGTTAATCAGACGAAGAGTGATATTGGCTATCCAAGACATTTGACCTACATTACAGAAAGTAAAGAGGAAGAGTATACCTCAGCGGCGCCATAGGATAAGTGTGACTCCGGCTCGCGTAGCAGGAGGTCCTCCGGAGCACCTCGCGCAAAGCTCCTGAATTGGCAAATACTGTCAGGAGGCAACACGTGTACGTCAAGATCATACATTGTCGGGTCGAAAGGCCGAATGCCGAGCGGCAAAGGCTCGAACTCGGGATCCATCTCCATCCCTGGAGGAGCCCTACCCTGTGGAATATCATCCGCCATCTCGAGAAGAGTGAGAAAATGGTCGAAGGTATGGAAAATGGGCAAGAATGCCAAAAGGCAACAAAAAGTCAACCCTGAGGGGTGAGAAATGGAAGAAAAGGTCAAAGTGCGGAAGAAGGCACGAAAATCAAGGGTAATTCGGGGGAAACAAACCCCAGGTGATGGAAATCAAGAAAGGAACACCGAAATCACTTTTCAATCAGTTTAAAGTGTTCTAAACTATGAGGGTTTATCGAATCGGACGTTTGTAGGACGTTGGAAAATGTGTTTAAAGTTCGGATCGGAAGGGGAAAATGGTCTACAGCAAAAGGGAAGTGTTTTTCGGCAAAGGAGAAGTGAAGAAATAGGGTTTGGAACCCTATATTTAAAGACCCGTGGTGAAATGTCAAAACTACCCCGAATCTG
Organism: Camellia japonica; assembly: GCA_030407325.1. Classification (NCBI taxonomy): domain Eukaryota; kingdom Viridiplantae; phylum Streptophyta; class Magnoliopsida; order Ericales; family Theaceae; genus Camellia; species Camellia japonica. The sequence goes on from JAPPVO010000016.1 coordinate 116,223,118, forward strand.
CCATTTTTGGCCGATCGGCCAAATTGTTGGTCGGCTGGCCACATTGTTGGCCGATGGAGTTTTCTGGTGGCCGATGAGTGGCCGATGGCTCCCTTTTATGGCCGATGGACCTCCAATTCCCTTGTTTGGGGTTGTTCTGTTGATTTGTACCCTCATCTCTGAATAAAGTGCAAGAAAGTATACCTTTTGAAGCTTGAGCAGCCTCCGTGGTGACCTCGAACCGTGTTTTCCGTGTGCGGCACTCGATATGCACAAAATGTATCCTTTTTCGTATCCTTTTGCATATTGCTAGATTCGAAAATCATCTTTGAATGTGTGGCGTTACAGTGTTCTTGTCACATTCACGAGGTTTGCATTTGTTATATGCCTTTCTCACTTTTGCATCGGACATGCATCATCGCGTTTGCATAACATATGCGCGTTGTGTCAAATAGGTATTCGTGTTTACATTGCATAGAGTATGTACGTTGTATGGAACACATGGAACACGTTTTAACCTTGCTTGCATAGAATGTGCACTTCTTACATTGGCATGAAATGCGCGTCTTAAATGTTGCATGGAGCATACATTTCTCTAGTTGCATTGTTATGCACATTCCACTTGCGTTGTCACGCACGTTCTAGTTGCATTGTTTTGCACATTCCACTTGCATTGCCACGCACGTTTCAGTTGCATTGTTTTGCACATTCCACTTGCGTTGTCACGCACGTTTCAGTTGCATTGTTTTGCACATTCCACTTTTGTTGTCACGCACGTTTCAGTTGCATTGTTTTGCACATTCCACTTGCGTTGTCACGTACGTTCTAGTTGCATTGTTTTTCACATTCCACTTGCGTTGTCACGCACATTCTAGTTGCATTGTTTTGCACATTCCACTTGCGTTGTCACGCACGTCCTAGTTGCATTGTTATGCACCTGTTCACTTGCATTGTTATGCACCTTTTCACTTACATTGTTATGCACCTCTTCACTTGCGTTGTCACGCACGTTCCACTTGCATTGTTATGCACGCTCCAGTTGCATTGTTATGCACCTCTTCACTTGCGTTGTCACGCACGTGCTAGTTGCATTGTTATGCACCTGTTCACTTGCATTGTTATGCACCTTTTCACTTGCATTGTTATGCACGCTTCAGTTGCATTGTTATGCATCTCTTAATTTGCGTTGTCACGCACGTTCCAGTTGCATTGTTATGCACGTTTCACTTGCATTGTTATGCACACTCCAGTTGCATTACTATGCACCATTCTACTTGCATTGTTATGCACGCTTCACTTGCATTGTTATGCATACTCTACTTGCATTGTTATGCACTGTTCTCCTTGCATTGTTATGCACACTTCACTTGCATTGTTATGCACACCCTACTTGCATTGTTATGCGCCCTTTCAGTTGCATTGTTATGCACTGTTCTACTTGCATTGTTATGCACCATTCCACCTGCATTGTTATGCGCCTTTTCACTTGCATTGTTATGCACGTCTCCCATGCATTGTTATGCACCTTTCCATTCGCATCATATGTGCACGCGTTTATCTTGTATTGAAATTGTATCTTGATATAACATTGATCATGTGTTCCTATTACATTGTACTTGTCAAAATCTCTCTTTTATGCAGGCACGATATTATATGTACCGTTCATTCAAGAGAAGTTCCGATTCAGTTTGACTGCTATCATTCTCCACTCGCGTTTGGCATGTGTTTGGGCGTACCTTTCTCCTCTCGCGTTTGACACGCGTTTGGATGACTGTGCTTTCTTGCACAATCTTTCTCCTTTTGTGTTTGTTACACTAGAAGGTGTTTTGTTTGAGACTTTGGGTGTTCCCGATAGTCGCTTTTAATCTTTCCTGCATGAGCCGTAGTTAAGATCGCATAATTTTCTTACATCCTTTCTGCGTGAGATGTAGTTTGGTTCGTGTTTACTTGCTTATGTACGAGTTAGCTGTAGTATTTCTTTGCATAACAATTGCATGATATTTCTTTACAGCCCTCTTCGCATAATCATAAGTTATGTTCTGCATTGTACATGTCATTTGCATTTTGCCCCAGCCCGCAGGCGCATCTCTGTATTGTTATTTTGTATGTTTGTCTAGGTCTTCGGCCTTGTCAAAAATGGGTTGTCTCTGGGCTTTGACATTCACTCCCGTCATCTTATGACTTTCGAGTTCTGTCAAAGAGGGGCAACTGTAGACACCCCATTTTTGACTGTCCTCAAGACTTGGACGTCATCGTTTGAACACTCGATGATCATCCATGCTCGTGTTCGTTTTGAGTTCCTGAAGGTCTCGGCTGTGTGCCTTGCCTTAGAGCCTCTCAACTTGTCTGTTTTGTACTTGGTTGTGGACCAAGAGCTTGTGGCTTTGTTTTTTAGGGAAGGGGGTGGCCTGTTGGCCAACCCTACAACCCACCGGCCAGGCCACATGCCCATCGGCCATGCCCTCTTTCCATCGGCCATAAGTGGTGGCCGGTCGGCCATGTTTGTTGGCTGAGCCCCTTTTTCTTGCTTTTACAGATATTTTGGTGCCAACTGTGAAAGCTGGTGAGCAAGATTGCATCCTCCATACACGTGTATGGAGGGATTGTAACAAGTTTCTAGCTTGTTCAACAAACTTGGGACTTGTGTTTCTATAAGAGGGGAGGCTCCCCTCCCCTTTGAGAGGTGGAGAAAATTCAGAGGCAAAAAATATCTCTCTCTCTAAAACTCTCTCTCTCTCTCTCTATAGATATTGCTTGAAAGTGTGTTTTCTCTTCACTTTTGCACTACAACACCTAGTAAAGCACCATTGCTTTGTTGCTGAGGTACTAGAGGACCTTGTTTGGACTCTCAAAGTTTGTTTTTTGGCTCAGAAGTTGTTGCTTGGCTGTGGTTCTTCAAGGGTGAGTTGTTACCCCCTTTAAGCATTGTTTTGCTTGAGTACTTAGTCACCTTTGCATGCTTCTTTTGGCTTAACTTTCAACTACAAAAAGCTTTGTTTTCAAGTGTTTAAAATAGTTGGTTGAGGCCTCTTTGGTGTTGAGGGTGTTCTACCCTCTTGTGCGCCTTATTGGCTTGAGCTTGGTACCATCTTTTAAGGCCTTTGAGGCAATCTTTGTTTAGCCTTTTACCACTGAAATCCAGTGGATTTTCAGTGGTAGAAATGTCATTTTGAGGCCCAAAATAGGAGGGGGTTGTCCCCCCTCCTCTTCTCTTGTTTGTGTGTGTTGATGGCTCTTCAAAGTAGCATGTCTTTCTAGCATATTTTGGCTCCATATTAGCATGTCCTAGGCCATATTTTAACATGATATAGCTCTGTTTTGGCTTGGTTTGATTGCCTCTTGTGTGCCTCATACCCTTGTAGTGCGATCCTCCCTATAACCTTAACATGCATCATGCTTTGGACCATCATTTTAGCATGCTTTTGGCTCCACTCTATGAAGCTTTTACTCATGTTTTTCCATGCTTAAGCTCTATTTTAAGTTGTTTTGGTCATGCATGCCTTGCTTTGTATAGCCATAGTGCAATCTTGCTCACTAGCTTTGAGTTTCATAGTCTCTAGCATGGCTTACTTGAGTTGTTTGCATGCTTTGGCCTCTTTTCTACCATGATTTCAGTGTGTGAAGTGTGGTCATACTCTCTCATGCTTCACTCTTTCAATGCTTTTGGAGAGTTATGATTTATGCCTTAAACATGAGCCAATTGGCATGCGTGCTTGCCTAAGCTTTTGGGCCATCATCTCGGTATGTTTTGGGTCTTATTTTGCCATGATACAACTCTGTTTTGGATTAGTTAGTGCATCCCTCATTTGCTTTTTACACGTGTAGTGTAACCATGCTCATTGGCCTTGCATGCATCTTGCTTTTTTGGCCTTTTATTCTAGCATATGTTGGCTATGTTCAAGCATGTTTTTGGCCTTGTTTTGACCTGCCTTGGAACTATTTTGAGTCACCTTGGCCCTTTGGGGGCTATGGTGCAAGTACATTTGCTAGCCTTAAGCTTTGAGCCTCCTAGCATGCCTCATTTGTCATATGTGCATGTTTTAGCATAATTTGGAATGATATTTCAGAGCATATAGTGTTGTCACACTTCCATGTTTTTCACTCTTTAAGTGCTCTTAAGAGTTGTACCTTTATGCCCTATTCATGGGCCAATGCATGAGCATGCATTTTATTACTTTTAATGCTATCATCTCAGCGCATTTAGGCCACTGTTTTGGCATGCATGAGGACTGTTTAGGGTTGGTTTAGTCCATTGAGCATTGTATTGCATGCCTCTGTATGATGCTCTTTACTTTCTTTGATGCTTTAGCCTTCAAACATGCCATGCATGCATTGTTCACATGATAGAATCTTGTACATGCCATTAGCATTGGTAGGTTGATCATGTCGTATGTGTTGCATTGTGTTTGGATCGAGCGTTGATCCAAACACAAGGAATGTGGCATGTTTCGTACTTGAAGTGATGAAACGTGTTGCGTTTCTCGGTCGCGGACCCTCTTGACCAAGCATGATAGAGGTGGAGGCCCTTATTTGTTATTTGTGCATTCATTGACATTGACTCATGCAATCTTGGCTTCTTGGCCATCGTGCATTGCGATGCATGGTTGGTGGCCCGAGGGTCGAGTACCGCACTCCTTTGAGCTTGAGAAATGATAGGGAGGGTGGTTGTGCACACATTTTCTTACAAATACACTGCCATGCCTTTGTTTGTGCTCTGTTGCAGCAAAAGGAGAAATTACAGGAAGCAATGGCCGACTGGCCATAAAAGCTGCCGACCTGCTATGAGAAATGGCCGATGACCATCAACCTTGGCTGATGGCCATCCCTCTAGGCCGACCATCCCTCAGCATGTTCCTAAGGTGGGTCAGAAGCATCTTGGAAGTTGGTATAATTTTCAAAAGCCCGAAAGAGTGCAAACAGAGGCATCATGAGGCACAGTAGTGGATTTCTGAGCGAAGCCGACTGAGCATGCATATTCCCCTCACTTCTCGAGGCCATTTGTTTAAATTACTTAGCTAAACTAGTTCATTAGCTTAGTTCTTTTGTAAGTAATTAGTTAAGTGTTTAATTAATTAATTTGGTTTGTATTTAATTAGCTTAGATTAGCTAGTTGTTAAAATTCATTTGTGTTGTAATAATTAATTAGCTAGAATAGTTAATTAGTTAATTTGTAATTAATTAGCTTAGCGTAGCTAGTTAGTTGATTCATTCGGACCCTCCGTTGAGAGGGCAAATGTTGTAATAAGTGTGCGCGTGTGTAATGCATGTCTTCCAACCCCATTTCTTTCTCCCTTTTACTTATCAGCTTTCGATGGTTAGTTTAGGGCATATTTCGATTAGCATACCTTATGCTTACATGCGTGCATCATTCATTTGTCTTGCATGCGCCGGGCTCAGCGCATTATTCAAACTGCATTGTATTTTCGATACTTACTTGAATACGTGTTTAACAGCATGTTATCGAGTGTTGCATTCATATGCCATCTTAGAATAGCCGAGCCTTTTAGCTGCATTTTTTCATGTGTTGCATTAGGCATCTTAACATAGCTAGGATCATGCATGATTTCTAACTAGCTTCTATTTTGGCTCGGAGTACACTGTGAGTGTTTATGCTTTAGCATCCTTGCATGTGTGTAAGTAACTGCCATGATAGCATGCTTGCCATGAGGCTAACTGCTTAAGTGTTTAACTGTATGAATGCCTGTGGGTGAAGGCTTCATTACTTGAATTGGAACAATTCATCGAAATGTGAGTTTTAAGCCCACTTGAAGTGGCAAATCATCATGTTTTCAAGCCCACTTGAGGGTGGCAAATCTGCGCTTTAGCCTACTTGCAAGTAGCACTTTCAAACCATTTTCGAAAAACAAACATGAGATGTTTTGTTCTAACTTGAGTGATTGAGTGTATACTTGTATGCTGTGCGCATCACATAGTAATTCTAGATTAATAACTGGAATAAGAACACATGTGTTTTCAAAAACAACATATCATGTTAGTAGAGGCCGATCCTTTGATCGGGGCGAGCGGGGGTGCTCATTTCAGGACCTTCCCCTCTCGTACCCAAGTTTCCGAGCCGATGCAACTTTAGTGATGACGGACACGTGGCCTTAGGCACGAGTTAGGGTTTCCTAAATTTCCCAAAACAAAATATTTAGATGGCGACTCTGAAATCTGGCAAAGCAGTCCATGTTTGGTTCTTTTTGATTAAAATTGATTTTCCAAAATGATTTGCCGGATTTGGACTCTTTGGTGATTTATCAGTCTTACGTTGCACTTTGTGAGATTAGATTCAGAACTGTGACAGGAGTCCGAATTGTAGTAGCATGAACTACAATTCACGCCCTCGTGCATGGAGCGGAGTTTGGGGGGTCTACACAAAGATGAAAAGGTGATAAGGTGGAGGCATATATTGGGGTAGCCAATGGAGTGGAGGCTGGAACATGAAGTTGAATGAGCTCATAGAGACGTCCATGCTTACAGCCTATCCCAAGGGTCTGTCCAATTTGAGGGTCCTGCACCAAACAACCATTAGCAGAAAAGGGGATAATAAAACCATTTTCTCATAATTGACTAATGGAAATAAGGTTTAAGGTGAAAACAAATATAAGATAAACATGTAACAATGACAAGTGAGATGTATAAATAGAACGAATATGACATATAGACATGAGAGAACCATTAGCAGTATGGATAGAAGGAATATGAAGAGACGAAGATATTGAATAAAAAATAGTTGAATCAGAAGTCATATGGTTACAACATGCAGAGTCAAAATACTAGGAAGATGTACATGAGGTGGTAGACAAAGCAGTGAATGGAGGAGTACCAAAGGTTGAGAGAAACGGTTTTATCAGAGTTCAAACATCAGTATGGGAGAAGACAGGGGTGGAAGGTGTCACGCCCCTAACCCGCCCCTAAAAGTTTTGGGCATGACCCAATCAGAAACAGACACTTAACCTGCTATATAGAATATTCGGGGCCTGAACGGAAGCGTTAATATAATAAAATAACATGCAGAAACATCCATTGAGCTACTATAATATGCCAGGACCATGACTCAGAATTAAATATATAGTGAAGTTGCATCTGAAATTATGTCACATACATATTTACAAGTTCAGCCTAGAGAATGGGCATTTAACAAAATGTTAGGTACAAATCGACTAAAGTCAGCGAACATTAGTACAAAAGACCAAGCCCAACAAAGCTGCGCTAGCATGCAAAAGGCTTCTCCAAGTGCCTGGTTGTCCTTAGGCTGGCAAAAGGTAGATGCTAAAGAGGCTAGGACTGACCACCTAGTTGATTTCCTACAGGATCAGACAAAATAACAGAGTGAGACAAGCTCAATGAGTAATAATACCTAGACAGTTTAATAGCTAACTTCAATCGCAATATATAATAGTGTATTCTCAGAAATCCAACAATGAGTCCGAAATTACTTTATTTTCAGAACGACCGTTGGCCTAGTAGTACAGTTATAACAGAACAGCCTTTCGGCCCAGGACAGCCTTTCGGCTCAGGACAGCCTTACGGCTTAGGACAGCCTTTCGGCCCAGGACAGCCTTACGGCTCAGGACGTACAAATATGTACGTGTATCTTTTCAACATTTCTTTTTTTATTGTGGGTCAAATCAATATATATTAATATCGTAACTGACGGAAAACAGAATGTTATTAACAGACATTGACGGTAAATAACTGTACGTTTAATGTACTATTACTCACAGTGTTGTGGAGGCGTGCTAGTTCCTTCTGGAGTGTGCTCTGCACACAATCATAACTTGTAAATTAGTTCTCTTTTTTCTTTAACCATAGGAACCATTCTCTGAGTCACCATACTTCACATGAATTTATAATCATTTTAATATCTTCAGAAGAATATTCTAAAAAGACCGGAGAGCCCAGCATGCAAAACTGAACAAACACAATTTTTCCTGAAAATAAGTCCTCCGCTCGAGCGCCACTTTGGCCGCTCGAGCGGACTGTACAATTCAAAAAAAAAATGCTGAGAGGTTGATTTTTGCGCTCGAGCGGGAATTACTCCGCTCGAGCGGACAGGGTAATTTCGGAAAAACTGCTAAGAGGGTAATTTCCCCGCTCGAGCGGTCATAGCCCTGACTTGGGCAGCTCTGTTCCATATCAAAAATTCATCTTTTCCAACACAACACAAGTTCTCAAAAATGGATTCAACATCAAATTAAAGTGCTAAATCATATAACAAAGCAATCACAACCTTCCTTACACTTTCAATCATGAAATCCATACTCAAGCCAGCCATGATCTTTCCATAATTCCCATGTTTTTGGGTTTACACAAACATATGCATAAAGAGCTACTCAAACTTCAAATTCAAACCCATAGTTGAATAGTTTTCATGAAATAACCAGGAAATAAGAGATAGCTTTCTTCCATAGCTCAATTTAGTTCATCAACACAAATCATCACATAAAGCTCTCCATCTACCATAACTTCCAAAACAAGAGGAAAATTCCCAACCAAGATCAATAGGGAAAAGAGGCTAAATCAAGAAATTCCATACCTTGAGTTTAATTTAAGCAATCTACACCAAATTCCCCAATTCTACACTTGGAGGGTTTTTCTTCAAACACCCACGTTTCTCCCTCTCTTCTTAGTTGCCCACAAAAAAAAAATGATCCTAAGTCTCAAAAATATCTCAAGTTGATATATATCTATTTGTTATTATAATAGGAGAATAGGACAAAATTTAATCGTTTAAGCATCCTAAATTGAAATTTCACAGAAAATCCCATTAGAGCTTAAAAATTATGCAGATTCGAAATATCAAATCAATTTCTGAAAATTAAGTCTCTAAGGCGCCCAATTTCAGATTTAAATAGTTCAAGTGTGACAGATAATGTTCCACACCAACAGATAGAAATCCATATTTCTAAGTTTCATTTAATTCAGCGTAATTTCACACAGAATTTCACAATGAGCATTCAAAACACAGAATAGGGAGCTGAAAAGATACCAGAATCATGTACGAGGGTCGGGCTATTACAGAAGGATCCAAAGGCTCAAAAGAATAGAAGTCCTCAAAGGCAGCAGCAGTAGTGCAATGAGTAGACATAGACCGAAATTGATTCCTAGAATGATGTAAATGGCCTCCAGAGTGAGATCAACAAGATGATGGACCAATAGAGGATGGTCGAGATGGATTGCAAAAGCAATCTTGCTAGAGATGACCAAGGCCAATTTTGTTGCAATAGCAACCAAACATGACTGAACAATGCACTAGAAGATGAGCAGAAGAAAGCTCATGATTCTAACAATAAATGCACTGAGGAGTCTGCTAAGGAGAATAAGATCTTCATGATTGAGGGGTGACCAGAACTGAGTCTACATATGGAGTGGATGAGGGACCAAAATGAGTTTCTTCATATAGAAACTCAGATATAGCTTGCTCAAGAAAGGGCAAAGGAGAGTGATGTAGCAGAGAGGCATTGACCGACTCACAATAAGGAGTGAAAGCCATAAGAAAATGAACCAACTTGTGCTAATTATGGTAATCAATAAATAGAGCAGCATTTTTTTATACGAGGCCAATTAAGTTTAGAAAGAGCAAGTTGATCCCAAACAGGGTATATTTTAGACAAAAACTCATTAATGGACTGTGGTAGCCGAATAATTGGCAAAGGTAAAGGAGGCATATTCCGGCAGCTTGACGCTAGACGGCAACTATCCCGCAAGGATAAGGGGCCGAACAGGATAAGTAGGCCGAATGGGGAAGGATCCCTAGAGCCGAATAATGGAATAGGTAATGATTGAAAAGACTGGCCCTGGCCCCGAGGATCAGAAAAAATGAGTATAAATATGATGGCAATGGACTAGTAAAGGTATGTAAGAATCACTTCTAAAAACTTAGTGAACAAGCTTTCTTGAGGAGAAGAACTGACTTGTCCGTCGGAGTGCTAATTCCGGCACCCCCGACCGGAGTGTTTGTATCTTTGCAGGTGACTAGCTGAGGATCATTGGCGTCTTCCAGGATTTGAAGAGTATTTCCAAACCTTTTTCCCCACAACTGGCGTCGTCTGTGGGAATACTCGAATACATCCATGGAAGGCGTGACCGAAGATCCTCCGATAGCCACCGACGAGACCACACAGATAGACGACCTCACCCCAGCCAATATGCTCGGAAAAGAAACCATCGCGGCACGATGCGTCTTGAACTTCGATTCGCCAACAACTTCAGCGCAAGAAACAATGCAGGCTATATAGAACAAGCAAAGCAGAACGAACAAAGGCTCGAGAACATGATCGCTGAGAACGAACGACTCCGTCAGGATTTGGCCCTGGAGGTAGCAAAATCTAGAGAGGCCATGCGCGAGGAACCAGAGCGACCTCCGAGGGCAGACAGGCAAAGACCTCGGGCCGACCAAAGGGTACCGATAGCAACTCCAACTCATCATCTACGGAGCTCGACGCAAGGGAACGGTCCGAAACCTCCAGCTCCTCCGAAAAGGATCTGCGAACAAGGAACAAGCGCAGGAGAATCAGTTCAAATGAGGAAGACCAGCACGATCCTTTCGTTCGACGGATCGCAAGGGCATCCCTGCCCAAGAAATTCAAAGCTCCGTCGTTCACTCTTTACGACGGAAAATCAGACCCCACTGATCATATCCGTCATTACAAATAGGCCATGACGCTACACGCAAACAATGAAGCCCTCATGTGCCGAATATTCCCTAGCAGCCTAGGTCCACTAGCCGTCAGGTGGTATTACAAGTTGGAGCCAGCTTCGGTTAAAAGCTTCCGACAACTGCAGAAATCCTTCAGGGCCAGGTTTATCACCAACGAGGTACAACTGAAACAGGCCGACTCCCTCTGGGCCATGCAGATCCAGTCGGGAGAGACGCTCAGAGCGTACTCGGCACGATATTGGGAGTGCTTCAATCTTGTTGACGACGCTTGCAATGACTCCATGGCCATCACCGCCTTCAAAATGGGTTTACATCCTGACAGTGCTCTGCGCAGTTCCCTGACCAGAAGGCCCCCCAAAACAGTTTGGGCGCTGATGAAGAAAGTTGAAGAATATTGTAAAGTCGAAGATGATGCCCTGAGGATAAAAGCCGGACAAATCTCTAGCAAAACGGCCCTGCCCGAAATCGCTCGACCAATAAGCTCCGTGCCGCCACCGAGCCCTGAGCCCCGGCAACGAACCAAGCGAGACAAAAGGCGGGACTCCCGCCGATCGAGCGATCAGTGCTCCCACCGAACGAACGAACAACTACAAGTCGACAGCAGACGCTCAAGGCGAATCGACAAGAAGTATACGGAGTTGACAGAGCCGATCGCGGCAATAAGACCAAAGTCCAGCACCTTCCATTTTTCAAGTGGCCGTCGAAGATGGTGGGGCCTCCCGACACACGGATGAGGGACAGACGATGCGAATACCACAAAGATCATGGCCACGAAACCGAGAGCTGTTATGCGCTAAAAGATCATCTGGAGGAACTAGTGCAAGATGGTCGACTGCAGCAATACGTGAGCAAGGGGAAGCCAACCAAAGCATTAGCCTTGAGACAGGATTCACCTCCGCTTGGTGTGATCCACATAATCTACGGTCTGCCGGCATCCCCGACCGTGCATACAATCCAATCGCACCCAATTCCCCAAAAACATAACATGTTCAACCGGCAGGCCCAGAGAAACTCCGACAATTAAGTTCGATGACTCCGACCTCGTCGGAACGGTGGCCAGCCACGTCGATCCTTTGGTCGTCAAATTACACGTACGGCAGTTCATCGTTGAACGCATTCTCATAGATCCAGGAAGCACTTCGGAAATCTTGTACTACAGAACTTTTTTGAACTCGGCCTCAGCGAGTCGGACCTATCACGTCGTCTCAGCCACTGTTCGGCTTCAACACGAATCCAGAGTACCCGTTGGGGAAGGTCGTGCTCCCAGTTCGAGCGGGCTCAAAAACGGTTGACGTGGAATTCTTGGTTGTTAAGCTTCCGTCGCCGTATAATGCCATCATGGGGCGCCCCTTGTTGCATATCATGAAGGCTGTCCCAAGCACCTACCATCAGCTTATGCGCTTCCCAACAGACCGTGGCATTGAGGAAATCCGTGGCTCACCGCAATCCGCGCCAACGTAGACCTTATGAAGATCCATTTACGGACCCGACTTGTGGGATCTGATGCTTGTACTGGTACCACGTTTTAATGAAAATCGACTTTCTCTGTCACTCTCCTTCAAGCCTCTTAAGCCCAATAAAGCCTCCGGATTCGGAGCGCCCTTCGTGGATGTCACGATTGGCCAATTTAAGTCTCCGAATTCGGAGCCCCCTTTGGTGCATGACACCTTAGGGCCGAATAAGTCTCCGGATTCGGAGCGCCCTTCGTGGATGTCACGATTGGCCAATTTAAGTCTCCTGATTCGGAGCCCCCTTTGGTGCACACCTTAGAGCCGAATAAGTCTCCGGATTCGGAGCGCCCTTCGTGGATGTCACGATTGGCCAATTTAAGTCTCCAAATTCGGAGCCCCCTTTGGTGCATGACACCTTAGGGCCGAATAAGTCTCCAGATTCGGAGCGCCCTTCGTGGATGTCACGATCGGCCAAGTTAAGTCTCCGAATTCGGAGCCCCCTTTGGTGCATGACACCTTAGGGCCGAATAAGTCTCCGGATTCGGAGCGCCCTTCGTGGATGTCACGATCAGCCAATTTAAGTCTCCGAATTCGGAGCCCCCTTTGGTGCATGACACCTTAGGGCCGAATAAGTCTCCGGATTCGGAGCGCCCTTCGTGGATGTCACGATTGGCCAATTTAAGTCTCCGGATTCGGAGCCCCCTTTGGTGCACACCTTAGGGCCGAATAAGTCTCCGGATTCGGAGCGCCCTTCGTGGATGTCACGATTGGCCAATTTAAGTCTCCGAATTCGAAGCCCCCTTTGGTGCATGACACCTTAGGGCCGAATAAGTCTCCGGATTCGGAGCGCCCTTCGTGGATGTCACGATCGGCCAGTTTAAGTCTCCGAATTCGGAGCCCCCTTTGGTGCATGACACCTTACGGCCGAATAAGGCTCCGGATTCGGAGCGCCCTTCGTGGATGTCACGATCAGCCAATTTAAGTCTCCGAATTCGGAGCCCCCTTTGGTGCATGACACCTTAGGGCCGAATAAGTCTCCGGATTCGGAGCGCCCTTCGTGGATGTCACGATTGGCCAATTTAAGTCTCCGAATTCGGAGCCCCCTTTGGTGCATGACACCTTAGGGCCGAATAAACCTCCGGATTCGGAGCGCCCTTCGTGGATGTCACGATTGGCCAATTTAAGTCTCCGGATTCGGAGCCCCCTTTGGTGCACACCTTAGGGCCAAATAAGTCTCCGGATTCGGAGCGCCCTTCGTGGATGTCACGATTGGCCAATTTAAGTCTCCGAATTCGGAGCCCCCTTTGGTGCATGACACCTTAGGGCCGAATAAACCTCCGGATTCAGAGCGCCCTTCGTGGATGTCACGATTGGCCAATTTAAGTCTCCGGATTCGGAGCCCCCTTTGGTGCACACCTTAGGGCCGAATAAGTCTCCGAATTCAGAGCGCCCTTCGTGGATGTCACGATTGGCCAATTTAAGTCTCCGAATTCAGAGCCCCCTTTGGTGCATGACACCTTAGGGCCGAATAAGTCTCTGGATTCGGAGCGCCCTTCGTGGATGTCACGATCGGCCAATTTAAGTCTCCGAATTCGGAGCCCCCTTTGGTGCATGACACCTTAGGGCCGAATAAGCCTCCGGATTCGGAGCGCCCTTCGTGGATGTCACGATTGGCCAATTTAAGTCTCCGGATTCGGAGCCCCCTTTGGTGCACACCTTAGGGCCGAATAAGTCTCCGGATTCGGAGCGCCCTTCGTGGATGTCATCGTTGGCCAATTAAGTCTCCGGATTCGGAGCCCCCTTTGGTGCATGACACCTTAGGGCCGAATAAGCCTCCGAATTCGGAGCGCCCTTCGTGGATGTCACGATCGGCCAATTTAAGTCTCCGAATTCGGAGCCCCCTTTGGTGCATGACACCTTAGGGCCGAATAAGCCTCCGGATTCGGAGCGCCCTTCGTGGATGTCACGATTGGCCAATTTAAGTCTCTGGATTCGGAGCCCTCTTTGGTGCACACCTTAGGGCCGAATAAGTCTCCGGATTCGGAGCGCCCTTCGTGGATGTCACCGTTGGCCAATTTAAGTCTCCGGATTCGGAGCCCCCTTTGGTTCACTTCGATTCATATCACCGCCAAGCTCAGCCAATGTCTTGGCTTCCCCTTTGCTGTTAAAGAAGAGTTTGTTCGACATTCGCACAATAGATTTTCTCTCAGGAGTCTGAATCAGATACCTACCAGACTCTTAAAAGATGTACCTTTGATCATTTAACACTCGCAGAGGCAGCACGATCGAGGCAAGTTCATTAATCGCGAAACCCAATCGCCTGACGCCGACTAAGTTGACGGCAGGACAATCTGTTCGGCTAAACTACCCCAGCCGGCTCACGAATTGATTCCTCAGAGCCAGAGTTCTGATCATGAACCCCCTGGGGCAAGGGCAGATTCATTAATCTGTTCGGCTAAACTACCCCAGCCGGCTCATGAATTGATCCCTCAGCCAGAGTTCTGATCATGAACCCCTGGGGCAAGGGCAGATTCATCAATCTGTTCGGCTAAACTACCCCAGCCGGCTCACGAATTGATTCCTCAGCCAGAGTTCTGATCATGAACCCCCTGGGGCAAGGGCAGATTCATCAATCTGTTCGGCTAAACTACCCCCCGCGGCTCACGAATTGATCCTTCAGAGCCAGAGTTCTTATCATGAACCCCCTGGGGCAAGGGCAGATTCATCAATCTAAGGGCCGAAGATCAGCAGGCAGTGAAATTGCAAATGGTGATTTTGATGGGATATGTATTGAATCTGCAGGAACCCAGATATTGACCAATCTCCTCCTCTCTACCTTCAGTGGTTACCTAAAGTTTGGACAAACGATATTCTATGTACGGCTTGTTTAGACGAGTTCTAGATAAAATCATTCGTGCCACAATAAGATCATCCGACTTGTTTATTATCAATCTATTCGGACCAAATACCCCAGCCGGCTCACAAGTTGATTCAGAGCTCGAATTCTTTTTATGAACCCCCTGGGGCAAGGGCAGATTCACAAATCAGGGTGTCCCCACAGTACATGCAATCCCATTTTACCAAATGCATTGACAAACACAGAACTCTTTCATTAGAATTAAACCACAGAACTCTTTCATACAAAGTGTGTGGTGGTAGAGCAAAAATTACAAGGAAATTACAAGGAAGTTTTCATTAATAAATTGCGCGCAAATTTTAACCAATTTATACATGAAAACTACCCTGAACCAACAAAGCACTATCCAAAAGAAGAAAAACAAAAACAAAAAGACGCCTGCTCAGTAAACGGCTCCCAGATCATTCGTCGGCATCGGATTCAAGTGGCTCAACATCCACCTGCTCATAAGGAATCGGCAAGTCCAATGTAACCTCAGCGGCGGCAAGGGCTTTGAGCCACCCATGTTTGAACCCGCGATTCTCAAATTTGGACACTTCTTCAACATATTCTGTCAGAGCGGCGCCTCTCCCTGCTTCAAAGGCCTCCGATTCAGCTTCTCACGGGCCGCCTTAAGCTCCTCCAACTGAGCTTCCGCTTCAGCAAGTGTTTCCTTGGAAAGTTTGAGCGATTCCTCGCTCGCGTTTGCTCTACCCTCAGCATCAACACGAAGCTGTTCGGCGACGCGAGCCCTCTCTTTCTCCGCTTCGGCTCTCGCGCTCTCCATTTCAGCTCTCATAATTTCGAACTCGGCCCTACTTTTCTGACCCTGCACCTCTGTTTGCAAATGGTCAATTCTCCCGAGAGCATCACGCAGGCGGCGACCCAAGTCGGTGATCCTTCCGACCGTCTGCAAAACAATTCGGTATGATTAGACGCCTTTAACAAACAAGAGCGAAATAAAGGTACCTACCAGGAGTGCCGATTGCAGTTAGGGCAACGGCCATAATATCAGGCACGGCACTGAAGGCTTTGTTGTCAGCCGGCAGAGAAATCGAAGCCGCCAAGCTCAGAGCCACGGCCGGATCCTCGATGGCCGAAGCGTCGGATAAAATCGGCATATCCCTGATCTTTGGCTGGATAACGAACGGAGCGACCACGTCAGGTTCTTCAAGCCGAGGCCGTTTGCTACCAGGGCCAGTTTCTGAACTCGTTTCCCCCTCGGCACCACGCTTTTGGCCTTGCTCTGGAATCAGCCGTTCCCCATCGGCCTGTTCTCCACCCTCTTTTCCCGTATCGGACGCAACAACCACTGTCCCCTCCGAAACGGGTACGAATGGCTTGATCAAGCTGAGATCTGATGCGGCGCATTCAGCCTTCTTTCGGGCGGCCATCCGCTCGGCATTTCTTTTACGAGCCATCTGCGTTAGGCTTTCCTTCGCCATACCCTCAAAGAAATCGCCGGGTAGATCCCCCAAATTTGCAAAAATATCCCCGGAAGAGAAATCTGTTCGTCCTGAGGCGGATGGCTCGGTGGCCTCAAATGCCGAGCGTACGGCCTCGTCGCCCTCTACTACCCCCTCAATAGACCCCCCAGCCGGATCAGCAACCACCTCTACAGTCGACTCGGCGTCTTCCCCCGAATCAGAAGCTACGAGACCGATCTGTCTAAGGTTTTTGAAGCTGGGGAAGATAAGGGCCGAGAGCTGTTGATCGCCGACTGGAATCGGAATGTTATCTGCAGCCGAGAAAGTAGTGTAAGTAGGTTCGTACCGAAGGAGAATATGGGCGGCTCTCCCTTGCTGTTGTACGTTTGGACGGCCGAAATATGTGAGTGCAATCTTGATTTCCCCAAGAACCACGTCGTCAACCGAAATCAGAATTTTCTTCAACTTATTACCTGCAGAAGATGAAAAGCGATTTAGAGAAAAGAGCCGAATAATAGATAGACCAACAAACAAGACATTGCGTGGCAACCTGGGTCGCCCTTATGTCTGGGAACAGGGTCCAAGCGATCCTCCCCTTTAGCGAACTCCCAATTACCTCGGACGTTGACCATCACGTCGTCAACCCGTTTACCAGAACTGGCAAGCATAGTCACCAAGTGATGGTCAGTATCTTTGGCCCTGAGAAAATATCGCCCCAGCCGACCGGAGGATTTGGCTAAGGCGTAATAATGCCGAATGGCCGAAATCCCAAGGTTAATCCTAAGGCGTCGATTCAACTCTAAAACCCCCATGATGATTCGAAAGAAATTTACATTGGGTTGAGAAGGAATCAAACCCCAATAGCGGAGAACGGCCCTAAGGAGTGGGTGTAGAGGGAAACGAACCCCGCCCTCCGTAATGGATAAAAGAGGGAATACGATCGTGTTTTGATCTTCCCTCTCCATGTCGAGAGCATTGTCCGTTACAAGGGATAAATGGACGTCGTCAGGAATAGAAAAATGTTGCCGGAAACCGGAGATGCGATCCTCAGAAAGGAGGTCTTTCAAATGTTTGGCCATCTTAGCAGAGAACTAAATATTCGCCGAAGCTAAAATAGCAAACAGAAAATAGGATTACAAAGAAGGGATAAGGAAACTTACGAAGAGCAGTTGAGACAAGGGAAGACGGGAAGAAGTTGCAGAAAACGCGAGTCACGGAGGGATATGCACTGGCGATCCAAAAGTCTCAGAAAATCGACGAAATATGAATTTGAAAGGACCAAAGTTTCAAATCGCAATAAATGCTGAGATACATACGGATAGAGCGGGAAAGCGTAATGATGAGCAACAAGGCGCGCGCCCCCTGACATATATTGGGGCACGCGAAGCTGCCTGACGCTAAACTTCTCGAATTCTGAACCAAACACGCCGATTGACTGCCGTCAACAGGGAGTTCTGAGGGCAATTGTGGTAGCCGAATAATTGGCAAAGGTAAAGGAGGCATATTCCGGCAGCTTGACGCTAGACGGCAACTATCCCGCAAGGATAAGGGGCCGAACAGGATAAGTAGGCCGAATGGGGAAGGATCCCTAGAGCCGAATAATGGAATAGGTAATGATTGAAAAGACAGGCCCTGGCCCCGAGGATCAGAAAAAAACGAGTATAAATATGATGGCAATGGACTAGTAAAGGTATGTAAGAATCACTTCTAAAAACTTAGTGAACAAGCTTTCTTAAGGAGAAGAACTGACTTGTCCGTCGGAGTGCTAATTCCGGCACCCCCGACCGGAGTGTTTGTATCTTTGCAGGTGACTAGCTGAGGATCATTGGCGTCTTCCAGGATTTGAAGAGTATTTCCAAACCTTTTTCCCCACATGGACTAACTAGGCTCTTGCCACATGTGATGGAGGTGACTCTAAAACTGATACTGATAAGCAAGACCAGTAGTCTGATACTAATCTTTGAGAAAATCCCTGAATGAAGTAACTCCCTGAGTCAAGTTGAAAATCCCTGAGTCAAGTTGAAAGTGACCAAACTGAAGGTTAATAGATGTGACATATGTATTCCTGAATGAAGTAATGATCTAATAATTTTTGGTGTCCCAATCCTCCAAATGGTCGGTATATTTGGCTGCAATTTCTTTAGCTTCTTTTGTTAGTTTAAGCACATTGTAAACACCCCATTTTTTACTAGTTTTGAGACTTGGGCGGTCCCTTTTGAGTTTTGGATGATGAAAATGAGAGGTGTTAATCTTTGCAAGTTCCATGGCAGGAGGTCTAAAGATCAAGCTTTAAACCCTCCAATGACCTATTTTGGACAACATGTTTTTCGACCAAAATGGAAACCTCTTTTAAAACGAGTGTCAATGGTGCAAGCCCAGACATTACCGCAATGTTTTGAGGCTCATATTTTCAAAATCAAAGCGTTATATTCTTTCAAACAAACTGAGTGAAGAATATAGTGGAAGTGAATGGAAATGATGAAATCCTCTTAAATATTTATTTCTCCCTTCAATTCAGACTAACCTTCTCTTGTTGATCTGATAATGTGGCCACTAACTAACCAGGCACCATATGATGGCCGGCCATAAAAGCACTTGGCCAATCATTTGGAAGCTCGGCCGGCTAAATATTTCGGGTACAAATCATTTTCAGGGATTTCGTTTTTTTTTTTTTTGCTTACCTTCCACAAATATCTCAAAATATTTGTGGTTTGAGCTCTATATGTAGAGCTCACCAGCTCTTTTCAAAGGGTGGAAAAAAAACTTGCCCAAAAGATAGCATGGCTTGAGAGCTCTCTCTCCTTCTTCCTTTGTCTCCCACCTACCACTTTCAACTTTAACATTAAATTCTCCATTAAAGTTTGATCCTAAGCTCTGGGTAAAGGACTTTTGCAAATTAAAGAGTGCACCTACGAGTTCTTGAGGGGCCTTAAAGAGAGTTTGTAAACAAAAAGAACTCATCCTCATAAAGAGTTAAACCCTTTGCTTCTCTGATCATCCTCTCCCTTTTTTTCCTCTAGTTTTAACTCTATTCTTCATTATGTGATTGTTGTAAATCCTCATGGATGTGGCATGAGTAAACTTAGCTACCCATCTATTCCATTGATAGTTATTTCTCTACTTTATTGCTTTCCCTAGCTTTAAATTCATAGTTGATTTGTGTTTTTGGATCCTTTTGCATGAGATTGGGAGTAGTTTTAGAAATCCATTCACAAGTTCAATAAATATCGTAGCTTTTCTTATTATTACACTCCTTATCCTCACTTATTCTATCTCTCAAGTGTGTTAATCCATGTGGTTCAATTCCTTACTCCATTACATGAGTGCTAGGGGTTGTTCCATGGTATTGCTTGAGTGATGTATGTGATTTGATGTGGACAAGTGGTGCCTCCTATAGACACCCCATTTTTGACCGTCCTCAAGACTTAGACGTCATCATTTGTGCACTCGATGGTTGTGCTTGTTTGTGTTCGTTTTGAGCGCCCGAAGTCCTTGGCGGAACGCCTTGCCTGTTTTGTGCTTGTTTTTGGACCAAGAGCGTGTTGCCTCTTGCCTGGAAGAGAAGGGTGACCAGTCAGCTAGCCCAAGACCCTGCCGGCCACAAGTTATGCCTGTCGGCCACTGGTGGTGGCCGATGGCCACCATTGGTGGCGGATGACCATTGGTCTCTTTTTTCAGATATTTGTTTGCCAGTTGTGCCACCTGTTGCTCACTGAGCTGCATCTTCATACACGTGTATGGAGGGACAAATTCTAACCCCATTTGGAGGGGTTAGAATTTTTGGATAAAAAATTTCTCTCTCTCTAGACTTTTCTCTCTCTCTCTCTCTCTCTCTCTCTCTCTCTTTCTCTTGTTATTTTGCATACACTTGCTTAGTTTCTCTACACTTTTGCACATCAACCCTTAACCAAACACTCTCACCTTTGAGCTGAGGTCCCTTGGAGCTTTGTTTGAGCCTTGGAAGGAGATTTGAGCTTGAGTTGGTGGCTAAATTGCACTTTGCTTCAAAGGTATAGAACTTACCTCATTTAAGTTTATTGTGCATACTTGCTTTGCCATCTTTTTCAACTGTTTTTAGGCTGTTTTTGAAGTGTAAGAAAATCTGTTTTTGAGGCATAAAAATGGTAGTTTGAGTCTTTGTGAGTTAAGGGGTTGTCCCCCCCTTTTGTTCCTTAGCTTGTATAGTTTTTTGTGCCATCTTTCCTCACATTTAAATCAAACTTTTTGGGCCTTTTAACCACTAAAATTCAAAGTTATTTCAGTGGCAAAAACCTTCTTTGAAGTCCAAAATTAGAGAGGTTAGCCTCCCCTCCTTGTGTCTTGTTTGCATGCCTAGATAGCTTAACATGTGAGCATGTTTTTCTAGCATTTTGTAACTTGATCTCAACATGTTTTTGCTACTATTTTGACTTGTTTTAGCTTTGTTTTGGTCTGGTTAGGTCCTTTGAGCCTTGTATGGCATGGTTGTAGTGCAATTTCCTTCGCTAGTTTGTTGTTTCAATGCTTTAATCATCTTTCTTTTGAGTTAGTGGCATGATTTAGTGTTGTTTTGCACTCCTTTCCAGCACTTAACATCTCTGCAACCTCCCTCATTTCTTCACTTTTTCATTTTCTTTGAGGGTTGGTTAACCTTCGGGTTGTGTTTAAGCTTGAGATTGAGGTTCGTGCTTAATGGTTTCAATCCCCTTTTGAGGGTTTCTACTAATCAAAGACATGACCTCTCTCTTATCTTAAATCACCCCTTGGTTGACACCTCTTCCAATAGAGGACACTCACTTTTGGACTAATCAATTAAAGAATGGATTGGTAAGCTAAAATGAGTAAACAAAATGAACAAAGTAAAAGAGGCAAGACAAAGCATCTTTTGTGTTGCATAGCATGTGTTCGGATTGGACGTTAATTCGAACACGAAGAAAATGGGACGTTTCATACTCAAAGCGATGAAACATACCACTTTCCTTGGTCACCACCACCCATGATCATGTATGATAGGGAAGTGGTTTTGTTGAGTCTTGTTTTGCACTCATTAAGCTTGTACAAGCTTGGTTCCTTAGTCATCATGCATGGAAAATGCTTGGTTGATGGTTTGAGGGCCAAGAGTTACACTTCTTTGAGCTTGTGTGGTGATAATGAGAGTAACAGTACACACACTTCTTGAGAATACATTGCTTTGCCTCTGTTTGCTCTCTGTTGTAGCAAAAAAGGAAGTTTAGGGAAGGGGTGGCCGACCAGCCACCAGTGGTGGCCGACGGCCACCAGCAGTAGCCGACGGCCACCATTGGTATCCGACCGGCCATCAATGAAGAAGGTTGCTCTGTGTGCTCCTAAAGGGGATCAGAAGTGTTCTGGGAGTTGGCACAATTTTCAGTGGTAAAAAATGTGCAAACAGAGGCTGCAATGGCAAGGCGGTGGCATTTTCGGAAGGAGAATCCGAGCACGAATGCATCCCTCACCCCTTGAGGCCGTTTAATTTCTTTATTAGTTAGTGGTAGCTAATTAATTGATTTACTTGCTTTGTAATTAGTTAGTTAAAGTGTTTAGCTAATTAATTCGTTTTGTAATATTTAATTAGCTTAAAATAATTAGTTAAATATCATGTTTGTAATATTGATTAGCTAGAATAGTTAATTAATTCATTTTGTAATAGTTAGCTTAATTAGCGTAGCTAGTTAGCTTATTCATTCGGACCCTTCTTCGCGAGGGCGCAATATTGTAATAAGTGTGTGTGCGTGTGTGTATGCCTTCCAACCTCACGTCTTTCTCCCTTTTATTTAATTGCTTTTAATGGTTAGATTAGGAACATTTTCAATTAGCATACCTTATGCTTGCATGATTGCATCCATTCATTTGTATTGCATCCACCAAGGCTCGGTGCATTATTCAAACTGCATCGCACTTTCAATACTTCTTTGAATACATGTTTTAACGCATGCTATCAAAGTGTTGCAAATACCATGATTAAGTAGCCGAGCCTATTTAGTTGCATTATTGCATTTGTTGCATTAGACATCTTAACATGGTTAGGATCATGCATTTTTCTAACTAGTTTTTGTTTTGGCTCGGAGTACTCGGTGAGTTTTACACTTTAGCGTACTTGCATGAGTGTGATTGCCATATTGTCATGATTAGCATGCTTGCCATGAGGCTATGTGCTTACTTGTTAGACTGCATGAATGCCTGTGGATGAAGGCTTGTTGTTTGAATTGGAATAATTCAACGAATGTGCATTTTAAGCCCACTTTGTTGTGGCAAATCATGTTTTAAGCACACTTTGTTTGGTGACAAATACGCATCTTTAAGCCCACTTGAGGGTGGCAAATTGAAACCATTTTCGAAAACAAACACGAGTTGAAACGTTTCGAGTCTTGCGACTAGTCTATACTTTCTTGTGTGTGGCACGTAGTAAAGCTAGTTTAATAATCGGAATAAGAATACATAATGTTTATAAAAAATCATATCATGATTAGTAGAGGCCGATCTTTGATCAGGCGAGCGGGGGTGCTCATTTAAGGACCTTCCCCTCTCGTACCTAAGTTCCCGAGCCGAGGCAACTTTAGTGATGACGGACACGTGGCCTTTGGCATGATTCAGGGTTTCCTAAATTTTCCCAAAAACAAAATATTTAGGTGGCAACTCTATATCTGGCAAAACAGTCCAATTTTGGCATCATTTGATTTAAAATCGATTTTTCAAAAAGATTTGCCCAATTTAGACTCTTTGGTGTTTATCAGTTTCACATTGCACTTGTGAGACTAGATTCAGAACTGCGGGAGTCTGAACTGTGAGGCCTTTCTTTCAAACCTTTCCAAAAGGCAGGGTGCGGAAAAAGGCGAGCCACAGTTTCTGGCTACTCCGTTGGGGATTTAGAGAACTTGACTCGAACTCATGATATGTTGTTTTATTTACACTTATGTGTTTCTTTGCATTTGCATTTGCATTTGCATCTGCATCGGTGCGTCTAAGTCACAGTGTTTGCCATCTGCTATTCCTGAACGGTTTGCCAGAGGCTTCCTTGGAAAAGCTTTCCAAAAGGCTGACCGGTTGCAGGCTCTGCCACGATGGGAACACAACCCTTAGATCTGGACTACCGCTGTACCATTTGATCCTCCTTTCACTTCTCGGTGTTAGGTGTGAAAGGTATATTAGGTAGTCTTGCTAAGGTACCCTTTTTGGCCAATCGACCTAGTTGCATATCGGAAACCATAGAGATTGTTCCAAACTAGGACAGGTTGCTCACCCGAATGCAGGATTGTTTGAAACCGCTTGTTTGCGTAGTGAACCCCTAGCTCCTGACAAAATTAGGACAGGGTAACCCTACCCCACCATAGGGGTGTTTTTGCTCTCATTTGCTTGATACATGCTTTTAGAGGGAAAAACTCTGCAGGAATGTATGTATCAGTTGCAAGTCTGGGTATCAGTCTGAGGGCATCAGTTTTGAGGCAAAAATTTGGGGCAAAAATCAGTGTTTGAGTATAGTCGTCTGACTTATGATTGCAATTGTGTGTTGTTTCTGTCTAAGCCAAGGTGCTGTGCGGTTTCTGATTCTTGTTTCTTTTTGCTTTATTTTCTTTTTTGCAAGGTAGTCTTTCACGATTGCTTCAGACAAGTTTGTTACCCCCCAAGCACTCTGGACTCGAGTAAGGCGACTTTACCGATCCGGGAATCTTGTAAGAGGACAGTCAGTGTTTGTTTCACTACCTTCGGTTACAAGACGGAGGAGAGTGAGGCATAATTCACCGGTTCGATAGTTACCATCATTTAGCGAAGCCCAGTTTTCTGCTTCCACTTTAGTAAGAGAGTACTCACCTATTCAAATGGCTCAGTATCTAGCCGAAATGGAAGAAATGCTCCGCTACCTCCAATAGACTATCAAGAACATGCAGCTAGATGCTGCTTGGCAAGCCGAAACCGCAGCCTGGCAAGCTGAGGTTGTAGCCCGCCAAGCAGAGGTAATAAAAAGGCTTCAACAACAGTAGCTATAGCCTGCAGTGGCCTCAGCATCACATGCACCCCCAGTGGGAACCCCGGCACCCAGGGTCACAATTAATGTCCAGGAAAATGCGGCCATTTAGGCGAATCTTATTCCACCTCAGACTTCCAAGGCACCGGTTTACCCAACATAGGCGCTGTTTGAATTTGAGGTCAACCCTACTGTGCTGAAAGTAAGCAAGCTTGAGAAGCTCTTCAAACGAGCTCAGGGTGCGAATTCGATCCCGGATATTGACGACGGCTATACGGATTCAGCGGTGACGTTGCCAGATAGGTTTAAAATGCCGCATATAGACCGCTTTGATGGCTCGAGTGATCCCATGGTCCACTTACGGCTGTTCTCAGACGTTCTACGGCCAATGGGCCTATCTAGACTGCAGAAGTTATCCCCTTTTGGCCGGACCCTGTCAGGTATCGCGACCATTTGGTATGCCAAACTTGAAGACTCTGTAAAGAGGAGTTAGGAGGAAATGGCTGAGGCCTTCATAGCACAGTACTCCTACAATACTCAAATCAAGGTCACAACTTGTGATCTCAAAGCAACACATCAGGAGGCGAATGAGGGTTTCTCCGATTTTATGACTCGGTGGAGGGCCAAAGCCTACATGATGACCATTCGACCAGCTAAAAAGGACCAGATCAGAATGGTGGTTCGTAACCTACAACCAAGACTGTTATAGAAGATGATAGTCATATCTCTGTCTACTTTTGCTAACCTCCATGAAATAGGGGTGCAGATAGAGGATGCAATGAAGCAGGGTCTGATAGACCACGAGAAAGAGCAGCCTAAGAGGGCATTCACACGTAGTTCCAATGCGACTACAAGTAGTAGTGCAGCTGAAAGGCCTTCTGATGTAGGTATGGTCACCACCACACCGAAAACTACCAACCCCTTTGTCGACATAGCCAATACACCCCCCCAAACTTCTAGCCATCAGGCCCGAGGCCAGAGGATTTTCACCCCACTCTACATGTCTCTATCTGCGGCCTTGAGGATCCTGATCAGAAAAGGGCATCTAAAACCTTTAGAACAGCGCCCATTGCCCGATCCTCTCCCTCCTAAACACAACCCGGCTAAGTACTGCGCCTTTCACTAATAGCATGGTCATGATACTAACCAGTGCTTTAGATTGCGTCATGAGATTCAGGATCTCATTGACAATAAAGTGATAGCGCCTACTGAAAAGCCCAATGTCACTACAAATCCTCTCCCACTACATAACCAAGCCCTTCCACCCAGGCAAGTAAACCTCATCCATACACTGGCCGTCCCTTACGACCCTGATATATACATCACCCCCTCCTACCAACCTAAGCCCACGCTGTTCATTCCGGAAAGCACAGACCTATGCATAATGAACGTGTCCGTATCCCAACCCAAACCTATGGTGGTGACTATGGTAGATAAAGCCAGGCTAGCCTTGGTGGAGAATGGGAATGTCAGTTCAGTGCCTGAGGGATCTGTGGACTTAGCTGGAGAGGAATACAACCCGTGTCGCTACATTATGCCAACCAATCAAGCCAAACCAGAGCTAGAGTTGCCGACAGGAATGGAGGTTAGTGTAGTCCGGGAGGATGGCCCTAGCCAGGGGTTGGATGACTTAGTCGACCTCGAGGAGGACATTAGCAATCTACAGTTCTGTGATGAGCAAGATCTGGGGAATGTACAATTGATTGGTTTGATTTAAATGGGTCAGCAAATAACTCAGGGTGGCTCAGTGATGAACCTGATATGGATGAAAGACTTCAACCAAAGCTGGAACAGCCAGAAGTAGGAACTGCTACAAGGGCCGGAATGACCGAGGACAAGGAAAAATTGCCACAGAGCACCAGTATTAAGAATTTTGCTAAGGAATTGAGTAGTGTTAGTACAGCTGATACAGAGCAAGAGGCCGCACTAAAACAGTTTGAATAGGAAAGAGCTAAGAATAGTCAGAAAGCTGGAAAATCCAAAGGCCCTGCAGGGAATGACTGTGATGTGGATGTGGGAATACTTACAACGAAACTGGACAGTTGCCTGTTGGTTGCCAGAGGAATATGGTGGGAAGATGATGATTTGCATCTTGCCCACACTGATGAAGATTGGGGGACAAAATCTGCTAGACGATACTTGGTATTCTGAGGAAGTGGATCACATGACTAGGAGCGGGTGGGGCTTCAAGCCTCCACATCTGGACCAACCAGAAACATCTAGAAAGGATAAGGAAATTGAAAAATAGAGGGAGAAACTGTTAGAAAAAGAAGCTGTACTGAAGCAGCTGAAGAAGAATCAGGTGGACATATCTATCTGGGGACTGCTTTTGGCTTTGCGTGTGTACTGGCAAGCTGTACGGTCTGCAATGGATAAGGCCAAGCTGTCGATCGACACAACTAGTGGGACTTGTTTTCTCAGGAGGCGCTTCGCCGACTTTGACCTTCACGGATAAGGAATTGCCGCCCGAGGGCTCTGAGCATAACAAACCGCTATATATCACAGTTGAATGCAGAGAGAAGTGAGTGCCGGTTGTCTTGGTTGACACTGGGTCTGCAATTAATGTTTGTCTGTCGCGCACGGCCTATGCTATTGGCTTGAAGCCGGTAGGTTTTGTACCAACAACCCAGGTGATCCGGGCTTATGACAACACAAGTAGAGAGGTGATGACAACACAAGTAGGACCGGCCCAACAGGATATTAAGTTTCACGTTCTGGATGTTTCGGCTACCTTCAACTTGCTACTTGGGCGACCTTGGCTACACTAAGTAAAAGTTGTTTCTTCCATCTTGCATCAAATGCTAAAGTACCCTCTTGGAAAAGGGGTAGCCATTGTTTTTGGGAATTCTTCTATACATCCTCCGCCGAAGGTCACTACACCAGTACTGGAGATTGTGCACGGCGACGAGGATGTTTTCTTGTCTAGTTTTACCTTGGTTGAGGCCGGGTGGTGCAAAACATCTTAGCTATTGATGAGGGGTTGTATGTCAGTGCTTAATCAATCTACCTCATGAACAAGCTACAGTATATACCCAGGTGTAGACGTCTCCAAACGTCCTGGGAGGGAATCCCCCGTTTTGTTCATTGGGCTTACTACAGTTCAGGACTCAATGTCACGGTCCTGTATCTAATCTCGCAGAGTGCAATGCAAGACCGGTGAATCATCAAAGAGTCCAAATCCGGCAAATCGTTTTTGAAAACATATTTTTTGAAAGAAGTGCCAAACATGGACTGCTTTGCCAGATACAGAGTCGCCACCTAAATATTTATTTTGGGGGAATTTAGGAAACCCTGACTCGTTGCCTAAGGCCATGTGTCCGTCATCACCAAAGTTGCCTCGGTTTGGGAACTAGGGTACGATTGTGGAAGGTCACTTCGTGAGCACCCCCGCTCGCCCGATCAAAGATCGGCCTCTACTAACCATGATATCAAGTTTTGAAAACATTATGTGCTCTTATTTCGGTTTATTAGCCTAGAATTACTATGTGATGCGCGCATCATACAAGTATAGATTGGTCGCCTGAGTTGGAACAAAACATTTTATGTTCGTTTTGAAAGCGGTTTGCTACTCGCAAGTAGGCTAAAATGCGGATTTTGCCACCCTCAAGTGGGCTTAGAAAACATGGTGATTTGCCACTATCTAGTGGGCTTAAAACTCACAGTCAATGCATTATTCCAATTCAAATAATCCAACCTTCACCCACAGGCATTCAGGCAGATATATCACATAAGCACATAGCCTCATGGTAAGCATGCTATCATGGCAAACACTCACACACATGCGGTATGCTAAAGCATAAAAGCTTACCGAGTACTCCAAGCCAAAGAAAGAAACTAATTAGAAAACATGCATGAATCCTAACTATACAGATATGCCTAATGCAACACATGCAGGAATGCAACTATAATAGGCTCGGCTATTCTAAGATAACATATGACGATGCTACAGCTAACACGTATTCAATTAAGAATTGAAGTACAATGCAGTTAGTATGATGCGCCGAGCCCGGTGCATGCAAAACAGATGAATGAATGCAAACATGCAGACATAAGTATGCTAATTGAAATATGCCCTAATCTAACCATCATAAGCTAGTAAATAAAAGGGAGAAAGACGTGGGGTTGGAAGACATACACACACTCACGCACACTTATTACACAATTGCCCTCGCTCGGAGGGTCCAAATAAATAATACAAACCAAACAAATGATTAACTACTCTAGCTAATTAAATATTACAAAACTTCTAATTAAGTAACAAATTAGTTGCAAAAAAAGGAAGTGGCCGCAGCCCCGCCTCAGGATGATTGGATGATGCATGCTCGATTTGCCTCGCTCGGAAACCCGTTGCCATGCCACTGTTGCCTCTGTTCGCACTGTTCTACATCTCTGAGGACTGTGAAAAATCCTGAGGCACCTCTGAACTACTCCCTGATCATTTTGGGATGCCACCGGCCAAGGTAAAGATCCATCGGCCATTGATAAATGGTCATCGACCAGTTGTGAAGCCATCGGCCAGATATTTTTGGTCGGTCGGCACTGTATGTAGTCGGTCGGCCAAATCTTCCTGCAGAATCCTGTTTTGATAACAACAGAGGACAGACAGTGCATGGCAAGGAAATTTCAAAGCAATGTGTGCATGGCCACTCTCCTTATCATTCTATAGACTCAAGGGAGTGTGGCTCTCGGCCCTCGGGCCACCAACCACACATTTCGATGCATGATGGCCAAAGGCACCAAGCTTGCAAATCAATGTAAATGAATGCAACAAATGAGTGAATGCTTCACGCCCTATCATGTTGAGATCAAGGGCGTCGGTGACAGAGGATTGAGATGCGTTTCATCACTTTGAGTACGAACACACCTCCTTCCTCATGTTTAGTGACACCCAAACCAAACATGATGCAATGTATGTATGCAATATGGCTCAAGTGTACAAAATGGCATCAAGTATGCAATATGAGGCTAAGTTAGCAAAACATGCCAAATGCAATGCAACCTATACATGCAAATATGCAATATGCAAAGCATGCAAAATGCAATGTAGCAAACATGGAAAAATATGCAATGGAACTAGCATGTGCCAACACACAATGAACCAAATATGCAGCAAACGTGCGACGAACATGCAATGGTGGACTTAAACCGCAAAGGGCAGACCTCAGCCTTGCCATAAACAGTGGCCAAAAGTGATGGAAATGATGGACAAATGCTCATGCAAACATGCACACCAATGGGCCTAAAACTAAGGCATAAAAGGGAGCATTCCACTACAACTCTCATGACCACACATGGCATGGATTATGCAACCAAAAACAGAGTTTCAATGCGTCAAAATACACCCCAAAATCCACTGATATGGCAGCCCAAGGACTTAAACAGAAGGGCATACACCAAGGACTCAAACATGGAGCATAGGACCACAACTCTTCAAGGCATTGAAAGGGTAACAAATGCAAGCATGTAAGCATAAAATATGGACTAAAATGGCATGATAAGTGATTCCAAATCATTGAAATAGCCTAAGTAATGCATGCTAAAGACTCACACACCCAAAGCCAACAAGCTAAGATGCAAAGAGGCTATACAAAGTATGGAAAGCATGACCAAATCAACACCCAACAAAGCTTAAACATGATAAAACATGACCAAAAACTTCACAAAGCTAAGCTAAAACATGCAAGCATGATGATCCAAATGCAAGATGCATCTCTAGGCAAAATAAAGGAATGCAAGGCAAGTGTATGGTGCATGCAAGGGATCGATGAACCAACATGGAACAGAGGTAAAACATGCTAGATAAACACCAAATAACCTCTGAAATAAAGCCAAACAAAGCTAGGCATGCATGCTTCCCTTATGAGCCAAAACACAAGCAAATGAGACACAAAGGGAGAGGGGTGTCCCTCCCCTATGCAAGACCTCAAAACCCCTTCACCACCACTGAAAATCCTTTGGATTTCAGTGGTGAGAAGGCCAATACACGAAAGTTCCCAAAGCTCAACAAAGAAGGCACAAAAGAGGCCAAACAAGGCCTAAGAGGGGGAGGTCGACCCCAAACACAAAAATGACCTTAATGAAACATCTTAAACATGAAAAATTAGAACTTTTATCAGTTATAAACAAAGCTCAAAACAGCATGCAAAGTAGGTTAAAAGCTAGTGCAAGAATGGGGAATATAAAGCAATAGTGCTCACCCTTGAAGAACACTTCAAGAACCAAAACTTCAGCCCCCTTTTCTGATCAAAACCAACTCAAAAGCTCCAAGAACAACCTCTCAACACCTCAATAACCAAGGTATGGTGTAACACTAGGTGTCTTAGTGCAAAACTAAGAACAAAACTCAGTTTTGGACACTCTAACACACACAAATGTAGAGAGGGAGGGAGATATAGAGAGAGAGTGGTGTATATGTCATATATATCTCTGATTTGCTGAACCTCCTCAAAGGAGAAGAGAGGCCTTCTTTTATAGAGCAAGACAAGGGCCTAAACTTCTTAGAGAAGCTAAACAAAAGGGGTCAAGGGGGTCAAGCTTCTTGAGGAAGCTAAGACAAAGGGTTCAAGCTTCTTGAGGAAGCTAAGACAAAGGTCCAAGCTTCCTCAAGAAGCTAGAGCAAAGGGTGCAAGCTTCTTCAAGAAGCTTAGAACAAAAGGGTGCAAAGGGTGCAAATCCTCCATACACATCTATGGAGGACAGATCTGTGTGCTCCAGCTGGCACAGCTGGCATGCACAATGCCTAAAAAAGGCAAAAAAGAAGTTCCGGCCAGAAAGTATGGCCGATTGACCAAATTAAAGGCCGGCCGACCATCAAAGGTGCCGACCGGCCATCACCAATGGCCGGTGGCAAGAGAACATGGCCGGTGACATCATTCCTTGGCCGGTGGGATCCGTGGATGGCTGACAAGCCATTCTCTGCCCTCAGAAGCAAAAACTAACAAGTTCTTGGTCCAAAACCAAGCACAGAACAGTCCAGTTAAGAGATCCTAAGGCAAGGCGCGCGGCCGAGACCTCCGGGAACTCAAAACGAACACGGACATAGATGATCATCGGGTGTTCAAACGATGACGTCCAAGTCTTGAGGACGGTCAAAAATGGGGTGTCTACACCAGGATGGGATTAGAAAAGAGCAGCCGGAAGGGCGTTGCTACACTAGCCGAAGTGCCACATAACCCTCATGCCTTTTGGCTTGGGCTACATACCCACCAAAGAGGACTGGGTGAGAAAAGGGAAGGAAGTGGCATGAAGAGCCAAAGCTAAACAAAGTGGGAAGCAATATGAGCTTGTGCATAGACCAATTTAGGGAATTCTGAATGGCCGCTTTGTCCAAGAGGGAGAAGACTTCCCATTTTGTGGCTTTCCTGAGCCATGGTTGAACTCTGAGAAGCGGCGTTTGCCCAGCTTTGAGATTTTATTCGACCTACAGCTGCAAGAGGATGAAGCCACTGAAGAACAGACTGGATCAACTCCTGAGGTTGAACAAAGTACAGAGGATGAGTCTAACAGCAATGAACTTGAGATAGGAGCAGCATTGGCTTGTCTCCTTTCGGATCCTTAGATCAAACCAGAGAGCTTCGGGGATGACTTCACCGTTTCCATGATTGGAGATCAATTAGGTGTGCACCCTTCCGGTGGTATTCTGGATGCATCTAATGCACCCTCTCTCATTTGGGCAGTTAGAGAAGGGCTTTTTGTCTAGCAGTTTTGAATCAGGTAGTGAGTCGAAATCTGATTCCACAGAGTTTGTGGAGTCGGAATCAGATTCCAGTTCTTCTAAGTCAGAGTCTGGTATTCCTGGGGTTGATAACCCGGATGTCGTTGTTTTGTCCAGGTCATCTTTTTCCTTTCCTTTTGAGTCGGTTGTAACCGAGGAATTGGAGGAGCTGGAGGCTTTGAATGAGAATGATACCACTGCAGTTTCCGAGTACTTCTCTGTGCCACCTTTATATTGCATTGATCATGACTTTCAAAATTTTGATAAAAACGACGAGGAAGGAATTCCTCTGGTTTTGAAACATTTGATTGATTGAGAGGAGGAGAGGTTTGTAAAACCCCTTGTTGATAAATCGTTGTAATTAATGTGGGTACTGAGAAGGATCCGCGTCTGGTCCAGATCGGGTCCACGTTGTCTTTAGAGGAACACGAGCGCTTAGTCACTTTATTAAAAGATTTCAAAGATATTTTCGCGTGGTCCTATGAAGACATTCTTGGAATCGATCCTGAGATTGTACAGCACTGGATCCCTCTTGACTTCGAGGTCCGACCCGTCAAGCAAAAGCTTCAAAGAATACGCCCGGATTGGGCTTTGAAAATCAAGAAAGAGGTCACCAAGCAGATAGATACAGGGCTTTTGCTAGTATCTGAGTATCTGACTTGGTTGGCCAACATTGTTCCGGTGCCGAAGAAAGATGGCAGAATTCGGGTGTGTGAGGATTTCAGAGATTTGAACAAAGCTAGTCCGAAAGACGACTTTCCTCTACCGCACATTGACGAATTGGTGGACTTCACCGTAGGCCATGCGTTGCTCTCTTTTATGGATGGGTTTTCCAGGTACAACCAGATTTTGATGGCACCCGAGGATAAGAAGAAGACTACCTTCACCACGCCGTGGGGAACCTACTACTACAGGGTGATGCCGTTCGGTTTGAAAAATGCTGGGACTACTTATCAATGGGCTGCAACCATGATCCTACATGATGTGATCCACAAAGAGGTTGAGGTGTATGTGGACGACATGATTGTCAAGTCCAAGGAAAGAAAGGGCCACTACACTGCCTTGAGGAAATTTTTCCAACGGATCAGAGAATATCGGTTGAGGCTGAATCCACAGAAGTGCACATTTGGTGTTACAACAGGGAAAATGCTGGGTTTCTTGATTACGCAGAGTGGCATCGAGGTTGATCCTTCCAAAATCAAGGCCATCTTAGAAATGCCACCACCAAGGACTGAAAAGGAGGTGTGAGGCTTTCTGGGTAAAGTGCAATTCATAAGATGGTTTATCGCAAAATTAACCTTGACTTGTGAACCACTATTTGGTCTCCTGAAGAAAGGAAAGAAATTCCAATGGGATGACCGATGCCAGTTTGCTTTTGAGCAGATCAAGCAGTACCTCCAGAACCTGCCCGTGTTGTCACCGCCTGAGCTGGGGAAGCCGTTAATTTTGTATCTATCAGTAACCGACACGACAATGCGCTGCATGCTTACGCAGGAATCTGAAGATAGAGTGGAGAAAGCCAGCTACTACCTGAGCAAGAAGATGTTGGAATATAAGACCTATTACACCCCGTTGGAGAAGGCTTATTTAGCCTTGGTATGGGCTACCAGGAAGTTTAGGCACTACTTGTTAGCTCACTCCGTAATTCTGGTTTCGAGATTAGACCCCATCAAATATCTCTTCGAGAAACCAGCACTTACGGGTAGGCTAGCTTGTTGATTGCTCCCTCTCTCTGAATTGGATCTGAAATATGTCACTCGCAAGTCTGTCAAGGGGAGAGCGGTAGCTGAGTTCCTAGCAGATCACCCAATGGAAGGGGACAAAGCAGTAAAGTATCTATTCCCAGATGAGGCTATTCTACAGGTCGAGGAAGAGATTTGGACAATGTACTTTAACAGAGCATCTAACCAGTACGGTTATGGGATGTGGGTGTTGCTGATAGCACCCAACAATTCCCATATACCTTTAGCCTTCAAACTTCGGTTCAAAGTATTTTACAATGAAGCAGAATACGAGGCGTGTATTGCTGG
Organism: Camellia japonica; assembly: GCA_030407325.1. Lineage (NCBI taxonomy): Eukaryota > Viridiplantae > Streptophyta > Magnoliopsida > Ericales > Theaceae > Camellia > Camellia japonica. Next base: position 116,257,238 of record JAPPVO010000016.1, read on the forward strand.
TTTGGAAGCCACCCTAGAACTAGGGGCAAAAAGGTTGGACGTCATCGGGGACTCGAACCTAGTTGTGTCTCAAGCGAAAGGAGACTGGAAGGTTAAGGAAGAAAGGATGAAAATCTATCACCAAACCCTGGATGTTCTGATTCCTAGGTTTGAGAAGCTAACCTTCATGCATTTGTTAAGAGAGAATAACAGGTTCGTTGACGCCTTATCAACTCTATCTTCTATGATAGACATCCCTTTGGGAGTTCGGATGCATCCGATCATTATTGAACAGAGGTATGTGCCGGCCTACGAGTTGATCGCCGCAATAGATGAAGTATAAGATCAGAACCCCTGGTATCATGATATTTGGAACTTCTTGGAAAAGGAGGCTTATCCACCAGGGGCGAATGCCAAAGATAAAAGGGCAATACGGTGAATGGCCACTCAGTTTATCATCTATGGGGGTAAGTTGTACAAATGGGGTCATCTGGAAATGCACGAGCTGTGTGTTGATACAGAAGAATCGAAGTGCCTAATGGAGGCCATCCACGGAGGGGAGTGCGGATCGCATATGAGTGGAGTAATGCTAGCCCAGAAGATTCTCAGCAGGGTTACTATAGGTCAACCATGGAGAAGGTTTGTATCGGTTTTGTTCGGCAATGCCACAAATGTCAAATTCATGCAAACCGCATGAACGTTCTGCCATCGAAGCTGTACAATATGACTTCACAATGGCCTTTTTCAGTCTGGGGAATTGATGTTATTGGGGTAGTTGCGCCGAAAGGCTCAAATGGGCACGAGTACATCCTGGTGGCAATTGACTACTTTACAAAGTGGGTCGAGGCCCAATCCTCTGCAGTGTTGAAAGTGTCGCACGTAGCCAAGTTCATCAGAAATAACATTATTTGCCGTTATGGGGTCCCAAATGATATCATTTCAGACAATGGTTCCCATTTCAAGGAAGAAATGATCAACTTGTTGGAGAAGTACAACGTGGCTTTTCATAAGTCATCTACCTATCGGCCGCAAACCAACGGAGCTATTGAGGCCGCCAACAAGAACATTAAGCACTGTGGGAGCCATGAAATAATAGATATCAACTTATTAGGCTAACCCAAACGAGGCTTGCCAAGGGGCCAACCATTGGGCTTATTCAGCCCACCCCCGTCTATAAAAGGAAGGCATCTTATGGCATATAGGTATGATCTTTCTGTGCACTTCACACAGAACGCTATTGACTATCTATACTCTTCATTCATGGATTCTAACTTCATCATCGGAGTGTCCCCGGCCGATAACCCCAGTTGGGTGGCATCAACCATATTTATCTCTTGCAGGTTCATGGAACCATCGTTGTTGAATCTCACCAACAATCCATGTGAGGGGATATTTCATGGCCTCACAATTGGCGCCGTCTGTGGGAAAGACAGAATGAGATCAACGAAGAACACAACAAACATGTTCTTGTAGGTACAAATTTAATAACACTGTTGATTTATTTGCTCTCTGAAAATTATTTTAAGATTGGTTCTTAGATTGGATATACATATGTTTATGCTTACAAAATAGAGCTTTTTGTTCACTGTGAATCTTTTGTATCTCCTTTTTCTCTCTCTACAAATGGGTTTCACTTTTCTTGAAAAGAGCATCTTTTCAGCATATTAAAGCTGAGTGATGAAATTTTCTTGTTGAATCTGTTAAAGCTGTTAGTCGGCACTTTACCAACTTATGCAAGTGCACTTCACACTGTTCAAGTTGGTTGATGAAATTTCATCTTTTCTTAGAATATACATACATATATATATATATATATATATCTCTATACTAACAATTTCTATGGACTCCAAACTTGGGTCTTTACTTTCTCTCTCTAAAAATTGGGGACTAACTTTTATCACCTACCTTTCCATGGAGCACTCCAGTGGGTACAATCAATTCGGCTATTAAAATGAATTTTATATATATAATGGTATTAGAAGTTTGCCGAAAACATTGTTTCCCTTATAACCCTTACCTTTTTGCCGAGATCATTATTAGAAATTTTATATATATCAGTTTGCAGAGAACACTATTAGGGATTATATATATAAATTGTTTTTTTTTACAGTAGTAACTTTATTCGGCAACTTTATCAAGTTGCTTAGTCAATATTATTAAAAAAATTCCCATTTCCTACAACACCTTACTCGGCCAAGCATAAGTTATTCGGCCACCACCTTGTTAAATTTGCACAGCCGTTCAACCATTTCTGGATGCTCGACACCGCAATTCCGTCACCACGCTCATTGGTTCAAGTATACATAATCATGGTGGCTATAATTGCAGCCCTAAGTGATGCCGACTAAGCTCTCGGCTAAGTCATCACATTATAAACGAGAGGGATCTAGGTGTTTTGGCGCCACTTACTTGGCACACAACTTAAGTTTCTCAGCTTTCCAATCACTTTGGTTTAAACTAGAATCACAAGTTCTTCAACAAAGGTTGTTCGGCAAACCGACAATGGAGATGTTCGGCAACCCTATAAGGCTGTTCGGCAGCTATTACCCTTCTCGGCATCACTACAACTAACCCAAGCTGCCCATTGTTATTTGGCATCTAAGCAACCCAGTAGTGGCAGCACAACTTGCAGAAAGTTACTCGGCATGTCCACGCATGAACGTTCTACTCGATAACCATTCCGCCTTAACCGGCCGTTTAAGAAGATAACACCTCCGATCGTCAAAATTTAGTCGCACAATGCCGAGATCAAATTTGACAGCTCAACTGCGATGCCGAGAACAGATTTAGTTGTTCTCTTTGAGTAACATCTCAGCAACATGTTCCACAACATTGGGCACTCGGAACAAACACTATCAATTCACTTACCTCCTCGGCACGAATCTCATGATTTCTCAGTAGCAATATTGATCGGCATTTCTCTCTCGGCATGGAACTAGTATCTCGGCTTGTCGAAATCAACATCTGAATATACCAGAGGAGCCAAGAGGTCACCAAAGTTCGCTGGTAGTTGCGAAACGGACTAAATTTATAGAAAACTAAAATTTTAAAAGTTGCCGAAAGCTAGTTTTGACTATACCAGTGTGAAGCACTCATTGAGACGAGTCTAACACGATAGACCGCGTCAAAATCGCACTTAAAATGAATGAGATACAAGGCCTCAAAGTCACGAGTTCGAAACTGGACCATTATGCCTTCCACGACATGCAGCATGAAGATGAAGATGATGAAATATGGATTTATCCTGCGCTTCTCTGCACAAAGTGCTTCATTGCATCTTACTACATTCCGACTAATCGGATGGTCCAATAACTTCGAGGATGCCTGCCTTATAATTTTTCGCCATGTAGAATCCATTTTTGAGGTCCAATTTTGCAAATTTTGAGTCTCAGATTAGGATCAATAAATCGCAACTCGGGAACGTTACATGATAGATCAACGGTCAGATCGTGTCTGATCGGCATGCATTTTTAACAAAAGGCTCATGAAGCTAGGACACAATTATCCATCTTCGTCGATCCTTCATTCATCACTTGGCCATATACCGCCTACTAGGGCAAGACCCACTTGGATTTCTTTTACTTTTGGCTCTGCAAAAATGCAAATTGCACTGTCCGCGATCCAATCACAGCGATCCAATAGTCATTTCCAGTTATTTGGGACATTTCAAACACATTTGTACGGTCCGATTTTGCAAATTCCATACCCTAAATTTGTAGATTTCAACCACTCACAATTCTCAACCGATCCGAGCCATTAGTTTCATTTTGGCTACAATTACGCCATCTGCTGCCCAATTCCAATGATCCAACAGTCGTTTCCAACTATTTGGAGCCTGCTGCACACATCCGTACAATCTTATTTTGCAAATTCAACAACTAGAAAATATCCATCGTAACTCAAACAATACTTTTGCCGCTAAGCCTGGCATTTGATCAATGCCGCATTCAACAATTTTGGCGTCTTCCCGCCACTATAACAACCCGCATCATTCGGCAATTTTGGCTCAAGTCTATTATGGATTCCTTCTGAATAACCACACATTCGAGCGCAGTAGGGAAACTATACTTTGTTCTCGGCTTACTTCTCGTCAATGTTGGCCAACGTCCAATCTGAATTTCGTTCGAATACCTAACGTCATCCGCAAGCAATGGGGCAACGGCGATCCAATGTTACATATTCATTGCAATGGAAGTAATTTTCCAACTAATTCCATGACAATGGTACAATTTAATCGGCTTAACACTTATCGCCGAACTCACTGAACAACTCTCACTTGGCGTTTTCAATTCGGCCACTTGGTAGTTCAATTGATTGGCATGCAATTTCAGCAATAGTATCTTGGGGCAAGGATATAATCCTCAGTCTTCCCTCATCATTCAGTATGTTACCTATGTTACCTTGGCGATTTATCAGCCGATCATCATCTCGGTACCTCTCTTATGCATGCATACTCGGCCAACTTGGTACAAACATTGCAACGAAATTTACTTTAGATACAAACTCCCGCTCCTTTTCGCACCACTCCAAACAAGCGCCAGTTTTGGGGCAATACATTACACACTTGGCAGTCGGCCGTTCGCATTTGGCAGTCGGCAGTTCGCATATTTTTGCACACCGTCATTTTACTAAAGCCGAATCTACCCCGCCACATAGGGCAATGGGGCAAGACCAATCTGCATTCCTTCCGACTAACGCCTGTCATTCGAAAGCAATGGGGCAAGTCTACATTGGACTAAACGCAAACCGAACAATGCTAATTGGCCCAAAATTTACTCGGCAATTAAATAGTTGGCCCAATGTCTACTTGGCCATTCCTTACAAGTGGAGCAATATTCTTTGTGATTAATACGTCTACCGCATTCGGTACTGGCCATCACTGACACAGGATGCATTATTCAAAGTCCTTGCCCTATTGGCATTTGGTCGCCACTTAAAATCAGTAAAAGTCTCTGAGTACAGCGTAATCTTCGCACTCGGCACGGAGCGCCATCAGCAAAGGCCTACACCTAAGCCCGGAGGTTAGAATACCGTGGCCTACACCTATGCCCAGGGGTTAGAATACTGCGGCCTACACCCATGCCCGGGGGTTAGAATACCGCGGCCTACACCTACGCCCAGGGGTTAGAATACCGCGGCCTACACCTACGCCCGGAGGTTAGAATACCGTGGCCTACACCCTCACCCGGGGGTTATAATACCGCAGGTCTACACCCTCACCCGGGGGTAATAATACCGTGGTCCTTTTTTTGGCTGATATATCTACCTTATTTAATCTGCCTTCTTTGGTTCAGGCAATCATTTTCGTGCTCAGCATATAGAAATATTTTTAGCTCTGCATGAAAGTCCATATTTGGAAGCAATCTTTGCACTCGGCAATATACTACACCCTTGCCCGGGATTATAATATCGCAGCCTACACCCTTGCCTGCGGGTTATAATACAGTGGTTCACCGTTATAGAGATAGTATTACTCACTGGACTTTAGCTCACCTCTCTCCTTTATATACATTATTTGTACAAACATTCATACATACATGCATTCATCCAGCCACTCATTCATTTATGTTATTCATTTATCAAATGTATTCTTTGTCAAAGGACCTAACATCTATTTGAACAACATACATCGGCAATAAAAACTCTCATTCCTTCTACCGAAGACAATGAAAGTTTTGGGGCAATTGTGGGAGCCAGAAAATAATAGATATCAACTTATTGGGCTAACCCAAACGAGGCTTGCCAAGAGGCCAACTATTGGGCTTATTCAGCCGACCCCCGTCTATAAAAGGAAGGCACCTCATGGCATATAGGTATGATCTTTCTCTGCACTTCACACAGAACACTATTGACTATCTATACTCTTCATTCATGGATTCTAACTTCATCATCGGAGTGTCCCCGGCCAGTAACCGCGGTTGGGTGGCATCAGCCATATTTATCTCTTGCAGGTTCATGGAACCATAAGCACATTTTGCAGAAAATGGTTGAGACTTACAGGGACTGGCCAGACAAACTGTCATTCGCTCTCTGGGGCTACAGAACATCAATTCAGACATCTACTGGGGCAACTCTGTATTCTCTAGTTTATAGGATGGAAGTTGTTTTGCCAATTGAGATAGAGGTTCCGTCGCTGTGGATTATGGTTGAGTGCCAGATAGCAGAAGCAGATTGGCAGCAGAGTAGGTTTGAAGAACTAATGCTGTTTAACGAAAGGAGGCTAAAAGCACTGTACCATGTCCATAGATATCAACGCAGAATTGCCAGGGCTTTTAATAAGAAAGTTAAGTCCAGGAATCTTAAGGAAGGGGATTTGGTGCTGAAAGACAACCGAGCTCCCATCCATGACCCTAGGGGCAAGTTCAGACCTAATTGGACTGGTCCTTACATCATCAAATCAATCTGGTCGGGTAGAGTTGTGATTCTTATAGACCTAGATGGCCTCGAATTCTCCCAGCCAATCAACATGGATAAGTGGAAGAAATACTATCCTTGAGTGGCTCGCTCGGTCAAAAACCCGGAAGGGCGACCTAGGAAAAAGTTAGAGCACAAAAAATTAGAAAAAAGAAAAACTGAGCTCGCAAGGTTGAAAACCTAGAAAATGTAGCCTTGGCAAAAGTTAGAGCACAAAAGGAGAGTGTTAATACCCGAGTGAACCCGAACCAAACTATGTAAGGCTTGATTCCCATCTTCGGGATACGTAGGCAACTTCTTTCTGAAAGCTCAGCCATAAACACTTCCAATTCAACTGTCCTGTCCATGAGATTGTTCAGGTCATCTTTGTCTTTTCTGTATCCCAAGAGTTCGGTTGTGATCTTCACTATGAGAGCTAGTTATAGTACAATGCAGTGTTATTCAGACAAGGGGCAACTTTCCGTTTTCTGGATTCGGGGTTGTACATCTCGAGGATAGATTCCATGTGTCTCAAGTTGTGATCCTTATTGAAAATGGTTTTGAAAAGTTTTAATAAAAGTTGATTTTGTTCAAATTAATCTTTTTACAACTTAGACCATTTTTGGACCAAAAAGAAGATTTTCAGTGCCCACAACTTCAATTTCATTGATTTCAATACAAAGTTCTCCAACTCTTGATACGTCAAATTTGCTTTTTATTACATTCAAAAGGAAAACTTGAAAGTATAGATCAAAGCAATGAACTCAAGGGCATAGATGAATCAGGTGTTCCTACGTCCCCTCCCAGAGTTTGTGGAAGCTTCAGATGCTAAAGTAGGCCTGGTTTGCGCCTCATCTTCAAGCCAAGCTACGCATTCGCCAGAAAGGCACAATTGAAATTGGGAGCGGGAGCCAGAAGTTCTCTTGTCTCCATGCAGTGGGATATCAAGCTAATTGTGAACCTCAGATTGGAAATGAAGCTGGGTACTCTACTCCTTCTTCTGGGAAAATTTGGTTATGTCCCAACTGACGCCTGAACCGGAATGGAAAATAGAAGACACAATGTGTCAAGCCAACTAGCTGAATACCAGGTTGCGGAGACATGTTGTAGCTCGTCTCTGGCAGATCAAACCAGGGGCAATGCCAAGCAATCTCAACAGCAGACCTGTTGCACATCCAGTCGCACCACCACCCCTCGTTTGGGAAATCAACTAGCCATTGGCAAAAGAAATAGCCTCGCGCTGAATATGCAGGGTAAGAGTCCACTACCTTCAACCTATCCATGAGCCATATCTGGGGAGGGACGAAAGAAAAAGAGATTAAAGAATAGAGAGCTGTACGTTGAGGGAAAAAGTGAAAAAGGGTTTTGAGAGAAAAACAGAGCCTGAGTGTCGAGTGATGTGAGAAACACATGTGAGATAAGGTGGGAAACATTACCTGTAAAAGTAGTGGACTCCCTGCCAATTTGTTTGTCTCTCGCCGATGGAAGGCATATAAGCCCATCAAAGTCTCAGCCAGTGTCAGGCCAATGCAGCTCTTTCCCTCTTTCAAGCCTTGGGCCACTTTGATCAGTCGAACGCTAGACCCTCCGAGACCAGAGGCAAGCAGGAAATAAGCCAACATACACAAGCAAAGGGCATGCTGCTGAAAACTCTGCCAAAGACGGTCGCTGCGGTCATTGGCATCAGAAAACCGATGAATCAACCTGGGGATATCCAGCTCTCCGTTGTGAACCAAGGAGCGAGCTTCATGTAAAGTGAGCCCATACATCCTTCTTAGAGCTTGGATGTGAATAAAACGGGACTGGGGCAAGATTTCCTCGTCATGTTGGGACTCCATCAGAACTTGGAATTCTTCAGTTGTCAGACATATCTTTTGTCCCCCAAAGCTAAACTCATGTGTAACCGGGTTTCAACACCTAGCTGTGGCATGAAGGAACGGAAAACACAGCGGGGCACTGTAGACGTCCCCGAACGCCCCGGGAGGATGACTCCCGTTCTTGTTCATATTGGGTTTACTACAGTTCGGACTCAAATTGTCACGGTTCTTAATCTTGAACCAAAGAGTCCAAATCTGGCAAATCGTTTTGAGAAACAGATTTTTGAAAAGAAGTGCCAAACATGGACTGCTTTGCCAATACAGAGTCGCCACCTAATATTTTTTAATGGGGAAATTTAGGAAACCCTGACTTGGTGCCAAAGGCCACGTGTCCGTCATCACCAAAGTTGCCTCGGCTCGGGAGCTTGGGTACGATTGGGGAAGGTCAGCTATGAGCACCCCCTCTCGCCCGGTCCGAAGACCGGCCTCTACTAACCGTGATATCTGATTTTGAAAACGTTATGTGTTCTTATTCCAGTTATTAGCCTAGAATTACTATGTTATGCGCACAACAAACAAGTATAGACTAGATCGCCTAATTTGGAAATAAACATTGCATATCCGTTCGTTTTGAAAAATGTGTTGGATTTTGCTACTCGTAAGTAGGCTAAAACACGGATTTCAATGAGTTGTTCCAACTCAAACAATCCAACCTTCACCCACAAGCATTCAAACAGTTTATCACATAAGCAACTAGCCACATGGTAAACATGCTGTCATGATAGCATTCACACACATGCGGTATGCTAAAGCATGAAAATACTTACATCGTACTCCGTGCCAAAACAATAAACTAGTTAGCAAACATGCATGGTCCTAGTTCATGTTAAGTTTGACTAATGCAACACATACAGGATGCAATCTAGATAGGCTCGGCCATCCTAAACATGGCATGTGGAATGCAATCAATTGATGCACGTATTCAATTTGGAATTGAAGTACAAATGCAGTTAGCATGATGTACCGAGCCCAGTGCATGTAAGACAAATGCATGGATGCACGCATACATAGCATAAGGTATGCTAATTTTAAACATGCCCTAATCTACCATCAAAGCCAGTAATAAAAAAGGGAAGAAAGAAGTGGGGATTGGAAGACATGCACACACACGCACCCACACTTATTACAGATTCCCTCGCTCGGAGGGACCAAAAGAATATACAGGCCGAATGAATAATACCGAATTAATTATTACAAAACTCCTAATCTAATTAAATTAAATGCAAAGAGAAGATGGCCGCAGCCCCCGCCTCGGAATGCGTGAATGATGCATGCTTCAGTCTGTCTTGCCCGGAAGTGCACTGCCATGCATAGACTGCCTCTGTTTTCCCTGCTCTGCCTCCCTGAAGATTGTCAAAGTCTCAGAACTGCTTCCCTGGACATTGGAAGACACCACCGGCTGAGTAGAATTGCCACAGCAGTGGGATGTGGTCATCAGCAGAGAGTGAAGCTATCGGCCACCAATTGATTGCCGGTCGGCACTCTGTGCAGTCGATCGGCAATAAATTCCTGCAGAACCTATTTGACAGCAGCAGAGGACAGAATCTTGCATGGCAATGCAATTCAAGCCATGTATGCATCAACCAAGCCTCTCATCATGCTTATGACTCAAAGGGACATGGTCCTTGGTTCTTGGACCACCAATCAAGCATTTCCATGCATGATGGCCCAAAGAACCAAGTTGTGCATATTGATTTCAAATGCGATGCAAATCAAACAAACAAAGGCCCACTCCCTATCACTTAATCAAGGGACAAGGCATGCATGCTAGATGGAATGCAACCTAGGCATGTTAACTAGCATGCAATCATGGCAACGCAAATAAGCATACAAGCTAACAAGCATACAAGACATGAAACATCAATGTTAATCATCAAGCATGCAAGATGCGATGTGAATGTCCAAGCATGCAAACAAACATGTGACTTCATTCAATCATGTAAGTTCTAACATGCAACAACTTACCAATATGCTACAACACACGAGGAGCATGTGCAACCAACAAAGGGATGGGCTTAAACATGATTTAGGTAGCTCTAAATAGGCCTAAAACAGTGGCCAAAAGTTCAAGAGGTGAGACCAAACACGCATACACACATGCACATGTCAAGGCCTAACACTTAAGCATAAACAAGCAACTCTCAAGCACACTTGAAAGGGGCTAAGTATGGACATATGGCATGCATTGTAAAGCTCTGGAATCATGTTATAGAAGGTACCAAACCAACTAAATAAACCAAACAAAGCATGCAACAATGCTCATATCCAAGGCAATCAAGCCAAAATGTAAGGTAGCTATACAAACCGTGCCACGGTCGACCAAAGCAACCTAGGACAGACCTTAAACATGGCAAAATAAACATAAAACCTTCACAAGGCTAAGCCTAAAACATGTTAAAACAAGGGCTTACAACCTAAGGCATGTCAAGGCCTAAACATGGCATTACAAGGCATATATGCAAGGCATGCATGGTGTACCAAAACCAACACACAACAATGTTATATCATGGCATAATAAGCATGAAAACAGCCATGGCATGATCAACAAACACTCAAACATGGTGCTCCCTCAAGAGGCCAAAAATGGTCCTTTTCAAGGACAATAAGGAGAGGGGGTGGCCCTCTCCTTCTTGGGACTTCAAGGCATCATCCTTACCACTGAAATCCCTCAAGATTTCAGTGGTGAGGAGACCCAAACACCAAAGTCTCGAAGCTCACTCAAAATGGCACAAAATGGGGCCTCTCAAGGCTTAAGAGGGGTCAAACACCTCCAAACCACAAAACACTCTAAACAAACTATTTAGAGGGCCCAAAAACAGAACTTTTTATATTATACACTAAGCACAAAAACAGTTCTAAGATAGGCAAAAATAGAATGCAAAAATGGGGAAAATGGGTAAGGTTCTTACCCTTGTTGACCACCTTCAAAAGGGGGACCAGCTGCCCCTTGAGCTCCAAACCAGCTACAAAGCTCCAAAAACAAGCCTCAAGAACCTCAGTTCCAAGAGGATGGTGTGATGGTAGGTGTTTGTGCACAAAACTAAGCCCAAAACACACACAATGGCAAGAGAGGAAGAGGTATAGATATAGGTTAGATACACTAACTTAAACCCTAAAACCAGAGTCTTCTCACTCTCTTCTCCAACTTTTTTCTAACCCTAATGCCAAGAGAGGAGCCCTCTTCTTATAGGCAATCCATCTTGTAAAGCTTACTCAAGAAGCTAACAAGGAAGCCATCCCTCCATACACGTGTATGGAGGGGAACAAAATGCAAGACAGCTGTCCTAAAATATCTGCAAAAGCAGATGAACAGTAGTCGGCTGCTCAAAATTGCCATTTTGACAAAATGGACTGCCGACCGGCAACAAAGAGTGTCGACCGGCAATATACATTGTCGATGGCAACAAAACACCAGCCGATGGCCTCTAGCCATGGCCGGTGATGTGTGGGGATGCCTCACAAGGCATTCCCTGCCCTTCCAAGGCAAAACAAGTGTTTGGTGCAAAACCAGACACTAAACTGTCGAGTTCGGAGATCCTGAGGCAAGGCGCGTAGCCAAGACCTCCGGGAACTCCAAACGAACACAAACATGGATGATCACCGGGTGTTCAAACGGTGACGTCCACGTCTTGAGGACGGTCAAAAATGGGGTGTCTACAAGCACGACTTAGAAGGAATAGTGCATTTATCCCAAAACCCCGGAAATTCAATTTTTTCGAGCCATCTAAAGTTGCAATCTAATTTGAGAGTTTTTCGGCAAAGAATGGCTCCATTTGTGGCAAAAATAGAGCTGGAATGAAGAAACTACGAAGTCCAAACTTTTGTAGAAGATAAAGCACTTAGTGGAAGACAGGTGGCAGCAATCTGGAGGCCTCTTGCACTGATGGCCGACCGGCCACCTTTTGTAGCCGACCGGCCACCATTGGTGGCCGACAGCCACCACTAGTGGCTGACAACATCTGTTCATGGCCGGTGGCCTCCTGGCTTGTCCTCTAGTCAGTTTGTATACCGAGAGTGCTGAGAACCTATGTTTTGTTTTGCTCTTGGTGCATTCTGCTGTTTTGTTTAGTAGTCTTGTTGAGTCACTTTTAAGTTGTTTTAATTTGTTTATCGAGTTGTTGTGTTTCTTATCCAGTTGTATTTGTGTTGTTTTGTTTATTGAGTTGTTGCATTGTTTATCGAGTTGTTATTTTTAGTTGTTCATCGAGTTATTTTGCTCTGTTTGTTATGTGTTGGTCATTCATTATGCAGTGTTCAATTCCTATCAATCTTGTTCTTATGCAATGTGGTGCTCGTGCGGTGCTTAGGATGCAAAATACAACACTTTTTCATTAAAAAGTTATTTTCATTCCGATCATGGTTTCTTTTTACAAAAGAGTACAAGTTTTTAAAGAAAATAAAACTTGTCTAAGCTGTACAAAGTGCTAACACTACTAGTAAAAAAAACTAAGCAAAAACATATGAATCAGCGCCAGCTATCTCAGTCTTGAGAGGCCCTTTCGTCTTCTTCTTGGGCACGGACTCAAAGTTGTCTCCGTTAGCACCGTTGTATGTACCTCCCTCTAAACCAGAGTCATCACCGCTTTCTGCCTCAGAACTTGATATAGCATCATCACCACTGGCAGAACCCGAGCCAGCATCAGCATCTATGCTCTCAGATGACTCGGTGTGCTGACCCATAGCCTCCTCAGTCTCGCGGGTCTCATCGTCATCATCACTCATGGTAGGCTCTGAGGGGCTCATCTGATCTCGACCGTGACGTCTTCCTTAGCCGCGTGCCAGAGCCTGTCTCTCTCTCCTTTCTGTTGGAAGGGGTGCTGATGGTCCTACTGCTGCTGTCGCCGGTGCTGTCGGTAAATGTGGGACTTGTAAAGGCAATTGGTATATGTCATCCACAGTATCGGATGTTAATATGGTGTGCAGAATGAGTACATGCAGAAGTCAGGTATAAAGTATGAATATAGTATGAAATGCAGTGTTTTGGATGCAGTGTATCAATGTAGTGTGGGGAAGTGTTCAGTTGAAGTGTCAGCTTAAGTATGTCAGCAGAAATGTGATGACCGAAATGCAAGAGAACTGAAAAATTACCTGAATATAGTGGAAGCCGGGCAGTGCCTCCCCCTTCAAGATCATGCCCTCGAATGAGGCCAACATCTCGAGCAATCCCTCGACATACCTTGTGGGTGCCTGCAAATGCAATTTGAGCAAGAATGGAAAAATGAAATTTGTAGTGCACACCAGAGGTGAATTAAGCGCTCTGACATATCTGTGACCAGCCACCGGAGGCTCAATCGGAATCCTGTAAGCCTCTCTGGTGTACCGGAAACCTGTCAACTCGGTTGGAAGCTCTGGCCAACCGAAGCTCTGTTTGGTGGAGGGCACTTCTCTAGCCCTACCCCTCGGCGCTCGAGCTCTGCCCGTCGAAAGGGCATCTGCTGCTCTCTCTCCACGAGCATGAATACCCATCAAAGAAGGCATAAGATATGTCTGGATGTATGTCACATAATCCCCCTCTCCAACAAAGTAGTCGACATCCACACCTCGTGTAAAGTCGATCACCTCCTGAGAAGAGAGACTTTTTGTGGCCCGCATGGATGACGGAGGTGGCATGGGAATCGCCTGCGATGGCAAACCCAAGGTCTGGCGAAGGAAGCGCTTGCCTACGAACCAAGCTCTGCCTACTGGTCCCTCAATTACGAGCCAGTAATGGGAAGCACCCTAAGCACGAGCAAACTAGTATCTCAAACCATTAGGCATCGTCACCCAGGGCTGCCATGAGATCTGCAGACAGCAAATGTACAGATTGTTAGTTACCATTAGATATGCAATATGAAGCAGAGTTGCAGTAAAGTTTAAATAACTGTGAGTTTTGAGTTACCTCTGCTGCGGTCGCCGTGTCAAAATACTGGTGAAAGAATGAAAAGGTCTCCCTGGTCCTCCTCATACATCTACCGTCGTATCGATGAGAATATGGCACGATAGGAGGCATCTCGACCTCCGGCTCTAGGGCAAGTGTTAGAAAATATGCATACACCCATAGCTGCGGAAGCAAAAAGGCAACAATGAGTATACAATAGATAAGCACAGGCAATGTAGAAAGCAGAATATATGTGCAATGTTCAAAAAAATTGCAGAATGTAGAGAATACAAAATACAGGGGAAATGCATAAAGTAGAATGTATAGTATAGCGTACAGAGAATACAAATGCAAAGCAGAAATCAGACTATGTGTGTGCAGTGTACAGAAAGTGCAAAACAGAAAGCATGGAAGGAAATGTAAAACAGAGAAGTAAAGCATACCTTCCAAGTTCTCTAGAAGCTGCCTGCTCTGTTCCAGCTCCTGCGGGATGTCGAGCTCATGTAGCTATACAAGGTAGCGAGGCCAGCGCCACCCCAGTCGTAATGCTGGACCTAAGACAAGTCCACCAAGGCACCCAAGAGATATAGCCCAACAGTGTTCGCCAAGGTGGTGCCAAAAAGGAACATCAAGAAACCTCGGGTGTACTGCTCGATCTCCTCTAGGGTCTCTGGCTGTGTCTCTCTAAAATGATCTGCAAACTAGCTATACTGCATTGTCCCCGATCAAAAGAGAGGTGGGCGTGACCCCAGCAGGTAGATCCAGGCAGCCTCCCACTTGCCCATGTTTGTATCATATGGGATCGGCCAACCTTATACCTCGATGCCGGTAAGCATAGCAAAGTCGTACGGAGTCATCGTCATGTCTCCCGCGGTAGAGAAGTTAAAGGAGTTGGTGGTGTCCCACCACCTCTCCACCAACGCGCTAAGTAGGGCCCTGCTCACTATGAGACGCGATAGCCCTATGCAGAATAAGTCGAACCCAGCCTCGTCGACAATCTGGCGGATGCCAACGGGGAGGTCCATATAACACTCTCTCGCAGATGTGGTCCCATATCCTCGGATAGAATGAGAGTCCCCTTGTAATCAGAATGAGCAGATGAAAGGCAGTATAAGAAATACAGTGCATGAATATGTTTCAGAATAAGCAGATGAAAGGCAGTGTAAGAAGTATTACGTAAGTGTGATCTGTGCAAGAAATGCAAGGTACATTGCAGAAAATGTAAGAAAACAGTGTATACCTCGGTGGCGCCATAGGACAAATGAGACTCCGTCTCTCACAACAAGAGATCTGCTAGCGCGCCTCGTGCAAATCCTCTGAAATAATGGACTGTATCGGGCGGTAGTACGTGCACCTTGGGGTGGTATGTCTCCGGGTCGAAGGGTCGAACCCTGGGTGGTAATGGTATGTGCTCGGGATCTCCCTACATCCCTGGTGAACCTCCGCCATGGGGAATGTCGTCTGCCATCTGGAAAGAAGGTGAGAAAGTGGGCAAAAATAAGCAAAATGGGTGGAGAATGCCAAAAGTCAACAGAAGTCAACTCTAAGAGAGAGAAAATGAAGAAAAAGTCAAAGCCCAGGAGAAGGCACAGAACCCAAGAGAAACTCGAGGAAAACAAACCTCAAGTGGTGAAAATGAAGAAAAAAGCGCTGAAAACAAATTCCAATCAGTTCAAAATAGAGGAAATCAAGAGGTTTTAGAGAATCAACTTCGCGTGAGGCGTTGGAAAATGCATATAAAGCATGGATCTAGAGGGGAAAAGTGTCTAGAGAGCAAGAGGAAGGATTTTCGGCTATAGAGGTGTGAGGAAATCAAGTTTGGGATTGTGTACTTAAGGCCCGAGGAGAAAAGGCTAACATGGCCCCAAATTGTCATCGGTGGCCGAACGACCACCATTTGTGGCTGACAAGGTCTATATATAGCCGACAAGTGGCCGACAGTCTTCCAATGCTCTCCCTATGTGTTTTTCTACTGTTTTGTACCCTTGGTTCTCAAGAAAATGCAAGAAAAGTACACTTTTCAGCTCAAATTGTCTCTGTGGAAGTTCCGAACTGTGTCTTCAGTGCATGACTCATCACTAGTCAACATGAACAAGGTGTATCCTTTTGAAACATATTGCAACTCTTCCGAGAGGTAAATCAGAAGTTGCAATTGAGTCGATTTTATCCAACATGCTTTTGTCATTGCATAGAACATGTATCTCTTTGTCGTTGCATAGCACGTGCTTTTCGCATGAGATCTTGCATAAAATGTGCACTCCTCGCATTTGCATAGACCATGCCTTTGTTTCCCATTCGCATAGAGCATGCATTTGTTGTTTTGCATACAACATGCTGTTAATCTTGCATTAAACATGCATTTCCTACTATTATTCGTACATAGAGCATGCATTTGGTAGTATTCGCATTGAATATGCATTTCGATGTTGCATGTAACATGCTTCGGTTCTCATTGCATAGAATATGCTTCCGTTTTGTTTCTTCCATGTTTTGCATAAAACATGTCACTAACATTGTGTCATGATTATCTATATTGCATAGAACATGCACTTTTACTATATCATGCTTGTTGAGTTTCTCTCTTATGCAGGCACGATATTGTATGTACGGTTCAATTAGGGGAATTCCAGGTTTCATTCCTATCCTTTGATCCTCCCCGCTTTGGTTAGAAACATTCGGGTACGACCGGTGTTTACACCACCCTCTTTTCTCTTCTCACGTGTAATGTGTTAGGACACTTTGGTTAGAAACATTTGGGTACGCCCGGTGTTTATACCACCCTTTTTTTTCCTCTTGCGTGCGACGCGTTAAGATGCTTTGGTTAGAAACATTTGGGTACGTCTAATGTTTACACCACTCTCTTTTCCCCTCTCGCGTGCGATGCGTTACGACGCTTTAGTTAAAAACATTCGGGTATGCCCAGTGTTTACACCACTCTCTTTTCTTCTCTCGTGTGCGTCACGTTAGGATGTTTTGGTTAGAAACATTCAGGTATACCCGGTGTTTACACCACCCTCTTTTCTCCTCTTGCGTGCGACACGTTAGGACACTTCGGTTTAGAGACATTTGGGTGCGTCCCGACGTTCTCGTTACCTCTTTCTCGTCTCATGTGCAACGCATTAGGACGCTTTGGTTTAGAGACATTTGGGTGCGTCCCGGTGTTCTCGTTCCCTCTTTCTCCTTTCACATGCGACGCGTTAGGACGCTTCGGTTTAGAGACATTTGGGTGTGTCCTGGTGTTCTCGTTACCTCTTTCTCCTCTCGCATGCGACGTATTAGGACGCTTTGGTTTAGAGACATTTGGGTGCGTCCCAGTGTTCTCGTTCCCTCTTTCTCCTCTCGCATGCGACACGTTAGGACGCTTCGGTTTAGAGACATTTGGGTCCGTCCCGGTGTTCTCGTTACCTCTTTCTCCTCTCGCGTGCGACGCGTTAGGATGCTTCGGTTTAGAGACATTTGGGTGTGTCTTGGTGTTCTCGTTACCTCTTTCTCCTCTCGCGTGCGTCGCATTAGGACGCTTCAGTTTAGAGACATCTGGGTGTGTCCCTATGTTCACACCATCTTTCTCCTCGCATGTGCAACACGTTTGAATCTTGTCTGACACCTTTGGTGTGCCCGATGGTTGTGTTGTTCTTTGCCTTTCCTGCACGTTGCGTAGTTAAGCTTGCATAATTTTCTTACATTCTTTCTGCATGAAATGTGGTTTGGTCTGTAATTTCCATGTGTGCCGTGTTTGCTTACTACTTATCATGATTGATATTGCTATGCCTTGTTTTGGTTTGTATTAATGTAGCATTTCTTTACATAACATTTACATCTAGATGTTTCATTACAGCCTCATTGCATGATCATAAGTTATGTTGTCGCATCGTGCATATCATTTGCATCATGCCCCAGAACTACGCTGGTTTGATTCCTTGCAAAGGGATACGTTGGCAGCCTGCGGGCGCAATCATGCTTTGTTCTGCTTATTTGTTTGTCCACGTCTTCGGCCTTGCCAAAAATGGGTCGTCTCTAGGCTTTGACATTCACTCACGTCATTTTATGACTTCCGAGTTCTGTCAAAGAGAGGCAACTGTAGACACCCAATTTTTGACCGTCCTCAAGACTTGGACGTCATCATTTGTGCACTCGATGGTTGTGCTTGTTTGTGTTCGTTTTGAGCGCCCGAAGTCCTCGATGGAATGCCTTGTCTTTGAGCCTCCAAACCTTGCCTGTTTTGTGCTTGTTTTTGGACCAAGAGCTTGTTGCCTCTTGCCTGGAAGAGGGGGGTGACCTGTCGGCCAGCCCTAGACCTTGTCAGCCACAAGTTGTGCCTGTCAGCCACTGGTGGTGGCCGACGGCCATTGGTCTCCTTTTTCAGATATTTGTTTGCCAACTGTGACAGTTGTTGCTCACTGAGCTGCATCTTCATACACGTTTATGGAGGGATGAATTCAAGCCCAAACTTTGATTTTCTATATATAGGGGGTGTCCTTCCCCATTTGGAGGGGTTAGAATTTTTGGATCAAAAATTTCTCTCTCTCTCTCTTTAGACTTCTCTCTCTTTCTCTCTCTTGTTATTTTGCATACACTTGCTTAGTTTCTCTACACTTTTGCACATCAACCCTTAACCAAACACTCTCACCTTTGAGCTGAGGTCCCTTAAAGCTTTGTTTGAGCCTGGGAAGGAGATTTGAGCTTGAGTTAGTGGCTGAATTGCACTTTGCTTCAAAGGTATAGAACTTACCTCATTTAAGCTTATTGAGCATACTTGCTTTGTCATCTTTTTCAACTGTTTTAAGGTTGTTTTTGAAGTGTAAAAACCTCTGTTTTTGAGGCATAAAAATGGTAGTTTGAGTCTTTGTGAGTAAGGGGTTTATCCCCCCCTTTTGCTCCTTAGCTTGTATAGCTTTTTGTGCCATCTTTCCTCACATTTAAATCAAACTTTTTGGGCCTTTTAACCACTGAAATTCAAAGTTATTTCAGTGGAAAAAACCTTCTTTTGAAGTCCAAAATTGGAGGGGTTAGCCTCCCCTCCTTGTGTCTTGTTTGCATGCCTAGATAGCTTAACATGTGAGCATGTTTTTCTAGCATTTTGTAACTTGATCTCAGTATGTTTTTGCTACTGTTTTGACTTGTTTTAGCTTTTTTTGGGCTGGTTAGGTCCTTTGAGCCTTGTATGGCATGGTTGTAGTGCAATTTCCTTCACTAGTTTGTTGTTTCAATGCTTTGATCATCTTTCTTTTGAGTTAATGGCATGATTTAGTGTTATTTTGCACTCCATTCCAGCACTTAACATCTCAGCAACCTCCCTCATTTCTTCACTTTTTCATTTGCTTTGAGGGTTGGTTAACCTTCGGGTTGTGTTTAAGCTTGAGATCGAGGTTCGTGCTTAATGGTTTCAATCCTCTTTTGAGGGTTTCTACTAATCAAAGGTATGACCTCTCTCTTTCCTTAAATCATCCCTTGGTTGACACCTCTTCCATTAGAGGACACTCACTTTTGGACTAATCAATTAAAGAATGGATTGGTAAGCTAAAATGAGTAAACAAAATGAACAAAGTAAAAGAGGCAAGATAAAGCATCTTTTGTGTTGCATAGCATGTGTTTGAATCAGACGTTAATTCGAACACGAAGAAAATGGAATGTTTCATACTCAAAGTGATGAAACGTACCAATTTCCTCGGTCACCACCACCCTTGATCATGCATGATAGGGTAGTAGTTTTGTTCAGTCTTGTTTTGCACTCATTAAGCTTATACAAGCTTGGTTCCTTAGCCATCATGCATGGAAAATGCTTGGTTGATGGTTTGAGGGCCAAAAGTTACACTCCTTTGAGCTTGTGTGATGATAAGGAGAGTAACAGTACACACACTCCTTGAGAATACATTGTTTTGCCTCTATATGCTCTCTGTTGTAGCAAAAAAGGAAGTTCAAGGAAGGGGTGGCCGATAGCCACCAGTAGTAGCCGATCGGCCACCAGTAGTAGCCGACCGGCCACCAGTGGTAGCCAACCGACCATCAGTGACGAAGGTTGCTCTGTGTGCTCCTAAAGGGGATCAGAAGTGTTCTGGGAGTTGGCACAATTTTCAGTGGTAAAAAATGTGCAAACAGAGGCTACAATGGCAAGGCGGTGGCATTTTCGGGAGGACAATCCAAGCATGCATGCATCCCTCGCCCCTCGAGGCCGTTTAATTGCTTTATTAGTTAGTGGTAGCTAATTAATTGATTTACTTGCTTTCTAATTAGTTAGTTAAAGTGTTTAGCTAATTAATTCGTTTTTCTAATATTTAATTAGTTTAGAATAGTTAGTTAAATATCATGTTTGTAATATTGATTAGCTAGAATAGTTAATTAATTCATTTTGTAATAGTTAGCTTAATTAGCGTAGCTAGTTAGCTTATTCATTCAGACCCTTCTTCACGAGGGCGTAATGTCGTAATAAGTGTGCGTGCGTGTGTGTATGTCTCCCAACCCCATGTCTTTCTCCCTTTTATTTAATTGCTTTTGATGGTTAGATTAGGGACATTTTCAATTAGCATACCTTATGCTTGCATGATTGCATCCATTCATTTGTATTGCATGTACCGAGGCTCGGCGCATCATTCAAACTGCATCGCAGCTTCAATACTTCTTTGAATACATGTTTTAAAGCATGCTATCAAAGTGTTGCAAATACCATGATTAAGTAGCCGAGCCTATTTAGTTACATGTGTTGCATTAGACATCTTATCATAGTTAGGATCATGCATTTTTCTAACTAGTTTTTGTTTTGGCTTGCAGGACTCGGTGAGTTTTACGCTTTAGCATACTTGCATGAGTGTGATTGCCATATTGCCATGATTAGCATACTTGCCATGAGGCTATGTGCTTACTTGCTAGACTGCACGAATGCCTATGGATGAAGGCTTGTTGTTTGAATTGGAACAATTCAACGAATGTGCGTTTTAAGCCCACTTTGTTGTGGCAAATCATGTTTTAAGCCCACTTTGTTTGGTGGCAAATCCGCATCTTTAAACCCACTTGAGGATGTGTAGACACCCCATTTTTGACCGACCTTAAGACTCAGACGTCATCGTTTGAGCACGCGGTGATCGCGCATGTTTGTGCTCGTTTCAAGTTTCCGGAGTTTTCGGCTGAGTGCCTTGCCTCTGGGCCTCTGAACTCATTGTGTTTTGGCTTGGTTTGTGGACCAAGCCGTGTTGACCTTGCCTGGAGGGAGAGAGAGGTTTGTAGATAACTTTTGGTGGTCGTAGACCACTTTTCCCTCTTGTCGGCTAGTTTCCGGTTTCCGGAGCCTTCGGCCGAGCACCTTGTCTTGCTCCCCTTTTGGTTTGGTTTTGAACCAAACCTTGTTTTCCCTTCCTTGGAGGGAAAGGGAGGTCTGTAGACCACCTTTTTGTGGTTGTAGACCACTTTTCTCTCTTGGAGACTAGTTTTCGGTTTTCGAAGACTTTGGCCACGCGCCTTGTCTCAGGACCGCTTAACGTTCTCATTTTGGCCTAGTTTTCGGACCATGCCTTGTTGCCTTGGTCTAGAGGGACACAGAGGTCTCGTAGACCACTTTTCCCTCTTAGACCACTTTTGGTGCCCGTAGACTAGTTTTCGAGGCTTCCGGCTGCGCACCTTGACCCCCGGACTCTTGTCTTGCATCATTTTTGGTTTGTTTTTGGCACAAACCTTGTTTTCCTTGGTTGGAGGGTGGAATAAGGGTGGGAGACCAGTTTCTCTCCCTAAAAACCACTTTTCTTCCCCGCCAGCCACTATTGGTGGTCTACAAGTGGTTTGCAGCTGGAAAAAGTGGTCTTCCACCATGCCACCACCTTTCTTTTCTGGTGCAGATCACCTCTCCCCCCTGGTCGACCACTTTTCTTTTTGGGAGACCACTTTTCTTTCTGGGAGACCACTTTCACTAGTGGCCGACCAGTGTAAGTAGCTGGCCGACCACTTCAAGTGGTCGGCAGCTTTCTTGCATCTTTTTGAAGATATTTTGGTGCCAGCTGTAACAGCTGGAAGGCACAGAAACCATCCTCCATACACGTGTATGGAGGGATGGCTTGGAGCTCTTAGCTTCCTCAACAAGCTTGTTGCATGCTTTTCTATAAAAGGGAGACCCTCTCTCCCTTCTCCAGGTTCAAAAAAAGTTGCTTGAGATATACACATACCATTTATCTCTATATCGCTCTTCATCTTCTTATTTGTGCTTGAAAGTGCTTATTCTTCACACTTTTGCACACAAACACATAGTGAAACACCATACTCTTGGAGCTGAGGCACCTTGGAGTTGTTTTTTGGTGTTTTTGGATTGGTTTGAGCTCAGAAAGGTTGCTGGAGTTGCAGCTTTGAAGTGGTTCTACAAGGGTAAGCTCCTAACCCCTTAAACCTTGGTTTTTGTTTAAGCTTTTGGTCCTATTTGCATGTTGATTTAGGCCTAACTTTTAACTACAAAAAGTTCTGATTTCAAGTGTTCTAAATGTTTGTTTAAGGCCTTGTTGGTGTTGGGGGTGGTCTACCCCCTCTTGTGCCTTGTTTGGCCTTGGTTTTGTGCTATCAATTTAAGCTATTGGGACCACCTCTTTTTGGCCTTCTCACCACTGAAACTCAGAGGAATTTCAGTGGTGGAAAATGTGTTTTGAGGTCCCAAATAGGAGGGGGTCATCCCCTCTCCTTGAATCTTGAATGCTTGCCTTATTAGCCTCATGTTTGAGCATGGTTTTCTAGCATGTGTTGGCTTGTCCTCAACTGGTTTTTGGTGTTATTTTGATGTGGCATACCTCTGTTTTAGCTTGGTTGAGTCACCACTTGCATGTATTCTACACTTGTAGTGTAATCTTGCAATCTAGCTTAACATGCATCACACTTTTGACCATCATTCTAGCATGATTTTGGCTCAGCTCCAACAAGCTTTTGTTCATGTTTTACCATGCTTAAGCTCTTATTTATGTTATTTTGGTCATGCATGCCACGCTTTGTATAGCCATAGTGCATTCTAGCTCACTAGCTTTGAGTTTCCAAGTCACTAGCATGCTTTGCTTGGGCCATTTGCATGATTTGGCATCATTTGTTATGTGATTTCAGTACATATAGTGTGGCCATACACTCACATATGTCACTCTTTCAATGCATTGGAGGGTTTATGCTTTATGCTTTAAACTTGAGCCTTTGCGTATGCCATCTTGCCTAAGCCTTTGGGCTGTCATATCAGGGCATTTTGGGTGTTATTTTGCCATGTTACAGCTCTGACTTTTGTTGGTGAAGTCATCTCATGCTTGGTTTTGGTAGGTGTAGTGTAATCCTCCTTGTTGGCCTTGCATGCTTGTTGTTTTGGCTCTTCATGCTAGCTTGTTTTGGCTTTCCTCCATGCATGTTTTAGCATCATTTTGACATGCTCTAGGACTGTTTTGGGTTGCATTGTCATATGCTTCATGTATTGCATAGCTATAGTGCAAGAGCCTCTGCTAGTTTCAAGCTTTGAGTCTCCTAGCATGCTTCATTTGTGACATGTACATGATTTGCAATCATTTACCATGTTGTTTCAGAGCATACAGTATTTCCATGCTCCCACTTCTTCCATTCTTTGAGTGCCTTTAAAGGTTGTGCATTATTGCCTTGTTTGTGGCCTAGCTTGTATGCATGCCTGCCTTGCCTTTTGAGCTCCCGTCTCAGCATGTTTTGGTCTTGGTTTTGACCTATTTGAGCTCTGTTTGTAGCTGGTTCATCCATTTGTGCCATGCATTGCATGCCTCTTGTGTAGTCCCATTCACTAGCTTTTATGCTTAAGGGCTCTTGCATGCCATACTTGTGTTGTTTGAGTGGTTTGGCACCAGTTAATACCTTATTTCAGTTCTTATAGTGTTGTCATACTTCCACATTTGTCACTCCTTGAGTACTTTTGAGAGTTGTGCTCTTATGCTTAATTGGTGAGTCAATGCATGAGCATGCATTTTCTAGCCTTTCATGCCATCTTTTAAGAGTGTTTTGGCCATTGTCTTGGCATGCATGAATTCTATTTGGGGTTGGTTTAGTCCATTGTGCATTGCATTGTATAGCCTTAGTGTTGTGTGCCTCAATGCTTAAGGACTTTATTTGCATGCTTGTTGTTTGCATTGTGTTTGGTATGCTCATGTTACATTGCATTGTATTTCCATGTTGTTGCTTTGCATTGTGTTTGGATAGGGTGTTAGTCCAAACACGAAAAACGAGGGACGTTTCATACTTGAAGTGATGAAATGTGCCTCATTTCTCAGTTGTCGACCCTCTTGATCATGCATGATAGAGGTTAAGGCTCTTATGTGTTATTTGTGCATTCATCTACATTGAATTGTGCAATCTTGGCTTCTCGGCCATCATGCATTGCGATGCTCGGTTGGTGGCCCGAGAGTCGAGTACCGCGCTCCCTTGAGCTTAAGAAATGATAGGGAGGGTGATTGTGCACACATATCTTGCAAATATATTGCCATGTCCCTTCTTGTTCTCTGTTGCAGCAAACTAGAGAAGTGCAACATTTTCTGGTTGGCAGACCAGTAAAAGTGGCTGGCCGACCACTTTTTCTGGTCTGCAACAAAGGTAAGTGGTCGACAGGTGGTTGGCAACACCAATAAGTGGTCGGCCATGCTCCTGGAGGTCTCCATGATGAAGCAGAAGCTATCTGGAGGTCTGTACAGTGTTCTGAAAGCAATTGCAAACAGAGGCAAGTTGGGGCATCGCGATGGATTTCCAAACGAGGTGACCGAGCATGCATGCGCTTCTCGCTCCGAGGCCCCTTCTATTTGCTTTACTTAATTGCTTTGCTTAAGCTAGCTAATGTGTTGGTTTTTGTACTTAAGCAGTTAATGCGGTTAGCTTTTCATTTGTATTTAATTAGCTAGTGTAGTTAGCTAATTAGCTTGTTTTGTAATAATTAGTTAACTTGTTAGTTAATTAGTTTCGTTTTTTAATAATTAGTTTAATTAGTTTAGATTAGCTAATTAGCTTATTATTCGGACCCTCCGTCAAGAGGGCACATTGTTGTAATAAGCGTGCGTATGTGCGATGCATGTCTTCCAACCCCCATTTCTTTCTCCCTTTTACTTATCCGCTTTCGATGGTTAGTTTTAGGGCATATTTCAATTAGCATCCTTATGCTTGCATGCGTATATCTATTCATCTGTCTTGTATGCATCGGGCTCGGCGCATCATACAAACTGCATTGTATTTCAATACCAATTTGAATACATGTTATCAAGTTGCATTCACATGACATCTTAGAATAGCCGAGCCTATCTTAGTTGCATTTTGCATATGTTGCATTAGGCATTCTTGACATAGCTAGGATCATGCATTGATTACTAACTACCTTTTGTTTTGGCTCGGAGTACACTGTGAGTGTTTATGCTTTAGCATCCTTGCATGTGTGTAAGTGTTGTCATATTTAGCATGCTTGCCATGAGGCTAACTACTTAAGTGTTTAACTGGATGAATGCCTGTGGGTGAAGGTTGGATTGCTTAAATTGGGACAATTCATCAAAATGCGAGTTTTAAGCCCACTTTGCGGAGTGGCAAAATCATTTTTCTAAGCCCACTTGAGAGTGGCAAATCTGTGTCTTAGCCTACTTGCGAGTAGCAACTTCAAACCATTTTCAAACAAACAAACATGAGATGTTTTGTTCCAATTTAGGCGATCTAGTCTATACTTGTATGTTGTGCGCATCACGTAGTAAGATTAGTTAATAATCGGAATAAGAACACATGTGTTTTCAAAAACAACATATCATGTTAGTAAAGGCCGATCCTTTGATCAGGCAAGCGGGGGTGCTCATTGGATGACCTTCCCCTCTCGTACCCAAGTTCCCGAGCTGAGGCAACTTTGGTGAAGACGGACACGTGACCTTAGGCACGAGTCAGGGTTTCCTAAATTTTCCCAAAATAAAATATTTAGGTGGCGACTCTGAAATCTAGCAAAGCAATCCATGTTTGGCGCTTTTTGACTAAAATCAGTTTTCCAAAACGATTTGCCGGATTTGGACTCTTTGGTGATTTATCAGTCTTACATTGCACTTTGTGAGATTAGATTCAGAACCGTGACATGAGTCCAAACTGTAGTAGCTAGAACTACGATTCGCACCCTCACGCGCGGAGCGGAGTTCCGAGCGGTCTACAGGGTGGCAAATTCAAACCATTTTTGAAAACAAACACGAGTTGAAATATTCCGAGTCTTGTGACTTGTCTATACTTGCTTGTGTGCGTCACGTAGTAAAGCTAGTTTAATAATCAGAATAAGAACACATAATGTTTATAAAAAATCATATCATGATTAGTAGAGGCCGATCTTTGATCGGGTGAGCGGGGGTGCTCATTTCAGGACCTTCCCCTCTCGTACCTAAGTTCCCGAGCCGAGGCAACTTTGGTGATGAAGGACACATGGCCTTTGGCACGAGTCAGGATTTCCTAAATTTCCCCAAAGACAAAATATTTAGGTGGCGACTCTGTATCTAGCAAACCAGTCCAATTTTGGCATTATTTGATTTAAAATCGATTTTCCAAAAAGATTTTCCCGATTTGGACTCTTTGGTATTTATCAGTTTCACATTGCACTTGTGAGACTAGATTCAGAACCGCGGGAGTCTAAACTATGAGGCCTTTCTTTCAAACCTTTTCGAAAGGTGGGGCGCGAAAAAAGGCGAGTCCACACCTCCTCTTTTTCGTTGAGTTTTTGGAAGTAAATCAAGAGATTTGGGTCAAAGGAAGTTAAAAACTCCCTTCTCAATCATTTGTAAACATATAAAGGGATGTTATCACTCTTGTTCTATGACTAGATGAGAAGTTTTCCAATGAATTTGATGAATCTCTTGTTTTAATAGCCAAAGCTTTTGCCAAGAAATTATTTTCATTAATCTACGCTCTCCACTTAATAGCATGGATTTGGGTATTAACTCACCCTTATTTACAAAGAGAAGATATAGGTTCCTATTCCTTTTTTGGGCTTGAATTTGTTCTTGATTTTGATCCTCTTAATCGTTGATTTATTGTAAAATATTTGTTATATATACTTGTTTTACCATTGTTGAAGGTCTTAGCCTATCTACCTCTTTCCTAAATGATCTTTGTCAACAGAGGAGGAAGAGGAGTCGAGCATCCCCTAGAAGGTGCCATTTTAGCTTATGTCCTGGAATTTTGCACTAACCTATTTCCCAACCAGAGGAGAAATTTGGCCAGCCACTTCCTCGTACGGCTGGCTCACTTTGTGTCTCGCCGGTCATTTCTCCCCTAAGAACAGAACAGATAGTTTCTCGAGAATGCTCCCCTAGGCAATTCTGGAGCTCCTGGTTTGCTTTTTTATTATTGCTTATGATTTGTTAGATTCAACAGTAGTTAAGCTGAATCGATTCATTATTGAAATAATCTCTCTCTCTCTCTCTCCCTCCCCCCTTCTTATTCGAATTGTTGTAATAATTTTCCAACCCCACATCTTTCTAACCCTTTTATTTACCTACTTTCGAAATTGCATCATGTTTTTCTTTGTCATGCCTGTATATTGCATCCACTTTTCATCCATTTGGGTCCGAATTGTCTAAATTAGTGGGATTTACTATCTTCAAAGATGAATACGTGCATAAATCCATGTCTTGAGATGATACTCATACTGCATCCTAGCATCTGGACTCCTAGATGCATGTTTTGTGTGTATTGCATTAGTAATTTGCATATAGGATCATGCATATATGTATATATCTGTATATGTGTTGGGACTCACCTTGGAGTATTAGGTGAGCATTTTAGGCTTTAGCATATTACATATGTATGTTCCTTATCATATTTTTTGCTACATCTTGAGGCTAAATGCTCAAGTGAGATATCTGCTTGAATGCTAGTGGATATAAGTTGTGTTATTTATTTTGGGGTGTAGATGATTCTTATGCTGCAATTTGTCCAAGAGAAACCCTTTTCAAAAAGCATGAACTCAGAACATAACAAAAATTAACAACACAATCTATATTTCAATGTCTCAAATAGTAATGGTAGCATTATTAATAATCAAAACATGGGTATACATTGATTCTAAAAACCACATTATCACTTAGTAAAGGTCGATCTTTGATGGGATGCTCAATTAATGACCTTTCCTTCTCATGCCTAAGTTCCCGAGGCAAGACACTTTGGTTATGACAGACGGTGGCCTTTGGCACGAGTCCTGAGTATCTTAATTTCTCCAAAAAATTAGGTGGAGACTCTGAAATCTAGTGATGTAGTCCATTTTTGGCAATATTTTGTAATAAAATGGATTTTCTATAAAAGTTATCAGATTTGGACTCTCATTTTCTGTTTCACATTGCACTAGTGATATCAGATCAAAAACTGGGAGTCTAAATTGTCGGGCACACTTGATAAACCCAAAGAGGCATCCCACAGTTTCTGGTGATTCTACTGGGGACATTAAAAGAACTTGAGTCAAATTTCATATGTGGATTTTATTTTCTTATTTATATTCATTGCATTTCATGCATGGTGGGCTTAAGTCACTGTATTTATCATCTAACATCCCAGACGACTTGCTAAACGTGGGCTCTGTTACGGTGGAAATACAAGCCTTGAATCTAGACTGCTAACGTACTGTTTGATCCTCCCTTCATTTAGGTGTTTGGTAGGGTAGGTATATCAGGTGTCTTGTTGAGGTACCCCTTTGACCAGACTAACCTAATTCATATACTCAACTCTAACAACTTCCACAAATAGGACAGGATGCTCTCATGTTTCTAATATGTAGTGATACTAATTATTTAAATAGTGAAACCCTAGTTCGTCTCCTATAGCTCGACTTTCCTCGCGCCCCCCTTTCAAAGAGCTCGAATTAGTCCTACAGTTCGAACTCCTGTCACAGTTCTAAATCTATTCTCACAAAGTGCAATGTGAGACTAATAAACACCAAAGAGTCCAATCCGGCAAATCATTTTGGAAAATCAGATTTTTAATCAAATAATGCCAAAACTGGACTGCTTTTGCTAGATTACAGAGTCGCCACCTAAATATTTTATTTTTTGGAAAATTTAGGAAACCCTGACTCGTGCCAAAGGCCACGTGTCCGTCATCATCAAAGTTGCCTCACCTCGGGAACTTGGGTACAAGAGGGGAAGGTCCTAAAATGAGCACCCCCGCTCGCCCGATCAAAGATCGGCCTCTACTATCATGATATGATGTTTTATAAACACATGTGCTCTTATTCCGGTTATTAACTAACTTTACTATGTGACGCACACAAGCAAGTATAGACTAAGTCGCAAGACTTGGAACAATTCAACTCATGTTTGCTTTCGAAAATGGTTTGAAGTTGCCACCCTCAAGTGGGCTTAGAAATGCGAATTTGCCACCTCAAGTGGGCTTAAAACATGATTTGCCACTTTGCAAAGTGGGCTTAAAACTCACACTCGTTGAATTGTTCCAATTCAAGCAACAAAGCCTTCATCCACAAGCATTCATGTAGTTTATCATTTAAGCAAATAGCCTCATGGCAAGCATGCTATCATGGCATTTATGGTAATTACACTCATGCAATATGCTAACGCGTAAAACTTACCGAGTACTCCAAGCCAAAACAAGAGCTAGTTAGAAACAATGCATGATCCTAACTATACAAGATGCCTAATGCAACACATGCAATAATGTGGCTAAATAGGCTCGGCTACTTAGATGGCATATGATTCAATTTGAACAACATGTGACAAACACGTATTCAAAGAAGTGTATTGAAATACAATGCAAATTGAATGATGTGCCGAGCCTCGGTGCATGCAAGACAAATGAATGATGCAAACATGCAAACATAAGGTATGCTAATTAAAAATGTCCCTAATCTAACCATCGAAAGCGGATAAATAAAAGGGAGAAAGACGTGGGGTTGGAAGACATACACACACACGCACACTTATTACAACATTATGCCCTCTCGAAGGAGGGTCCGAATGAATAAGCTAAGCTACACTAAACTAGCTAAGCTACGCTAACTAACTAGTAAAGCAAGTTAAACGGCCTCGAGAGACGAGGGATGCATGCATGCTCGGTTGCTTTCTCTCGAAAATGCTCTTGCCTTGCCATTGAATGCCTCTGTTTGCACTCATTTGATCTTGGAAAATTGCACCAACTTCCAGATTGCCTCTGCTCCAACACAGGAACACATTTGCACAAAAATTCACTGGTGGACGGTTGGCCACAAAAAGTGGCTGTCGGCCACCTTAATTGGCCGGTCGGCTAGTTTCAATGGCCAGTCGGCCACCCTATTTTCTGGACTTCTGCTTTGGTTGCAACAGAGAGCAATAGAGGCAAAACAAAGCATTTTCAAGGAATGTGTGTACTGCTACACTCATTATCATTTCTCAAGCTCAAAGGAGTGTAGCGCTTGGCTCTCAAGCCATCAACCACGCATTTTCAATGCATGATGGCTAGAAAACCAAGTTTGTACAAGGTTAATGAGTGCACAAATAAGACTCGAAGGACCACCACCCTATCATGCATGATCAAAAGTGTCGGTGACCAAGAAAAATGACACGTTTCATCACTTTGAGTATGAAATGTCCCATTTTCCTTGTGTTTGGATTAATTTCTGATCCAAACACATGTAATGCAACACAAATATGCTTATCTTGCTCAAGTTTTACTTGGTTCATTTTATTTACACATTTTACAATACCGATTAGTCATTTAACCGATTAAGTCCAAAGTGAGAGTCCTCTAATTGGAAAGAGGGCCTAAGCCATAAGTACCTTGAGCATGAAAGAGGCCTCATGCTATTGGTTAGTAGAAACTCTCAAGAGAGGATTTAAAACCATTAGGCATGAGAGACTCAATTTCACACTCAAGCCAACAAGGGGCTCAAGGCCACTTTCAAAACAAAGTAAAAAGTGAAGAATAGATGGAGGTTGCAAACATTTTAGTGCTGAAATGGCATGCAAAATGATACTACAACATGCAAGCAATACATGCAAGTCATGCTAAGAGCCTAAAGCATTAAGCTAGTGAAGATCACAACACTATAAGCATGCAACACAAAGCTCAACTAACCAAACAGCTCTGGACAGAGTTAAAACATGCCAAAATAGTGGCTAAAACATGCTGAGATTGAAGCATAAAAGGCTAGAAAAACATGCTCACATGTCAGCTTGCAAACAAGACTCAAAACACAACTCTCAAAAGCAATGAAAGAGTGAAATAAGTGACAATGTGACAGAGCTATATACACTGAAATCATATGTAAAATGATGCTATAACATGCAAGTCACTCAAACACTTCATGCTTAAAGCCTCAAAACAATGAGCTAGTGAAGACTGTTACACTATAGCCATGCAATTCAAGCCTTGAAGGACTTAACCAGCCCAAAAAAGAGTAAAAGTAGGACAAAATTGTAGCTAAAGCATGTTGAAGTCAAGCTAACACAAGCTAGAATAATAGGCTAAACCATTAGGCATGCTAGACTAGTAAGCACAATTGCACTACAAGTACAAAAAGCAAGCAACAAATGCTCCAACCAACCCAAAATAGAGTTGAAACATGCAAAATCAGAGCCTAAAACATGCTTGAGCTAACACAAGCTACAAAATCAAGCTACCATGTAATGCTAACTAGGCATGCAAGAGAGACACAAGGACGGGAGGCTAACCCCTCCATTTTTGGACTTCAAAACATGCTTTTTACCACTGAAATAACTCTGAATTTCAGTGGTTTAAAGGCCCAAAAAGTTTGATTTTAATATGCTAAAAGAAGGCACAAAAGCTCACAAGCTAAGGAATAAAAGGGAGAGACAACCCCCTAACACAAAATAGGCTCAAACCAACATGTTAAGGCCCAAAAATCAAAGTTTTTTGTAGTTAAAAACTAGGCTCAAAATAGTGTAAAAAGATGGCAAAGCAAGCAACGAAAACAAAGCTTACAAGGAAAGTCCTTTATCTCTTGAAGCACAACACAAAATCAGTCACAATTCTGAGCTTAAACCACCCTTAGAAGCTCAAACCAAGCCTCAAAGAACCTCAGCTCCAAGATGAAGATGTTTGGTTAAGGGTCTCTTTGCAAGAGTGTAGAGAATTCTAACTTTCAAGCACAAAACAAGAGGAGAGAGAGAATTCTAGAGAGAGAGGGGGGAATTTTTGCTCAAAATTGTCTAACTCCCAAAATGGGGGAGAGATCTCCCCTTATATAGAAAATCAAGCCAAAGGCTTGCATTCATCCTTCTATACACGTGTATGGAGATGGCATTCAGTGAACAACAGCTGGCACAGTTGGCTAAGAAAATATCTGAAAAAGGAGAAAAATGGCCGTCGGCGGCCACCTCACCTAGCCAACTGACCACTTTAAGTGGTCGAAAAAGAGGAAAAGTGGTCGACAAGGCCCCTCCTCCTTCTAGGCAAAAGGCACCAAGGTTTGGTCCAAAAACAAGCACAAAACAAAAAGGGTTTAGAGGCTCAAAGACAAGGCGTTCCGCCGAGAACTTCGGGCCCTCAAAACAAGCACAAACAAGCATAATCATCGAGTGCACAAACGATGACGTCTAAGTCTTAAGGTCGGTCAAAAATGGGGTGTCTACATCTCCCAACTGGGACATGGTATCCTAAGCCCCCATAGGGGTGTTTTGGTTTACCTTATTTGCTATATGCTATGTGTGGGATCTAATACAGGGGCTCGTTATTCATATTAGTGGTTCAGACACTTTAGTGGTTGGGTTAAGAATAATTTGATGGAATATACAGTGGTCAATGGTATAGATTGAGCTGAAATGTTGCCAGGTTCATGTTTACTATATGTGTTGTAAGCCGAAATGCTACCAAATTCATGTTTGATATATTTTTATTTTGTTTTTCTTCTGCTAGGTAGTTGGTTCATCATAGCTTCAGAAAGTTTTGACACCTCTAAAACCTTGTAGACTCATGTTGGTAGACTCTGCAAAACTACAGATCTTGTTCAAGGTCTGCCAGTGTTAGTGTCACTTCTATCAATATCCAGAAGAAGGGTCAGACAAGCATAGTTGGTTCAGAGTCTGTCACATCCCCGATCTCCTTTACAAATTTTACGTCAGTCACCCCTCAGATCTCCTCTACTCAGTACCCTAGTAAACCATTCCCCAATCCCTTTAATGGCTCAGAATCTCTCGAAGGAAAATTTTCAGACAAGGATATTACTAGTTGACTATGGAAAGTGATTATGTTAGTTTTGTCCGGCGATGCAACAAGTGTCAGATTCACGCCAATCGCATGAACATCCCACCATCAAAATTGTACAACATGACTTCGCCGTGGCCTTTTTCAGTCTAGGGAATCGACATCATTGAAGCAATAACACCAAAAAGGTCAAATGAACACGAGTTTATCTTGGTAGCAATCGATTACTTTACCAAGTGGGTGGAGACACGTCATATTCAGTGTTGAAGGCGTCACACATGGCCAAGTTTATCAGAAATAGCATCATTTGTAGGTATGGGGTTCCAAACGAGATTGTTTCGGACAACGGTTCGCACTTCAAAGGAGAAGTGATTGATCTGCTCGAGAAATATAATGTGCCATCTCACAAGTCATCAAACTATAGGCCACAAACCAATGGAGCCGTTGAAGCAGTAAACAAAAATATCAAGAACATCTTACGAAATATGGTGGAAACATACAAGGATTGACCGAATAAGCTGCATTTCGCGTTGTGGGTCTACAGGACCTCGATCCGGACATCTACTAGGGCAACCCTTTATTCTCTGGTCTATGAGATGGAGGCAGTGCTACTAATTGAGGTAAAGGTACCTTCACTAAGGATTATGACTAAGGGTTAGATACCAGAGGCTGATTAGTAACAAAATCGATTCAAAAAGCTAATGTTATTTGATGAGAGAAGATTGAAGGCCCTACACCATGTACATGGGAATTAGCATAGGATTGCTCGAGCATTTAACAAGAAGGTGAAATCCAGGAATCTGAATGAGGGAGATCTAGTGTTAAAAGACAATTGGGCTCCAATTTACGATCCTAGGGGCAAGTTCAAACCTAATTGGACTAGTCCTTACATCATCAAGTCAATTTGGTCAAGAGGAGTGGTTATCTTGATGGATCTAGATGGACTGGAGTTTTCACAACCAATCAACATGGACAAGCTAAAGAAATACTATCCCTAAGAGGCTTGTTGGGTCGAAGACCCGAAAGGGCGACCCAGGAAAAAGTTAGAGCAAGAAAAAGGAAAATAAATAGAGCGGAGCATGCAAGGTTGAAAACTTGAAAGAGTGGCTTTGGCAAAAAATAGAGCGCAAAAGGAGAGAGCGAATACTCGAGTGAACCCTAACTGTGAACTACGTAAGGCCTGATTCCCATCATTGGGATACCGATTCAGATCCGGTTATCTAGACTTGCTTTTTTGTGATAAATATAGTTGCAAGGTAAAACCGATTGGTGACACAACGGTGGAAGAGATACAAAGAGTCCTATTTGAAGGGTTGATTCGAGGTTACGCAGTTTGAAAATTGATTTCAAGTATGTTAAGTGGTGGCTGATTACAAGAATGTCTCATTTTTTTTACAAAATTGACTGACTTTCTCAAATATCTTTTAGCAAAATGAAACTTTCATCAGTCCTGAGAGGAAACTTTTCAATACCCACAATCTTTCTTACATGATTTCAAAACAAAAGTGGAACAAACATGCTTAGCTAACTCCCATGTTAATTAAAGTATTTTGCATCATAAAAGCTAAGGTCAAAGCAATAAACTAGGGGCATACTCGAAG
Source organism: Camellia japonica (assembly GCA_030407325.1). NCBI lineage: Eukaryota > Viridiplantae > Streptophyta > Magnoliopsida > Ericales > Theaceae > Camellia > Camellia japonica. Next base: position 116,292,046 of record JAPPVO010000016.1, read on the forward strand.
TCAAGTCTATGGCCTCTTCCCGCAGCATTAGAAGATTCCACCACCAAGGATGCGCCCACATGTGCCTCCTCCTCAAGCCAAAGCAAGCACTCACGGGAAAGGGCATGACTGAAAACACCAGCAGAAGCCAAGAGCTCCCTCATCCTCCAGGAAGTTGTGCACTGAGGAAGTTGTCTAGCCCATAGTGAAAATGAAGCTAGATACTCAATCTCATCAGTAGGGGGGTCTGATCATATCCAAACTGTCATCTGAATCAGAAAGGGAAGTAGAAGACGTAGTGTGTCAGGCCGATCAATTGCACACCTGATTAGTGGAACATATTGTACGCCATTGTAGGCAAGTCTAGCCAAGGGCAACGCTAAGCAACGTCCGCTGCAGCCCTGCTACACATCCAGTCATACCATAAGCTCTCTGAAGGAAAATCTGTTGTCCAGGCTCAGAAGCAGTAGTTCCTACCTGAGTATGAAGTGCAAGGGTTTACTACTTTTAGTTTATCCATTAACCATACCTGGGGAGGGATGAAGAATGAGATTAACGAATATAGAGATGTACGTTGAGCGAGAAAAGTGAAGAAAGGGGTTTGAAGAAAAAAATCAAGTGAAGAGAGCCAGAGGGATGTAAGAAAAATAAAGTAAGAAAGGGTGGAAAATAGTACTTGAAGAAGTAGTGGACTTCCTGCAAACTAAAATGTCTCTTGTTTACAGAGTGCGTCTAAACCTATCAAAGTCTTGGCTAATGCTAAACCCATGCAACTTTGACCCTCCCAGAGTCATTGGGCCACTTCAATAATCTTGACACTCGCCCTATTACCACTAGGGGTAAGTAGCATGAGAGTAGGCACATGCAAAGTGCATATTGATGACACCCTCACCAAATAAGATCACTCCTATCTCCAACAACAGAGAATTGATGAATCAATCTGAACACGTTCAAACCCCCATCATGAGCCAGGGATTAAGCCTCATTTAGAGACAGACCACACATCTGGGCTAAGGCATGAGCATGTCCGAAATTAAGCTAAGGCATGATTTCTTCATCTCGGGAAAGTTCCATCAAAGCCCAAAATTTTTCAATAGTCGGACAGAGCTCTTGCATGCCAAAGTGAAATACATGTGTAATTGGGTCCTAGCAACGAACCGCCGCCTAAAGGAAAGGAAGATGGAGTAAAGTGCGACTCAGAGGAAAAAAAAAATGACATTTAGGCCGAATCTGCCATCCAAAGAGGCCATTCAATCTTGGAGCCTAGCCATAATGGGAACCTCCATTTGCAAAAGAAACTCCTCAGTTTTTCTAGTACTAGGTGAAGGAGCATTTGGGAGTCACCTGTTAAAGAGATAAGGTTGCATGAGTGCTTGACAATTGTATCCCACTGTCTGGCGGGAACCTTCGATCGGCCGGCCATGATTGGCTTGGCCAAACAAATTGTGACCTGCTGACCCTCAAAATTGCAGAAACAGTATAGTTTTGTAGTCTAGTTTATAGATTTTGTTTCAGGTCTTGTTTTGAGTCTTTTTCATTCCAATAGGTGTAAATGGGTGTGTGTAAGTGGTTTTTGCTGTGTTATGCATTTATTGAGTTGTATTTTGTGTTTTCGTTAGTCGTAGGCTCAATATCAAATTCAGAACGCATCCAAATACAACCATTCTCAATTTTAAAATCAAAACAAAACTCTTATGTGCTCTAGTGCAGTGCCATGCGTGCTTAAGACATCTGAGACGGTCCAAAAACAAAAATGTTTATTTCATTACTTTCCCGATCAAAAGTACTACAAAAGTTCTCACACACACACACACACACAAAAAAAAAAAAAATCTATCTGAAGCTATACATGATTTTCTAAACTACGAAATACAAGAAATGTACAAAAAAAGAGAAATACAATAAGAGAATCAGGGTCAATTCACCCTCTTCTCTGCTTTGCCGGCGGAACCCCAATATTGTCCCCAACAGCACTGTTACCCTCGGCTACAACGAGTGCCTCACCTTCAGCCTTGGCAACTGTCTCGCCACACCAGCCCCATCTCTACCATCTCTATCAGAGCCGCTACCACTCTCACTGCCACTAGTATCATCTCCAAAGCCATCACCAGAACCACTACCACCCCTGCTACCCTCATCCTCATCGTCATCATCATTACCATTGCTGCCATCCAAGTGCTCGATGTCAATGCTCGCATCCCCTTTGCTATCCTCAGAGGTCTCATCGGTGGCAAGGTCCTCCTTCCTGGAAGCAATGGGAGTGCTCTCCGAAGAGGAAGAGCTCTCAACTACCTAGTCGCCTCTACCTTTACCTCTGCCAAGGGCACCACTGCCACGACCTCTATCAGCACCTCTCTCTCAGACTGAAGGATGACCTACTCCCCTTCCGACTGCTGGAGGAGGCATCACTAGTACCGCAGCAAGTTGAAATGAAGGGTTGACAAGAAACATAATGTCAAATAAGAAGGGTACCAAAATAAAGACAGTAGAAGTATGAGTAGAAGTATGAGCAAAAGTATCAGAACATATATCAAAGCGTAAGTATGAGGACAGACAGTACAGAAGGAGCCAAAATGGGATACCTGAACACCAATTGTAGCAAGAGTGTGCTCCCTTCTCCGTACCATATGAACTAGGGACTCAATCACCTCCAAACATCGCTCAGTGTAGGCCGTGAGAGACTGCAAATAGAAAGAAAAATATGAGTGAAGTAGAGTAAAGCAGTGTAGAGCAGAGTAAAGCAGAATGAAACAGTATAAGAGCATCTAAGAAAGCTATGAAATGAGCAAGATATACCTATCTCATCTCTAGAGCAAGGGTGAGCACTCGATCCTTAGGAAACTTCAAAGGGACCTCTCTAAGAGCATCACTCGGCCTTATGTATGTAACTGAGAAAGGAAGTGTTAGAAAGCTAGTGGCCGGATCAATGGGAGGAACAGTAGTACCTTCAGGGGTAGGAGCATCGGTAGAAATAGGGGCAACAACCACAGCATGTCCCAATACTCAGGCTGTATCAAGAGTAATGGGAGGCATGATATGGGATTGGAAGAAGGCAGTGTAATCCCCGGGCACATGGAACAGGTCAGCATCCTACCCATCCAGCATGGCCTCAAGCTCTACTAGGAAAGTGATCAGATCAGCAGTCCTCATACGAGCAGGCAGAAGAGATGAGATGTCCAAAACACCATAATCTAGGGTCTGGCAAAGAAAGTGCTCCCCCAAGTACCAATCTTTGCTAAAGGGGCCCTCAAATTATATCCTCGCTCATGAGGCTACCCTCTCAGCCTAGGCATGACCACCTATAAGTGCTAGTCTACTGTATGTTTGAAAAAGTGAGTCATAATTACAAGTCTAAATGAAGGAAGCAATATGATAAAATGGATTAGTATGAGTTCTGAGTTCAGAATGTTTACCCGGGCAAGAGTCACAATGTTAAAGAAATAGCAAAAATGGGTGAAGCTAGTAGACTGGCGATCGTGTGACCAAAGGGCCTTATCAAAATACAAGGATCGAGGCACTGCGCAGTCAATCTCACACACAGGAACCGAGCAAGCTTAGGGAAGTAAGAGTATGCCCATATCTACACAAGAAAGGAGAATGGCATCAGACCGCAGGTAAAAATAAAGTCATAAATGTACAAAGCAGAAAATTCAGTAAAGCAAACTGAAAAAGGGTAAAAGCTACCTCCCATGCGTATCAATGTCTCCTAAGCAGCCTCGCCTTCCAACGGGAAGATGAGCTTGCATAACTGTATAATGTGGCGAGGTTGGAGTCTCCCTAATCATAATCCCTCATCTGGGAGATATCCACCATCATGCTCAAAAAGTATAATCCAACGGTATTCTCCATGTTCACAAACAGGGTAATATCGAAGACATATAGAAGAAATCTGTGAGCATACTAAATAGTGGCCTCTGGAGTGTCGAGATGTGTATCATGGAACCTTTGGTTTAGCCAACTATAGCGGATGATCCCCGGGCTATCCGTTGGGGAATGGCCCCGACTAAATGAAGCTAGGCGGTGTCCTAAGATCTTATGTCTAAGTCAAAGGGAATCGGACCACATCTTACCAGGAAACCAGTAATCATGGTGAAGTCATAAGGGGTCATCGTCATCTTCCCTATAAGAGAGAAGTGAAAGGAGTTGGTGTTATCCCAGCACCTTTTCATAAGGATTGCAATGGTCGACCGGGAGGCCTACATCTGGGTGATCCCTAAACAGAATATGCCGAAACTGGCCTGCTCCACCATGGCCCAAACTCCAACCGGGAGAACCTAGTACCATCGACGTGGGAATATGACTGTCCCATAGCCATTCGCCTGGCGGTCATTGTCCCATTGCAAAAAGTTTGATCTGTACAGTGTAGATGTGAGCAAATGTAAACAAACATGTGAGTTTGATGTTAAGACTTACCAGTCGGGCACCATGAGATAGGTGCAACTATCGCTCCCAAAGAAGCACGTCTGGGGCAACCCCTAGCCAAAACTCGGTAAATGTAAGCATGCTACCGTAAATAATGCGGTGAGCATTAGAGTGGTAGGTAGCTTGATAATGGTCTAAGATGTGGAGGTGGTAGCTTGGGACCAAAAACAGGAGGAAGGATGTCCTCTGCTGCCATGTTTGGATCATCCACCTGGACACCTACGTCCTCGATAAGTAAATGTATGTTGGCCTCAGTGGCCGGGGTAGGCATATCGACCTTTGGAAAGACAGGAGGAGTATCCCCATGAGGGATATCGATGTCCATCAAGAAAGAGTAGGTGTGGGAGAACAAAAAGTAAGAAAGAGGGAGGAAGAAAACTAAAAGGCCACTTGAGGGATCCAAAAATTCAAAAAAATAAAGAGGGATATAAGGAACCAAAGGGAATGAGTGAGAGGCTAATCCAAGACGTGTGAATCATGTAATGAAGGTAGGAAACTCAAAACTTCACCAAATCACAAACCAATCGGTTCAAAATGTAGAGGAAAATGACGGTTTCGAAGAAAAAAGAGCGTGGGATGTTGGGTAATATAAGGGCGGGAGAAAATCTACAGAGAGAGAGAGAGAGTGGAAAAAAAAGGGAAGGTGTTTTCAGATGGTGTGGAGTTCGAATGAACCATTGGTTTGCTTTTATAAAATGCTTCGGGAGCTGTCCCTGGAAAATCCGAAACAACTGGATCCATCATTTATTCGGTTGACCAATTTTGTATCTAGTGACCTAAGTGAGTGGCCGACAGGGGCCTTTTATACGGAAAGTTATACTTTTGTCTGAATGAGCTATGTTTGTATCTGGAGGGAAAAATTGGTTCCAATCAAGTTCAATGCGAAGTAAACATATCAAGTACATGCCCAAAAGACCGAGCCATGTGAACAAAGGAAACCGATTAATGCATAAAAGGATTTCCATTAAACACAAGAGGATTACAAGAGTTTTGCAAAGCTAAAGAGGAAATTCTAGATCATTATAAACAACTGTATTTCACAAAGGGGAGGGTTCGCGAACATGCAAGTCCTAAACACCCTTATTTCATATGCGTCGAGTTCTTTACGTACGCAAAGATGCGTCCTTTTTCCTTTGATGAGCAAAATGAGGAAAGAATGCATCCGTAGGTAGTCTAAGTTGTGAGGGAAAAGGCTCAAGTGCTGGAAGGAGTATGAAAAATTTCCTAGTGCATCGCCATTATCATCGAATCGTTGCGATCATTAGAGTTTTCTTCAGCGCCGAAAGAGGTTCCTGTGCCATCTTCTTTATTGTTACTCACCACCAAAGAACCTGGAGTAGGCGGTTGGAGTGGTTCCAAGTTGTCGTCTTAAAACCAAGAGAGCTGTGATTATCGAAGAAAGAATTAAAACCAACAACATCAAGAAGGAAATGAGTCGCAAGGTCATAGTGTATTTACCTCTAAGAAGTTGGTAGGATGAGGGAACAAAGACCCCATGGGCAAGGAGCTTTGATTGAGCCCATGAGTCGGCACTGTATTAGGTCCATGAAAGTGGCCACGGGCATGAGCATGGTTCAAGGATCGGCTGTTAACTCCACCGCAAACTCTTTTTCCGTTGTCAATGGTGGGTTCCTCGGGACCGCCATGACTCCTCCCTCCTACAGACAAGCCTTCTTCTACCTTTCCGGCCACTAGAGGGAGTTCTTGAGCATATTATTTCCAAGTCTGGAACTACAGCATCATCATAACCTGTATCAAATAATCCAACAAAGTCCAAGCAAAGAGGAGAACCCATATTTTGAGATATACTGGAAAAGGAAGGGAGAGAAAGGTTGTAAAACATTTGAAAGTAAAAGAAAGTGTACAAAGCCACATAAGCAACAACTGCGGGTGGTTGTGGGTTGTTTATAGCCGAAGTACCACCTTTTTGCACATTGTCAGAAGTGGAAAAGTCAAGAGTTACTCGGGGTTTGCCAAAATGAACCGGCTGACTTCACATTTGGCCGGCCGGCCGACCATGGTATTGGTCGACAGGTTCTAGGGAAGCTAGTCCAGAAGAACTAATGAGTTTCACGGTGCCAGAATAGGGGCAAACATGCATTTGCAAATTTTGAGAAAGAATAGGGTGGTCGAGTGCGTGTATAATTATTCGGAAGTAAAGCAGAGTAAGAAAGACATGAAGTAGGAAGTCATCCACAAGCAAAAGAGTTATTATATACATATGTAGGCCATGAATGTTGCAAGTTGTTTACAACAGCAGTTACAAAATGTCATACGATAGTTGAAGATGTTACATTCAAAGTTCCTACAAGCTATACAAGGAAAAAAAAGAAGGAAAAAAATAAGGAAAAGTGGAGTTCAAGCTAAAACAAAGCTAGGCAGCCGAAGCCAACGTCCCAATGGGCAGTGGGGTACCAGCTCCACCAGGAGCATCATCATCGCCACTAGCCCCACTGCCAAAAACACAACTACCTGCAGAAGAATAATCAAGGGATCTGGAAGGTGCATCATCATCATCATCACTACTAATGACAATCATCTCAGGCAAAGCAGTTCCATCCTACGACAAAGAAGAAGTGTTAGTCAAAGAAAAGTGAAAAGTATTGCATGGGAACCATTCAAGAGGAAATGATCAATTTTGGAGGTAACCAAACCTCATGATGGAAGTCTAGAATATGTGGAGCTTCTGAAACTCGGCCGTGTGCATGTCCTCGTCGACCTCAAAGGCCCAAGCCGTGTTGCTCATGAAAGCCTGTCTAGGACTGTAGTAATATCCCTACCCATGGGCCTGAGTCTACATAGGCTTATCAACTACTGCCTATTACTACTAGCACCCGCGCAAAGGTGTCCTAATCCATGCCTCCTCGCATGGGTAATGATATAAGTAAGCTCCGGGTCAATACCATATGTCATGGCCGTGACGAGAGCCTCTGCTACCATGTTTCTGAAAGAGGTATCACTGTTTAATAGGGTATTTGGATTGTCGAATCCAATGAGAAAGTTGAGAGGAAATAGGAGGAGATCATCATCAACTATGGGAATTTATTAGAACCAATGACAGAGGAGGTGTTTTCTGATAGAAGTGAAAGGAAGTTGGATGGTTACACCTTTTTATAAACTTTCATAGTTGTGAAATGGTTGTTCTAACACTATAAAAACTCGATAGGGCTGACTGACCACTCCTTTATTCGGCCGATCAATTTCTCAGCCGGCTAAGTGAACATCAACGACATACTGGAAAAAAGTTGTTCAGAAGTGTGCAGTAGGTTATCCAGTGGTGTATGGTTATTATCCCTGTCATTCTCTAGGGCGGGATTATTCAGCAGAACTCGCGGAGAGGAAGGTTTGTCCCTATCTTTGTTGTGTTTTTCCTGCATTTGCCTCAGTAGCATAATGCTTCTATTGTTACAATCGCTCCCAACACATGAGAAGTGCATAAAGCATAAACCTTCAGTTAATACCACCCCCTGCGTAGGTTTGACGATTAACACCACCCTCAGTTAATACCGCCTCCTACGGGTTGGCGGTTAACATGACCGTCGATTAATACTGCCCCCAACACGGGTTGGTGGTTAACACCACCCTCGTTAATACCGCCCCTTGCGCAGGTTGGCAGTTAACACCACCCTCGGTTAATATCACCCCATACAGGGTTAGTGGTTAACACTACCCTCAGTTAATACCGCCCCCTACGTGGGTTGACGGTTAACACCACCTTTAGTTAATACCGCTCCCTGCGGTTTGGCGGTTAACACCACCCTTGGTTAATATCGCCCTCTGCGCAGATTAGCGGTTAACACCACCCCGGTTAATATCACCCCCTATGTGGGTTGGCAGTTAACACCACCCTTGGTTAATACCGCCCCCTGTGAGGTTGGCGGTTAACACATCTTTTCTTTTTTCATGTTACGGCATATTTGGAGTATGTTGTGGAGTTCCTTGTTGCTATGACTGCCGGCCATATGCGGCTTTGCCTACGGCCATCCTTTTCTCTTTCCCTCTCGTGTCATGGCATGGGTGGGTGTTGCATTTCTTTCATACATTGCATGCTTGTTTGTGTTGTGCATCGTTCTTCACATTTTCTGCAGTTGTTAGCTTGTTCTACATGTCATTTGCATGAGGTCCTCCTCTTTCTTTTTCCATCTTTGTAGGTTTATCCGTGTTCCATCTCGTCACCTTCCGTGGTATTCGCATCATCAATTTTTTTCAAAAATCTACCAGTGTGACACATGTGAGCCCAATCTTTTCAAATATATGTTAAGCATGGCATTTGCATTCTGCCCCTGAACTATGCTAGTTTGATTCATTGCAAAGGGATACGTAGCTAACCCTCGGGTTCAACCAAATTTTATCTGCGTATTATTTTTTGCCCAAGTTTACGGCCTCATCAAAAGAGGTCATCTTCAGGCTTTGACTTGCACTCACGTTATGGAATAACGCACTGAGCTCTATCAAAGAGAGGAAATAGTAGACACCTCATTTTTTACTAGCTTTGAGACTTGGGAGCTCCCTTTTGAGTTCTCAGTGATGAAAGTGAGAGGTGTTAATCTTTGCAAGTTCCACAACAGGAGGTCTAAGTATCAAACTTTAAACCCTCCAACAACATGTTTTGGACAAAATGTTTTTCAACCAAAATGGAAACCTCTTTCAAAACATGTGTTAGGGTGCAATCCCAGACGTTACCGCAATGTTCTGAGGCTCATATTTTCAAAATCAAAACATTATATTCTTTCAAACAAATAGAGTTAAGAATATAATGGAAATGATAAAATCCTCTAAAATGCCTGTTTCTCCCTTCAATTCAGACTAACCTACTCTTGTTGATATAACGATGTGCCCACTAGTTGGCCAGACACCATGTGATGGCCAGCCACAAAAGCACCCGGCCGGTCATTAGAAAGCTCGGCCTACTGAACGTTCCAGGTACAGAGCATTTTCGAGGATTTCAGCTCTTTTTGCTTACCTACCACAAATATCTCTTATGTTTGTGACCTGAGCTCTATATACAGAGCTCGCCTAGGAATGGCAATGGCGCGGGGCGGGGCCGGGGATCACCCTCCCCGTCCCGATCCCCGACGGTGGAAATTCCCCCGTCCCTGGCCCCGATCCCCAACGAGGAACCCACTACTGCCCCCCACCCCCGCCCCTGACGGGGATCGGGTTTCCCCGACCCCGAAAATCCCCGACAAAAAAAAAAAAAAAAATCAGCTGCACAAAATGAATTCATCAACAACAACAACAACAACATGAACAGATCTAACAAATCTAACAGATCCGAGCTCAAAAAACATCTAACAAATCAAACAACATCTGAGCTCTAACAGATCTAACATATCAAAAAACATCTTCATCATTTTTATTACCAACAGATCTTCATCAACATCATCTTCATCTCCATCATTTTCCAGATCTGAAAAACAAAAGCAAAAAACAAGAGAAAGAGAGAGAGAGAGACCGAGATACCATGAGAGGGAGATGAGGAGTCGGCGGTGAGAGAAGAAGCCGCCGGTGAGGGAGCTGCCGGTGAGAACGAGAGAGAAGCCGGCGGTGATAGAGCTGCCGATGAGAACGAGAGAAAAGCCAGCGGTGAGGGAGCTGCGGTTGTGTGTGAGAGAGTGAGAGTGAAGAGTGAGAGAGAGAGAGAGAGAGAGAGGGGGGGAGGCCAGATGTGTTATGATATTTATATATATAAACATACACACAACACACACATATATTTATATATATATAAAAACAGGATCGGGGGGCTGAATGGAGCGGGGCTGGGGCCGGGGTTGGAAAATGTATCCCCGTCCCCAGCCCGAATGTCATCGGGAATTTATTTTTAAATATCATCATCGACCCATCGGGGGTATTTTCGGGGAAAAACCATTCAATTCGGGGTCAGGGGGTCGGGTCCCCATCGGGCCGAGTTCAAATTGCCATCCTTAAGCTCGCCAGTTCTTTTCAAAGGGTTAAGAAAACTTGCCCATGGGATAACAAGGCTTGAGAGCTCTCTCTCCTTCTTCGTTTGCCTTCACCTACCACCTTCAACTTTAACATTAAATTCTCCATTAAAGCTTGATCCTAAGCTTTGGATAAGGGACTTTTGGACATTAAAGAGTGAACCTAAGAGTTCTTGAAGGTCTTAAAAGAGAGTTTGTAAACAAAAAGAACTCATCCTCATAAAGAGTTGAACCCTTTGCTTCTTTGATCATTTGCTCCTTTCTTTCTTTTTTCTTTTTCTTTTTCTTTTTTCATTTAGTTTTAACTCTATTCTTCATTATGTGATTGTTATAAGTGCTCATGGATGTGAAGGGAGTAACCTTAGACACCCATCGATTGAGTTAATAGTCATTTCTTTACTTTATTGCTTTCCTAAGCTTTAAATTCATATTTGATATGTGTTTGTAGATCCTTTTGGATGAGATTGGGAGTAGTTTTAGCCATCCATTCACAAGTTCAATAAGTATGGTAGCTTTTCTTATTAGTACAATCCTTATCCTCACTTATTCTATCTATCAAGTGTGTTAATCCATGTGGTTCAACTCCTTACTCCATTACCATTAATGCTAGTGTTGCTCCATGGGATTGCTTGAGTGATCTATGGGATTTGATGTGGACAAGTGGTGCCTCTTTTTCATTGAGTTTTTGAAAGTAAAATAAGAGATTTTGGGTCAAAGGAAGTTGAAAACTCCCTTCTCAATCATTTGTGAACACAGAAAAGGATGTTATCACTCTTGTTCTATGACTAGATGAGGATTTTTCCAATGAATTTGATGAATCTCTTGTTTTAATAGGCAAAGCTTCTACCAAAGAAATTATTTGCATTAATCTACGCTCTCCACTCAATAGCATGGATTTGGGTATTAATTTACCCTTATTCACAATGAAAAGATGTAGGTTCCTATTCCTTTCTTGAGCTTGAATTTGTTCTTGATTTTGATCCACTTAATTGTTGATTTATTGTAAAATATCTGTTGTATATACCTATTTTACCATTGTTGAGGGTTTTGGCCTATCTGGCTCTTCCCTGATTGATCCCTGTCAACAGAGAAGGCAGAGGGGTCGAGCATTCCCTATAAAGTGCCCTTTTAGTTTTTGTCATGGAATTTTGCACTAACATATTCCCCAGTCGGAGGAGAAATTCAACTAGCTACTTCCTCGTACGACCGACTCACTTTGTGTCTAGCCAGTCATTCGCCCCTTCAAAGAACAGAACAAATAGTTTCTAGGGAATGCCCTCCCTAGGTAGTTCTAGAGCTCCTAGATTGCTTTTTTATTATTCCTTGTGATTTGTTAGATTCAGTAGTAGTTAAGCTGAATTGATTCATTATTGTAATAATCTCTCTCTCTCTCTCTCTCTCTCTCCCCATTTTCTTTTTCGAATTGTTGTAGTAATCTTCCAAACCCACATCTTTCTAACCCTTTTATTTACCTAATTTCGATATTGCATCATTTTTTTTTTCTTTGTCATGCCTGTATATTGCATCCACTTTTCATGCATTTGGGTCTGGATTGTCCAAATGAGTGGGATTTACTTTTTTCAAAGATGAATACGTGCATAAATCCATGTCTTGAGATGATACTCATACTGCATCCTAGCATACGGACTCCTAGATGCATGTTCTGTGTGTATTGCATTAGTAATTTGCATATAGGATCATGCATATCTGTATATATTTGTATATGTGTTGGACTCGCCTCGGAGTACTAGGTGAGCATTTTGGGCTTTAGCATATTGCATGTGTATGTTCCTTATCATATTTTTTGCTACATCATGAGGCTAAATTCTTAAGTGAGATATCTACTTAAATGCCAGTGGATGTAGATTGTGTTATTATTATGCTGCAGATTTGTCCAAAACAAACCCTTTTCAAAAAGTATGAAGTCAGAATATAACCAAAATTAACGACACAATCTATATTTTAATGTCTCAAATAGTGATGGTAGCATTATTAATAATCAGAACATGGGGTGATCACTTAATGACATTTCCCTCTCATACCTAAGTTTTCGAGCCGAGACACTTTAGTTATGACGGACAGTGGCTTTTAGCACGAGTCACGGGTTTCCAAATTTCTCCAAAAGATTAGGTGGCGACTCTGAAATCTGGTGATATAGTCTATTTCTGGCAATGTTTTGCAATAAAATAGATTTTCTATGAAAGTTGCCAGATTTGGAGTCTCATTTTCTATTTCACATTGCACTCATGATATCAGATCAAAAACCGAGAGTCTGAACTGTTGAGCACACTTGGTAACGTCAAAAAGGAATTCCACACACATCCTCAGTAATAACATGCCATAATTTCTTACCTTTGAGAAATCTAGACATGGCTTGGGCATATAGAACATAATTAGAGTTGTCAAGAACAATAGAAATAGGATGAGCACAGTCAAAGCAATCCATGATAATTTGTGCTCAAGACAAAAAAACAACACAGCACAGTAAAAGCAAAAGCAGAAAAACAAAGCATACCAGTGAGTCTAGAAGGTCGAAAATAGCCGAGAACTGAGCCAAATCGACCTAAAATTGAGCAGAAAATAGGTGAAACTAGCCCAAATAATAGAATTTGCCAAACAAAACGTAGTATGAGGCCCCTGAAAATTTTATTCTCTTAAAAGTACCTTACTTCTACATTATTTCTTTGAAGTCCCTCAGTTTCTTACTTAATTGCAATTTTAACCCTAGGACCAAAATGCATGTGCCAACTAAAACCACGCAAACCCTAATCGATTTCGATAACTTAGGAACCAATTCTAATACCCTAATACTGATTAATTGACTCCCTAAATGTGAAATTACCACTTGAATATCCTAGATTTCTTGGTTTTCATTTTGTTTGTCGGTAGATAGCTTTTTTATTTGAAACAAGAATCTAGACTGCATTAGACTCTCTAACCCTAATTTAATTTAATTCTACATTAAAATAAATATTCCAATTCATAATTAAACCAAAACCCTCACATTTTTATTAAATGACAAAAAGACCCCAAACAAGTACCATTATATATTTATATATACATTTGTACCCTAAAATCTTTTTTTAAACATTATATTTTACAAGTTCCAACAATTGGGCACAAAAAAATATAAAACAAGTCCCTCAAATCTCTAGCTATGGCCGGCCAATACCTATGGAGATGAAATGAGTGTACTTTTGGAGGCAAGCTTGCATAATTCAAGGGAAAAAATCTTTGACTTGGTACAAACTTATATATATATATATATATGCAACTAGGCTGGTTTGATTAAGAGGAAAACCCTAACTAGATTATATTTAGGAACCTAATTAAGGCCTCTAATCCTCCACTATTCCATTGAATTCAAACTAAATCCAAACTATCCAATCCAATTCCAACCAATGAGCATTTAGGACCTTTTGCACCAAATTCATTATAAAAACGACCCCTCCCATAGCATTTTACATGCAAGAACACACACATACACACTATATTCAGCTGAGAAAGAAGAGATGAAGGAGGGTGAGCTTGGTAGAAGAGAGGAGAGGAAGAAAAAGTTTGCTAGCAATTCCAATAACCCTCAAGTAAAACACAATACAACTCTCTCTTATTTCTTTTCCTTTCAAATACATACTCTTAGAAGTTTTAAACATTCATTTCAAAGGTGTTTTGATGGTACTCTTGTGTTAAAAATGAAAAGAGTTGAGTCTTGATTCTATCCTTCTTGTATTTCTCTTAATCGATATAAGACTATCTTTTTCCATATCAAACTCTCAAAATTTCCAAAGGCACACCTTCACCTTAAATTTCTGAGTTTAGTATATATTATTTAGCATGTTTTCATCACAAGAGAAGTGGAAAATTTCCCCTAGTTGACCTCTTTTCTCACCAAATTTCTATTTTCAAGAACTGTGCTAGAAAAATCTATTTTATAGCCAACTTGCAAAAATTCTAGAAAAATGTATAAAAATCTTCTGGACCTCCATTTTATTTCAAACTCTTCCTTAAGGATTTATCCTTCAAGAAAAATTGGTTTCATTGAAAACGAGTGAGCGGTTTGTGAGAAAGTTCGAGTTTTGTAACAGTCAACAAATCTGGACAGAGCTAGAGTATTTCTGAAATAACTAAAAATCTGGAAAAGCTATTCCATTTCTGAACAATGTTCTAAAAACTAGATAAAATTCTCTACGAATCATAGGAAGGCTGAATTTGGGAAAAATCTACAATAGTTCTTTTAATCTTGATCTTTAAGTGACTCTAAATTTGGAATTTCCGTTTACATTGATGTTTTGTGCTCTTGACTTTATGAATGTGCTTACTTATATATAATCATGTCTTGGTATGATATTATACATGTCATGATTATTTATTTATTTTTTGTCCTTTAATGATGCTTACACTTATATAAATTTATTTTCCTTCTTACTTGTACTGACTAATTACAACGATTAATCTAACGAAAAACTTAATGGGGGTGGCTAATGAGGTTTCAATCACCGATTATTATTATGAGAAGAAGTTATTAGTTAGTGGGATGCGTTCCCTTTGGTAAGTTAAATCTTGCGCAAGTGGTTGTTTCAGAACCCTTGAATGGAGCGGTTGTATAGGTAGTTCAGTGTAAGGAGGGATTTAGGCAAAGCCTATAATTACCTTCTCTTTTGAGGCCCTGCGGTTGGTGCTATGCGGTATATAACTATTGATACGCATCCGAGGTAAGGTCTGCAACAAAGCAGAAAGAGGGGGCATACCAAATAATCCACGTCCAATTCTTAGAGTTGGGAGAATGAAATCTCTTTGGAGGATTTCTAGACTACTAACAATTAACCATATAATTTGTACTATGAACTTAAATGTCATGAACCTTTCCTCTATTTATTTTTTTTGTAAGTGTTGTTGTGTATTGAACTGGGAAAAAGATATGGGGTGTGTGTGCATTTACTGGACATTCAAGGCTCACGGCGTATCATGCCAGGTATCAAAGAGGAGCTTGCAGCAGAAGACGACGATCCGAAAAACTTTGAGGACATTTGGCTATCCTAGAAAAGTTAGGAATTTCTTTTGTTGTTTTGGGCAAGATTATGGTATTTTCGAAAGAGAATAGTGATCTGGGTAGCTTGACAGTGGTGAATCAGTACCCAAAAAGATTGGAATGGTTGCGGAAATGTCATCGAAAACCTGTGATGGTGTATTTTGGTGATGAGTAGAAGAAAAGAAAGAGAAATAACCTTATGATTCTGATATTATGTTAGATTATTGGAGAGAGAGAGAGAGAGAGAGAGAGAATATAAACTCTGTATATAATGTTGTAATGAATAATCAACAATGCTAGGTATCATGAAAAGTATTTCATGAAAATGGTCATGAAAGATTTGTGACCTTTGGATTACACTTACAATAAAACACCACACACTACACTACAGGAATTTGGGGATTTAACGGCGTTTAATTAATGGCGTTTTATTAAACGTCATTTTTTTAAAAAATTAACGACGTTTTTCAAACGTCGCAATTGTTGTTAATTAAAACGGTATCGTTTTGTGACTAGAAGACGTTTGAAAAGCGCCTCAAAATCCTGTCTCTCCTCAAACCCTACCCTGTCTCTCCAAACCTTTATTTTGAAAATCCTATTTTGAGCACCGCCGTCTACATATGAAGTTCGAATCTCTCCCTCACTCTCTTTCTCTTTCTTTCTCTCAGAGGATCGAATCAATATGTTCTCTCGATTCGGTGATTCTTCTTCAGCTCGGTGATTCTTCTTCTTGAGCACAGAGCGATTGCGATTTCGAAGTTCGATTTTGAGCACCGTGATTTGGAACTCTTCTTCAGATCCGTGATCTTCGTCTTCTTCGATCAGAGGTTAGATGTTTCTTCTGTGCTCTGTTTGGAACTCTTCGTCTTCTTAGATGTTTCTTTCTTAGATCTTCAGCTCCGTGAATCTCTTCTTCTGTGCTCTTTCCACTTTTTGCTTAAATCATTATCTTCTCTCTCTCGATTCGGTGATTCTTCTTCAGCTCGGTGATTCTTCTTCTTGAGCACAGAGCGATTGCGATTTCGAAGTTCGATTTTGAGCACCGTGATTTGGAACTCTTCTTCAGATCCGTGATCTTCGTCTTCTTCTATCAGAGGTTAGATGTTTCTTCTGTGCTCTGTTTGGAACTCTTCGTCTTCTTAGATGTTTCTTTCTTAGATCTTCAGCTCCGTGAATCTCTTCTTCTGTGCTCTTTCCACTTTTTGCTTAAATCATTATCTTCTTCGTTTCTAGTTTTACTTATTGTTTTGCTCAAATCACTATTAGGTGATGATCGATGATTCACTTCAGTTTGTGTCTATTTGATTTTTTCTTTCTTTGCTTTTAAGATCTGCATATATACATACAATTTAATTTGTCTATTTATGAATTATATGATGTATAAAATATGTGTGTGATTTCGTTATGATCAAAGCAATCACTTGATTTTCTTTTTGGTTGTCAAGTTTTACTTGTGAATTTTTTTTTTTTTTTCTCCCCCTCTGCATTTTACTTGAATTTTTGAAATCTGGACAATTATGGTGATTATGATTCACATAATTATGGAGGAGTGAAAGGAACATAGTAATTTTAGAATTTGTTGAACATTCCAATTGTCTAATATAAAATTATTTGTATTAAAACTAATCAAAAGAAAATGAACACAGTGATCAGAGTTTGAATTTAAATTATTTTAATATGATTTATTTTTTTATATTTAATTAAATTTGCATATAAAAAAAAATACATCACATCATACTTTTTGAGGACAATACAAGTTGCAATGTTGGTATGTTACAGCTAACATTGGAGGATGCTTTGAATTTGGTCATCTAATAAATTAAATGTGTTCCACTTTGGTAGACTCTTCTCCTCGAGGAGCCACTCTAAAAATGCTAAGGATTAAAATTTATATGTGTGGTGTTTATATAAAAATAATGAGATATGAGTCACACTTATAATGTAATAGATTATTAATTTTTTTTTGAATAATTTTTAAAATTTTAATATTACTGAGACCACCCTGTGAATTACTCGTGACCTTAGATTGATAAATTTTTTGGTCTCTTTTCTGAGATTATATAACTGGTGTAAGACTAACCTAGATAAAATGAAGTCCCAATGAAAGCAAACTATGAGACACTTTGAATTTTTTAGTTGGTGAAGAAAGAGTGGCCAAGTTTTGATATACAAGTCAACCAAAAACAAAAATGATTATGACTCAAGTATAGATTAAATCTAAACTATGTTTTAAACAACAGCGTCATTGATTACATATCAATAAATATCAGTACGTGAAGTACAAAATTCTCATATTATCAGCTGATATTTAAAGACACACTTAGGTTCGAGTTGAAAAAACAGCAGCAGAATGTGGAAGAAAGCAAGAACATTAGGCAGAGGCAGTTTCGGGTTAGTCTCTTTAGCCATATCACAGCCAAACGATGAGTCAAAGCTCAATCTTCCATCTCTAATGGCTGTGAAATCCGCAGAAACTTTCCAGCACCATTCACTGCAGAAAGAATCCAACTTGCTAACTGAACTCAACGACTGTCCCAACATCCTTCGTTGCTACGGCAGCTTCATCAGCAATGACGACGACAACAACAGCGTCCCTCTCTACAACATAATCCTCGAATATGCTTATTTACTGCACTTTTCCTTGCCAACATAAATCATGTTTGATTTTAATATGGAGTTTGTTCTTTTTTAACAGGTTGAACCCATTCGCAACTTCTTTGCTGCACTTTTCCTTGCCAACATTGGGATGCTTATAGATGTTCATTTCCTTTGGAATCACATTGATATTTTACTAGCAGCCGTTATATTGGTGATTGTCATAAAGACTCTTGTGGTTGCAACAGTAGTTAAAGGATTTCGATACAATAACAAGACCTCACTACTTGTAAGGATTTACCAACTACTTGCTTGACTACTTTTTTGTGCACCTTGATCTTTGACATCTCTGTTGACAGAGGGACCTTAGTTGTTCGATATTTGTAGGTTGGAATGTCTCTGGCACAAATTGGGGAATTTGCTTTTGTTCTCTTAAGTCTTGCTTCCAATGTTCATCTAGTTGAGGTAAATTTTCCATTTTTAATTTGTTAGCACGGTTTTGAATGGTTGTGTCCACTTAAACTGAAGTCCTTTTTTTTTCAAACAGAAGTTTGTAATGTCAATATGTGTATTTCAGAGCTATTAAACTGATAAAAATACCATTAGCTTACATGAATTACAATTCTGATAATGCTATTGCATCAACCTTTTTCCATCTATGAACCTACAAGCCTCAATCATAGTTTTGGTGTGTGGTTTCATCCTGTGTAATTTCAATTAGAGAATGTAACTTGAATTTTGAAACCATTGCAGGGTAAGCTGTATTTGCTGCTGCTGGGCACAACAGCTCTCAGCCTGGTCAGTAAGCCATTTTTAATTGTGTTGCAAGTGATGCCATTTTAGTTCATAGTTCCCATTCATAATTCTTTTTGTGATATATATATATATATATATTCATTTTTTATGTGAATGACTAGTCGGCACCACATGGTAATAGTTAGAATTTGATCAATAGCATTCTCTTGGATGCCAATGATAATTTTGGGAGCAGTTTAGCTCATTCACATCTAATTCTTCTCTTTCTTTTATCTGAGACTGCAAATGCAACCCCGCCAGGTTTAGCTCATTCACATCTGATTCTTTGCTCGGGAAAATATTTCGTTATGTGCAGGCCATGTTTATACCTTCAGCTGAAGCACTTGACACTAGTTATTTTATGAGCAACTACGTTTGGAACCCAGATGACGAAAATGTTGGTGGTGGCAGTGACTTCGATGACATGACTGAAACATGTAGTATTTATTGCAGCAGTGGTTCATGCTACACACAAGATGAAGATGTATGTATTCTTTTTTTATATGACAATAACTATCTACCATTGCAGACCATATTCCAGATTTGATTGCTCTAATTACAAATGGATACATATGGATATGAGCCACATGGCTTAATGTATTTAAAGTGCTTGAACTGGTAGAGAATGTTGGTGCTATCAGTGATCTTTCAGGAAAAGCAAGACTGTTTTTGGTTCTTCCTGTGGCACTCTTGGATGCTTTCTTCATTCTTTGGATATTTACCTCCCTCTCTGCAACTCTGAATAAGCTTCAGGTATATTTAGTTATATTATTATTGTTTTATGGAAAAACCTTTTGATCATGTTCATTATGTGGTCCTTTGACAATACCGTGCTATGCTAGCAAAGATTCAAATATTAATTAGTTTGTTTGGAACTGCAAGTTCATACTTCTATATTTGGGCTCAATGTGTTGCATATCTAGCTAACAATAGGAGTCAAACATTTTTGTTTATTAGTCTATATATCAGATGGTATTTTAATCAGGTTAAACATACTCTATAGGAAGAAAAAAAACAAAAGCAAAAACAGAAAACAAAAATGTGAAGATAAATTTGCTGTTAGGAATCAAAGTTGATTTTAAGGGAAAATTCACTTCTATGTAGTGTTTAAATATTGAATTTGGAGAGGAAAAAAGAAAAAAAGAAGTTTCACATTTTTCATGCCTTTCTATTTTCTTGTTACAAATTCTTCTTCATCCAAACATAGAATTAGAGTGACCTGATATAACTATATAACCCATGTGAGTTGTGCTGTGACAATGATATAAAATTTATTGAAGAAAAGACATTAAATAACATCCTCAAAACATGCAATGTTGTCATTATTGCCTTGAACATGAACAACTGGACTTGTGATGATTTTCATACTCATTCAATGTTCCAACTGCTGCACATGACTTAAATAATTCAATGTTCCCCTTTTTTCTGAATGTTATTTTGTCTGTCCAACTTGTGATCAGATCTATTAAAGTGATGATGGAATCAGGTTGTGAAGAGGTATGCTGTCAATATAAGAGTTTTATGCCTTAAATTATAAATTTTATTATGACAATTAGTCCTTCTTGCTTTCTCATCTCTTTGTGCCTAAAGCTGAAACCGAATACTGTTCTCCAGGACACTGTGAGAGAGAGAGCTGATCTATAACTTAAAGTAGAAGAACATCTTGGATTCTTTACACTTCATTTTCTATTTGAGTTCTATGCATACAATGAACCATTTCTCATTTTATGTGTGAAGCTATTATTTTAGGGTGCAAAATGTTGGTCAACTTATGGTTACTTTCTAGTTCATTTCTGTGTAATTTGTTAAGTTGGTATTGGTGTCATTCTTAGACTTTTATGGACATAACCGGTTCCTTCACATATCGTTTATTGTCCATTTGTATATTTTCTATGCTGTTAATTTATGCCTAATCTTTGGGATATTATCATATTTTTACTTGCTGATTTTATAATCTTTGATCTCATAAATGTTTAAAGCGTACTTTTCTTGATGATAAAGGTTAGGACAGAATATTTGATAGCTGTTTTTAGAAAACCTCGGCAATTGATTATAGAGTGAGATTAGCATTTTACCTCTTAGGAGTGCATTAAACCTTCTTTATCTTATTATGGATGTTGTCTGGACATAATTTCTGTATCCTTTCCACATGATTAATTTGTTCTTGATGTAACTTGGCTGTTGATACTCATATGATTGGCAAAATGCACTATTAATTAGTTATAATTGTTTTTTCTCCTAGGCAAAAGCAGTATTAATTTTAATCATTGACGTGATCAACAAGTGGGAAATAAGTTTCCAATATTCTAGTTGGTTGAATCACTTCAGTTATATCAAGTATAAGAACAAGGCTGGAGGATAAGATAATCTGTAAAGCAATAACCTGCTGAGGATAAGATAATCTGTAAACTTTGCATTGTTTCATTATTTATCCTTCTGAACTGAAAAAAGGGATAGGAAAGGCAAACTCTTTTCATAGCTTTGAATTGATAGGGGAAAACTGCTAGTCCTGTCGTAAATAATGAATTGTGTCAGTGCTACTACCACGTGGCTTAAATGAATGCCAAATATATTGCTAAAAGAAGTCTTCTTCTAGAAGGTACTTGGCCAACCAATCCGTTGATATATTCCATATTTTTCTGCTCGTAGAAGCAACAATGAGAGGCCAAAGAAATACCACTTATCCAAAACAAATTGTTCACTGGAATGCACCCTTTAAAAATTACTATATGGGGATGGATATTTTAGGAGAGTGAATCTTATCCAAAGTTGTTGCATAGGAGCTTGTTACATATGAAGTTCCTTGCTGATTTAGTGGTGAAACATTGATAGAGAAGGGGATCATATCGATTGATCAGGAACATTAAGCAAGTTAATATAATAGTTAAGAATGCAAGCAATAAAATTCTCCTGAAATCAGCCTGCCAAATTATTGAGATTCCATCCTTGAGAATATGAAGGAAAAAAAAAAGTTAAAAATCCAGTAAAAATCTTCTTAAAAAATTATGAATTATGAATTATGATTATCATAATTATTGGTTTCTGCAAAAATTATTGATTAATAGAGATTATTAGCTATTCTACTTATACAGAACCTTTGATCTCGGATCATTTTCCATGTCAAATTTACTTAGCAACTGCTATTGTTTTCTTATATATATAAATCTCAATGAGACACCATATTGTTGTGTAATATGAAGATTATACAGGTTGAAGAAAGTAAACATGCATCCCATAGTTGCACAATGGTGCATGCATTTTATACATTTTAATTCTTTCAAAATTGTATATAACGGACATGATATTCACAGAAATATTGTGCAAGATTAACAAATTGATCATGAAATTCAGTGTTTAGTCAAAGAGATGAGTTCATCAACATCAACAATCCTAGAAGTGTACTTCTATCTCTAGTATCTGATGTTTAGATATGTTGTTTTCATTTTCGTGCAGTACAAGTTTTTTGTTGATGGAGAATGGCGGCATGATGAGCACCAACCATTTGTAAGTGGAAATTATGGGGTGGTGAACACTGTCTTCTTAGCTAAGGAGCCTGATGTGATTCCTGCAATTTATACTACAGAGACACCTGGTAGATCTAGTATGGATGTGGATAATGATCCATTTTCATTTTTTGGAAGCAAATTATCTTACAAAAGCTTTTGTAATACAAGTTGGTCTAGTTGATAAGAACAAGGCTGTGTGTGACTTTTGGCTGGTGTTGATTTTTGCTGCCATAGGACTGCTGGTGTTGATAAGAACAAGGCTGATTTTTTGGTTGAGAATTGTGAATTTAATTTTTGAATATGTTATTTTGTGGGTAATAATGATTGGATATTAAATTGAATGGGAAAATGAATTAATGCTGCATTTATTATTTGAATGGGAGTTATTATTTCATATTAAGGCTATGCAATTTTATTATAGGCATTTTTTTAGTTCAATCACATAAAATTAGCACAATTTTAAAAAAAAAAAACAAGAGGATTTCACGGCGTTTTCAAAACGCCACCTAAACTCCAAAAAGTTAACGGTCAATTTTTTATAAAAAGATATGATGGCGTTTTTAAAACGTCGCTAAAATCATAGTGACTTCATGGAGAGACATTTCGCGGCGTTTCTAAAAACGCCGCATATACAATATCGCGACGTTTTTAAAACGTCGTAAAGATACAGCAACGGCCGCATCTTCGACGTTTGGTACTAAACGTCGCAAAAAGAATTAGCGGCGTTTTTGATAGATATAGCGGCGTTTCTTAAACGCCACTAAAAATTTATTTTCCAGCAATGCTAATCAAGGTAACCTAAGGGTCACAAATTTTTCATGATCATTTTAATGAAAAAATTTCATAATTCCTAACATTTCTCATGAACAATATACAAAATGCCCTATATATAGGTGAGAGTACACAAGTTAAATATGGGAGGTGAATCAATCACCAAACAATCAATAATCAATAATAAATATACAATACATAATATGCTAACAGTTACAAACATACGTAATATGTACTCAAAAAAATACCTAATAAAATGCATATGATATCGAAAGGTTGGTACCATATATATATATATATATATTGATTATAAAATTCACAGGTCTCGAGTTCGAGTCACCTTTTGGAGCCACTGGAGGTTTGTCCGATCGTTAACTTCAGGACCCTCAGGATTAGTCCTGACTTCCCTTAAAATCAACGGGTTGGAGATACGTGAGTTATCAAAAATATATATATATATATATTGATTTGCATTTCCTGCTTCTGTATATGCTTACACATAAGATGATCTCATGCGCTGATCTAATAAGTTATAAATACAATTTAGTTTACAACAAAAAGACCACATAAATTTAGTCAACCAATCTTCGAAGACTTCACTTGAAGTCTCTTTTTGTTATTATTATTAATTTTTATTTTTCTTCGCCACCCCATTTGTTAAGGAAGTCTGAAAGACTTCACGTCTTTTCTTTAATATTTTTTTGTGGCCTTTTTACGGTTGACTCTATAAACTCATTTAAAAAATTAAAAAAAAAATTACATAGGATATAAAATTAACACTAATACTATAAATTTATATTTAACAATTCAGAAATTACTTAATATTATCATCTTGCGATTTAGATTTATTTTATACATAAATCTCATATTATACAAATTCAATCCCAATCACAGATCGTTATTTGGGATAAACTAGCGGTAACCCGTGCTATGCATATGCAAGTAACAAAAAATGATAAATAATGTTGAACATGCTAAAAATTAACAACTAAATACTATAATATTAATTTAGATGGGTATTTAAATAATATATACTTCAGTGATCTCACTATGTTTATATAGATATGCACCACTAATTCAATTTTTTTGAAACACTCTCAATCTGATAAACTCAACTGAAAATTAAGGGTAATAGTGAAATTCTATAAGTTTAAATCAGAAGATAAACTATAAGAATATAGAAAGTGAAATTAGATAAATTTAAAAAAAAAAAACAAATAAATTCAACTGAAAATCAAGAACAAGAGTGGATTATGTAAATATAAGATAAAGACAAAAAGAATTACGTTCAAATTTGAAGATAAACTATAAAAATATAGAGGAAAAAAATTAGATAAATTTTAAAAAAATGAGGTAGAGAGAAATTCAGTAAATATCAAATGAAGATTGATTGAAAAAAAAAAAAAAAAAGAGTTGAAATTTAAAAATTGAAAAATAAGATTAGATAAACTTGAAAAAATAATAAAATTTTAATATAACTCTAATAATAGAAGAACCGGAGAGTGTAATGGTTTAAAAATTGGATAAAAGTGAAATGCACCTATAATTTTTAAAATTTTTAAATTTGTATAATGAAGTTAAAAAAATAAAAATAAATAAAAAAAGAACAAAGAACAATGGCAGTAGGTTAAAAATTAGATAGGATTTAAATGCCACTTATAATTTTTAAAACTTAAATTTTGTGTAGTTAAAAAATAAGCGATTATTTTATCTTATTATACAAATTTTAACTTTATTTTGTGTCTATTACAGATAATTTTAAACAATTTTTTATTCTAAATAGCTACTTAATTAAACTTTAAAAAAAAAAAAACAAATAAATTCAACTGAAAATCAAGAACAAGAGTGGATTATGTAAATATAAGATAAAGACAAAAAGAATTACGTTCAAATTTGAAGATAAACTATAAAAATATAGAGGAAAAAAATTAGATAAATTTAAAAAAATGAGGTAGAGAGAAATTCAGTAAATATCAAATGAAGATTGATTGAAAAAAAAAAAAAAAAAGAGTTGAAATTTAAAAATTGAAAAATAAGATTAGATAAACTTGAAAAAATAATAAAATTTTAATATAACTCTAATAATAGAAGAACCGGAGAGTGTAATGGTTTAAAAATTGGATAAAAGTGAAATGCACCTATAATTTTTAAAATTTTTAAATTTGTATAATGAAGTTAAAAAAATAAAAATAAATAAAAAAAGAACAAAGAACAATGGCAGTAGGTTAAAAATTAGATAGGATTTAAATGCCACTTATAATTTTTAAAACTTAAATTTTGTGTAGTTAAAAAATAAGCGATTATTTTATCTTATTATACAAATTTTAACTTTATTTTGTGTCTATTACAGATAATTTTAAACAATTTTTTATTCTAAATAGCTACTTAATTAAACTTTAAAAAAAAAAAACAAAGGATTTTTTTAATTTTGTTTTGTGTCTATAACTTATAAATTTTAGTAACTTTTGTATTTTGAAGCTACTAATAAAAAAATAGCATCACTTTTCTTTTTAAAATATTAATTAATTTTATTTTTACTTTGTGTTATATGATAATATAATCATTCATTTTAGGGGTATTTTTTTTCAGGTCCTTAGTATTATGATTTTTTATCATAAAGGATACCAAATATTTTCATAATATTTAAGGTCCCTCAACCTTGATCCAAAGAAATTTCAGTCCAGAGAAATTTTAGTCCAGAGAAATTTGATCCAGAGAAATTTGATCCAGAGAAATTTCAGTCCAGAGAAATTTCAGTGCAGAGAAATTGGTCAGAGAAATTCTAGCCCAGAGAAATTTCTCTAGACCAAATTTCTCTGGATGAGTTTCTCTACTTTTCTTCTCATTCACATCCAAATCATTATGATTCATTAGGTAAGCAACATTGTTCAACTGAATTCAACTGGAAAAATTCTACATTGTAATATGTAAGCAACATTAGAATGGGATAACAATGGCAACTTACCAGAACTAGAGAAATTCTGAAAAAATCTGAGTATTTCTCTGGTTTGTTATTCAAATATTAGTTGAGAATTTCTTTGGTTTATTAAAAATAACAATTGAGAATTTCTCTGGTTTATTAAAAATAACAATTGAGAATTTCTCTGGTTTGTAATATTTGGAAAAATTTCTGCAACTTACCCAAATCTGTTTTTCGCTTTTTTCCAGTTGAATTTTTCAATCGAAAGTGTTTCTTTGATGTTTGCAGATTCGTCCACCAAATTTCTCTGGACTTCAAAATTCCTCTGGATAATCTAAGCACAATGGGAGTTGTTTGCTCGGCTGGAAAAATTCAAAATTTCTCTGGCTGCATGGTTAGAAAAGAAAGTAAACTTAATCAATATTAAAGTCGCATCATAAGTTAGAACTGAAATTCCTTTGCTTTGAACTGAAATTCTCTGGATTGGTCCAGAGAAATGCTCTGATTTTAGCTGAGCTTTGACATGATCTGGAATAATTTTTATTCACTCAATGGAGTGAATAATCCCAATCATAAACAAAATTTCTCTGACCTATATATATATATATATATATATATATCTGATTTAGCTGATTTCTATAATTTGTATAGGTCCAGAGAAATTTATATAAATTATAGAGTGAACTGTTGGTCCAGTTGGTCCAGAGAAATTTTGTTATAATGGATTGTTATCAACATATTTATCTTATATATGGATTAGAAAAGAAGATATATATATATATATATATACATAATGGATTACATATTTATCAACACATATTTATAATGGATTGGTCCATTATATATTTATCAACAGTATAAGCTATATATATAATGGATTGTTACAATGGATTGTTGATATATGTATATATATATAAATTTCTCTGGGTTAGAAAAGAAGGTAAAAGTTATCAACAGTTCACTCCATTGAGTGAATAAACAACAATAGCAACCTATATATATATATATATATATATTAAAAGCTAGCCCCAAGCTCCAATGCAAAACCACACCAAGAGGACTTCGGGTTCGAACCCATCTTCTCCAAGCTCTCCTTGTGAAATTTCTCTGGGTTTCTTCGTAATTTTCTGGCATGTTTATTTTGTTCAATGCTCCATTTCCTCAAAATTTCTCTGTAATTTCTCAAAATTTCTTCGTAATTTCTCCATTTCCTCAAAAAACCTGCAATTTTCTCTGCACTACACAAAAAATGCAATTTTCTCTGCACTTTTCTCTGCACTACAAACCTGCAATTTTATAGTAACAAACCTGCAATTTTCTCTGCACTACCCCACAAACCCCGAAAAAGAAACCAAAAGTCTCTATGAACAAAAAACATGCAATTTTCTTTGCACTACACAAAAAATGCAATTTTCTCTGCACTTTTCTCTGCAGTACAAACCTGCAAATTTATAGTAACAAACCTGCAATTTTCTCTGCACTACCCCACAAACCCCGAAAAAGAAACCAAAAGTCTCTATGAACAAAAAACCTGCAATTTTCTCTGCACTACACAAAAAATGCAATTTTCTTTGCACTTTTCTCTACACTACCCCACAAACCCCAAAAAAGAAACCAAAAGTCTCTGTGAACAAAAAACCTGCAATTTTCTCTGCACTACACAAAAAATGTAATTTTCTCTGCACTACACAAAAAATGCAAAGTGAACAAAAAACAGAGCACAAAAACGCAGAAAAACAGAGCACCAAAAAGCAACTCATAAGGATGTTGACAGAGAATGAAAAAGCAACTCCAAAAATCAAAATCAACTCCATCGAAAATTCATCAATAACAGATAATGAAAAATTAACTTCAAAAATCAAAAACAATTACACTGAGTTCGTCTCTCTCACATTGATCAAAACAAAAAACAAAAACCTAATTCAACACCTACACGATCAAATCAAATAAAAAATTAAAAACTTATATAATTCAACTCCACATGAAATCAAATCAAACACAATGAACCAAATTTCAACTCCTACACGATTGATCAACACCTACAAACAACGAACATGATTTCAACTCGTACAAGATTTCAACACCTACAAACAACGAACAGGATTTCACACCTACAAAAACCCTAGAAAATCTCCACAAAAATCTGAATCTGCCGCAGATTCGGTGGGGGGGGTGACTGCTGGGGCATGGGGTCTGTTGGGTTGTTCCAGGTTATGACGTTGCCAGTGGTTGAGTCGCTGGTGCTGGTTTTACTCCGGGAGAATGAAGTCGGGTGAGGAACAAGAGTTGATCTGGACAGATCTGAGAATGGAGAAGTTTAGAGAAAGAGAGATAGAGAGAGACGAGGGTTGGGGATTTGGAGCCAGCGGTGATCAAGCTCAGGACAACGTGGATGGAGAGGGGATGGGGTGAGGGACCTTAGACTACAAAAGAACAGATTGTGGACCTAATCCATTACTAAAAGTTGGATAGGGACCTTAGACCGATTTTCCCTTCATTTTAAATAAGGAAAATGAGTTGGACCCCAGCACCCCCACTGTTTTGTGATTGGCTTAATTTTTATTTTATTTTATTTTTTTTCTGTCAGCAAGTCACAGCTTCCCACGTGGAGATGGGGATGCTGGGGGTCACCCCCCACTGGGAGTCCCCAGCAGGACTGTTTAAATAATATTATCTTAAGCATAGAATGCGCATGACTTGAATACTTCTCTAGAAGGACACGTGTTATGCATATGAATATAAAATTCAACAATATAGAAAAAAATTATTACGATTTTTGTTTAAATACATAAAATATATTTATTCTAACTAAGTTTTAAATTTCTATTATGAATATATAATTGTTTATAATTTCAATACAACATAGTTGAATAATAATTTTGTTTATAAGAAACTAACTAAACTTTTATTAAAGTATTCACATATTGAATCCAATCTATTTAAAAATTACATCACATTCAATAATGTAATTAAAGTTAACTATTAAATAATAATTAAGTTAAAAACATTGATTGTTTGTTATCTATATGTAAAGACTATTATAAATTGAAAATAAAATAGTTTATTTGCATATTTATTAAGGAATTTGAGATCCAATCTTGCGATTCAAACGTTCCTTTGTGCAAAGGACTTTTTACTGCAAGAGAAAAACTTATCATTTAAAAATTTAATCCTACTTAATTAGTGTACTCACTACATAAATGCAAATAAACAAATTTAGACCCATGAATATCTCAAATTATAAAAAAAATAAAAATGTAAGCCAAAATATTGTAGAGTTACATAATTAAGTTTAGTTACATTTGGATTTAAATCGAGTGTCCTCCTTATATATTACAACAAATAAATTAATATAATTAAAAATATATATAATGAAAAATAAATGGGATTGAACAAAAATTTTCTTTAAACTCATGAATGTGTTATAAATACTCTTCTCGATTGGGAATATTCTTCTCAAAAAAATAAAAATAAAAAATGTGTGAACTCTTACTGCATCACAAAACATCACTCTTTTGTGTTTATCTTCTAGCCTTTCGTTGTCACTACTATTTTTTTCTTGTACGTTGTAGTTGTAAAATATTTTAAAAATGAATAATAGATTTTTGGAGGCATAAGTGCATCTACTACATTATTATAATTTCAACAACTAACTTAGATTATGAAGCAAATGAATAAATAAATAAATACACCAAATAAACTAAAATTAAAATAAACAAAAAAAAATCTACAAAAGAAAAAGAGAGCAAAAAACACAATATGAGATTGAAAACCAGTGCTTCTTTTCACATAAGATGCCAAAAATCTTGCATAATTGGTTAAATTGTTGTTTCTGTTCTCCAATCTTTATGCCTAATTTCATATTGTCATGGAAGTTGGGTTTTGAGATTTATAAGTTTATTTATTTATTTTGAAATATCTTTGGGTAAGATATAAATCTGATGAAGAAATTTGAATTAAAGTCAAACTCTCTTATGAAGAAATTTGAATTAAAGTAAAACTCATCTTTTATTTTTAAATATTTTGAAAATCTTTTATCCATATGATATCATATATATCCATGCCCTAAGTAATTAAAAAGTGAAAATATATATATATATATATAAAGAAAAAAAATCGGAAAATAGAATGAGAGAAGAATAAATGTGTCATGTAGGAAAGAGTTTCATGAAATATTAGGATTGAGAATTTGGAATTTTTTAAACTTAATCTAAAATTAACAATTGAGATTCATTCATGAAGCGAGCCTACAGTATAAAGATATATATAATTTATACCATCAATTCAAAATTTGCAACTTTTTTTAGGAAAAATTACTATTAAGTGTAATTTTTTAAAAATAATTATAGATAAATGATAAACTTTATAAATATTAATTATTAAAATTATTAATTTTTTCATATATGTGTATTTATTTTGTAGAACACCCCCAGATTGTAATTTTTTTTTTTTTGTTGGTAAATTACACTAACACTCCCTGAGATCTCTGTTTAATACAAATCTTTTCTCATGTTTGAAAAATTACACTTATTCCTCTGTCAGATCAAAATGACATATTTGCCCTTTAGCCTTTATGCATATAAAATAATAAAATAATACTTATATTTTGTTCATGTCATTTCAAAATAAATAACAATCATCTTCTTTGATTTAATTCACACACAGAATTAAATTTTTTTATTGTTTGTCTTTTTTTATTTTTACTAATTTTTTTTTAATATTTTAAGCAAATTTTTTTTTTTTTAGATACACCTAATCTAAATATACTTAAGTATAATATTTTGTGATTTTTTTTTTAAATTCACCACATATAAAAAAAATGAAAAATGAAAAAAATTCAATAATATTGTAATAAATGTAAATGATGGTGTTTGGTAATACTGTAATAAATGTGGGTGAATAGACGAGAAAGAAAATTGATGGCGGAAATAAAAATGAGAAATTATATTCATATATAAAAATTTATATAAAAAATATCATAAAAATGTTGTGATAGTCATATTGTTGTAAATATAAATCATGTTTCTGGATATTTTTTTTTAAAGTAAAATGTCACCTTAAGCTATATCATTGTGTTTGAAAATTTTATATAAAATTTATGTTTGTATATCATCACTCAATAAGAATATGTTTAAGTAAAATTTAATGATAGAAATTTATAGAATATAATCATGATGATAGGAAGAAGAAATTATAAGAGAAATGATAAAATAGTCATTTAGAAAATTTTAGGATATGACATCAACCATCAAAGGACAATTTGTAATGAGATTACAAATCTTAGGAAGAAGAATGTAATTTTTCAAACGTGAAAAGAAAATCTATATTAAATAAAAATTTCAGGGGGCATCAATATAATTTACCCATATTTAAAATAAAATAAAATAAAAAAAGTCTCAGTCCAACTATATTAATGCCATTTGTTGTAATCTCAAAAAAGTTAAAAAGTTATAATGTAAACGTAGATGCTAAAATAATCACTTTCACAATAACTGAAATTTTTATTTTTCTTATTTTAGATTATTTTTAAAACATAAAATAATAAAAATAAAAAATTACAATAAATATTGCAAAACTAAAGTCTTAAAAAGTTAGTAAAAAGTTAACTTTTTAATTTTTTTAATCTATTTTATCTTTTTATAAGTAAAAAATATAAGAAGTAAATGATTCAAAATAGATAAAAAAAATTAAAAATTAACTTTTTTTTATTTGGTTGCCAAAGCAGCCTAAACCGTGATAAGCGTTTTTTCTATAGTCAACGAGACCAAGCGAATTTCCAAAAAAAAAAAAAAAAAAAGGGGACCAAACGAACTTATTGGATATTTCCTAAAAGTTGCTTTTCATAAAGGGAAGCTAACTTTTCGGACCCGGCAAAACCCTTGACTGATGAAAAACTGTGAATTGGATTTCACTATCAATCCTTTTGACTTCACTATAATTTTCTGCGCAACTTAACTGAAACCTTCTAAATGTAAACTTTTATTTGTATAATAATTATATATATATAACTCAAGGATGGGTGGTATTATGGTTAAGGTTTGGGGTTTAAATCTCAAGGTCATGAGTTCAATTCCTTCTCCCTTGGGCCAATCTCCTGGGCGAAGCACAGTTGGTTAGGAGGTTTGACTTCAAGTTATCTAATCAGTTCAATACTCTCCTGCTGTGCTAGTCCTTCTTGGGAGGTCGGGCCCTTGGGCCAATCTCCTGGGCGAAGCACAGTTGGTTAGGATGTTGAACTTCAAGTTATCTAATCAGTTCAATACTCTCCCGCTGTGCGAGTCCTGACTTAAGCAGAGCTTGTCTTGGGAGGTCGGGACAAGTTCTCAGGTTATAGTCTCCTCGCTCGGAACGACTAACAGGCTGTAACAAAAAAAATAATAATAATAATTATATATATATAAATCACTATGCCTGAAGTTTCTGTTCTTCTTCACAAACTAACAACTAAAGATATCACCACCACCAAAATAAAATTAAATAAAAACATAATATAATTTTTATTAATTTAAAAAAAATTAAAACACTTTTTATACAAATATTAATATTAAACAACACCTCAAAAAACAATCTTGAGAAGCCTATGGATATGTAAGTAATAAGAGTTATTAAAACTAGACCATCTTAAATTTTAATTTTTTTATAATTATTGTGTTTAATCTAATAATGATTGGTGAGAGAGTATAATTACGTGATACTCTGAAATTATTGTATAATTTTTCGTAATGTTAATGAATTCACATGACTTTGGGAATGACTATCGATATTTGGTGTTTATTTGTATGGTAGATTCCATATGCCCCTCTCTTGGATCTATATCTATTCATTAACAATGAAAATATAAATAAATAAAGGACAAATTACACTTACACTCCTAAAGTTTGGATTTAATACATATCACCCATTAATGTTTGAGAAATTACACTAACTCTCATATCATTGTAATTATTTAGACGAAATAAAGATATTGAACTTGTGGGTGTTGATTTCCGACCACACAACCAAACAGGGAACTCAGCTGGAGAGCACCAGCAGAATAGATTAAGCCCAACAGCTTGCACAAGAAGATGAGAATCCGGCGGTGGTTCGTCCACCCAGAGACACTCCGATGATAAAGTCAGTATTCAATATCTCTCAAAGATAGCAAATTGTGCTTAACCCACGAGGGTTCCTTCCTTTTATAACCAGCCATGACCTGATCTCCTTAAAAGCTTTACTTCAATGGATGCAGGCTCCATGCTTATCCTGGACTCTTATCTAGATAGAGATAAACTCTTCTTGAGTCTTATCTCTATCCAAACTGAGATCCTCCCCTGTTTTGGAATTCTTGCCCCTTATCTGCTTATCTCAAATTCCGGTATCTCCTCAGATAACCTCGGCCTAGCCGAGATCATCTCGGCAACGTGACCAGGCTACGTGGCACCTCGGCTGATACTTTGGCATCACCTTAGCCACGTGCTGTCACTCTCAAAATATGTTCCCACAACTGCCCCCTAGGTTCTATTACCTCGGCAATCTAAGGTGATGGAACCTACATCGTTTGTCTAACCAACACGTCGGTTCAAAACTTCATTTTTCTCTTCGACTGAGGTCATGACTTGTCGATTTCAAGTACCCAGGACTCAATTGTACATCTTTATCTAGGATCAAGAACCAAGAGTCAAGTTCTTTGAATATCTTAACCGAGATCGCTCCTCTAGCTGAGGTTATTGCCTCACTACTCCAAGAATTTCAAGAGTTCTAACTGCGTATGCACAATCGTTCCAACCGTTTCGTACACGTGTCACGCCCCTACTAGCTCGTACCTGACACATGCTATCAGGGTGCGTCATTTCTACCACGCCGCCTAACAAGCACGTCATCCAAGGCCTATTCATTTCATTTTGCC
The DNA here is from genome assembly GCA_030407325.1 of Camellia japonica. NCBI lineage: Eukaryota > Viridiplantae > Streptophyta > Magnoliopsida > Ericales > Theaceae > Camellia > Camellia japonica. The sequence goes on from JAPPVO010000016.1 coordinate 116,325,893, forward strand.
GCCTTTTCAATTTTGACAAAACTTTTTCCTCTCTCTCTTCGTCTCTTCACTTTTGCAAAATCAATTTCCCTCGTTTCGCAGATTTTCTCTCTCTAAACTTTTACTCTCGAATCGCCATTCTCAAGCTCTCAAGCTCTGCAACTATTCCGTCCATTACCGCCGAAGCTCGTTTCGTCACTTGATTCCGACCGTCCAAGTACTCTGACTCCGGCGCACTCGTTCTCGGCTCCATTCAGTAAGCCCTCAATATCACTCCTTTTTATTCGATTTTCCACTGTATTTGTTGCTGTGAGTTTTGCATCTATATTTGTAATTGTAATTTGTTATTCATTCATTCCCTGATTCTTGCCTCGATTGCCATACTTAGTCATTTGCACATCAGTTTCATGTTCTTGAATATGCCTCAGTTCTTGGTCATAATGGCCTTATACTGTATCAATTTGTCATTGCTCCTGATTATTGCACATTTGCGTACACCCACTCAATGTTCTTGAATCCCTGTAGCTTTCCTGATGCTGAATCATGTTTTTCTTTTTGTTTTTCTTGCTTATTTCCAGATCTCGCCCTTGCAACTTTGTTTTTGTTCTTAGTTTTTAGGTTTGGGATTTGCCTAGAAACCAAACACTTAGGTAAAACTGAAACAAACTCTCCTTAGATCTTCAAAAACCCTATCTCCAGTGCTTGTTTAGGATTTAGCCGAGGTCTTTAAACCCATACTAGTCACTCTTTCCCAAAATCTTACTCCAACTTCACTAAGCTGACATCATGGATATGTTCAGGTGGAGGGTAGACACCCCAGAAAAATTTGAGCTCTTTAGGCGGGAGTTCTCTATCCCAACTGATGTCCACTTGAGGTTAGTTGGGGAGGAGGACTCTATCATGCCTGATGGAGACTCCATTACCTTCCCCATTGTTGCATTCATTGAGTGTGGACTTCGGTTTCCCGTAGACGCTCTCTTTAGAAAAATCCTTCATTACTACAAGCTCAACCTTATGCAGCTAGCCATCAATTCATATAGGGTTATCAATGGTATAATCGCCCTAGAATGTCGAGAAAATGCTAGGATTACACTAGCCGACATCCAATTCTGTTACACAATGTGTGGCCTTAAGTCAGAAAAGGCTACATATATTACCTTAAGCCCAGATCCACTGCCTACAAACTCATAGCCGACCTCCCAGACTCCAACAAGGGTGTTGGGGATGATTACTTGATTGTCTCGAGTAACTGGGAGTTTGCACCCGATGATGATCTCCATCTCCTTCCTCTATGCCGAGCAGTGTTTAAAGATGGTGATGGTAAGAACTGAATCATTCCATAACCCTATTTCTACTAAGACTTGCCAACTCTTTCATCTGTACTAAATGTTTTTTGCTTTTTGTTCTTTGCAGCTTTGCCTCAGCCAGCGAAGGATTTCTGCCAAACCTTCTTCCCCAGTCCCGATCTGAAAAGGCTTCTAGGTTTGGATATCAAGAAGCGCAAGGCCCCTTTGCTACTTAATTATATCCCTACCTATAAGTCTGATTTGCCCGACGTTCCCCGTCGAAGCAAGTCTCCCCCATCTACATCAACTCCACTAGTTGCTTCCTCACCATGGCCAGACTATGCCTCTTCTTTAGACCCAATAGAATAACCATCCACATATTCCCTCGAACTTATCCCGACATCTCAGTGCCGATGCCGACGTCGAGCCCTACTAAACGTGTCTGCAGACATAACTCGTAGTTGTAAATGCCGAGATTCTGAGCCATTGGCGTACGATCCAGCCAATCCTCCAACTGTTTTGCCTGCCATTCACTTCGGTACCCAAGTTACTACTGTCTTCACTGCTGACGACATGGGCCGCAGCAAAGCTGTTGTAAAAGACCTTCTGGCTGAGTTACCAGGGGTGGTAACTGTTCAGTCTTCTTTCCTATCTCAAACCCAATCCAAGCTGAAATCAAAAAGGGTGAAGAAGGCTAAGGCAAAAGCTTGTGTCACCTAAGTCGATACTGATAACACCTAGTCAATCTCAAAATTGGCCGAGGCCGAGAAAAGCACCTCTATTGCTGAGAAGAGGCCTTCCGAGGACGAGCCGGCTGATACCGCACGGTCAAAGAAGCCGAGATCTGAAAGTGCAGCGGGCCCAGATGTTTTTAAAGCCAATGAGCCTTAGGCCCCTGAAATCATGGTTTGGGACCGACCAATGAAGGCTGGTGATAGTGCCATTAACAGTCTTGAGGTCGGTGCTGCCGTCTCCACTACTGTGCTCTTATCAACGGATCTGAATCGCATGGCCGACATCACTGAATATGAAAACTTTGCTTTGATGATGCAACACTCTGTCCTAGTAAGTTTTCAAGCACTTGCACTTTTTGGATCTTTCACTTTAAGTTTTTCATATTCGATAATTTCACTAACTTGTTTATTTCTTTCCTCTTAGGACATTTAGCATGCTCACTCCTTTGCTACGAAGGCCGATGAGATGAAGAAGGAGTTGATCAAGAAAACCCATGATGTTGCTAGCTTTCTTGCCTTATTAAACAACGTCGAGGCCAAGATAAAGGTCTTGCTAGACCAGACCAAGGCTGCGAAACGCGCTCAAGACCAAGCCGAGGAAAGAGCTGATGTAGCTGAGGCTGTGGCCGAGGTTCTTAAGGCCGAGGCCAAAGAGGCCGAAACAAAAATCTCCAATGCCAAGGCTGAGCTCCAAGAGGTCCTGGCCACAAAAGAGGCTGAGTTAAAGGCCGCCGATGTAAAGGCCTTCTCAGAAGGACAAGCAGTCGTTCGTGACGCCTACAAAGCCCAAGTCAATCAAGCCTGCAACAGAGGCTTCTATCTCGGCTGGACGATCGCCTTGAACAAGCTCTCCATCCCAATGGATTCCCCCCTCAGAGACATCACACAGCTCTAAGTGCCTTTCTCTCCAACCCCTAAGAGCTCTGAAGATGAAGTTGACGAGGATGATGCAAAGGCTGATGATGTTGATGAGGGAGAAGAGGCTGTTGTTAGGACCAAGTTCCCAACTATGAATGATCAAGTCTTGGACTTGACTCAAGATGAGGAGGAGGATGAGGTTCTCAAGAGCTTTTCTCTAAAAAAGACATCCTCTGAGGCCGAGGTCCAGGCGGTCGAGAAGAGTTTGGATCCGACCTTACTCGAGATAGACGCCGAGATCACAGCAGAAAAGGAAGTAATACTGCCAATCGAGGCCGACACACTGCCAACAACCGAGATTGAGCAATCTGAGACCCATGCCGATGTCCCTAACACTTAGGATTTTTCTTATTTGTACTTTTTCCTTTCACTTGTAACTGTTTGAATAGTTTTAAGTTTCACTTTGGCCGACGTGCCCTCTTTTGTATTTTGAACGAATGGTATCCTATGCCAGGCCAAAGTGCTTTTTGTCTAAAATTTGAACAAAATTCCTTTGAATGAATGCATGCCTTCTTTTCTTTCTAAGTGTTTGGATGCTTCTCTTTATATATGTTTTCATCCCTTTCATGCTTCCATACTTAGAATATTTTTTCATTTCTTCAAAGTACACCTTAACTGTATAATCACTTTAGGTTGGAATGCCTTAGACAAGTTTCACCTCGAGTAAAACCCTTTACTGTTTTCCTCGGCCAACACTTTAAAATATTTTATCAAAATATTTTTACAAGTGTTGTTTCTTTGCTAAAATTTCTTGGAACAACATTTAACAAGTATTGCATCCCTACTTGTACTTGCTATTTTATACCAAGACTTTTACCCTTCCAACCTTTCCAGGTTTGAGAACCCAGTTGGTTATCTCAGTTAATAAATACCTCGGGTATTCCCTAATCTGAACACCTCGGCTGACTTCAGCTTGTAATTTTTTCTAAAATTGCAACAAGTGTCAAGCCTATTCCTACTTCCTGCCCCCTAATGTGAAGCTAAGTATCACTTATGTTCACATTAAGCGCGTATCTTTGACTTTTGCCCAAATTTGAGTCCAACAAATTGTAGTCGAGGTTATCTACCTCGGTATCTCTGTTAATTTGACTAGTTTGGACTTAGTTCAACTTTGCCATTATGGCAAGTCTAAGTTACTCATCATATTTCAATTGGAAACATCGCCAACTTAGTTTAACTCCATCATGTGGCAAGTATAATTCCACTCTACCACATGATAAGTCTAAGCTACTCGTCATGTTTCAATCAGAAACATCGTGAACTTAGTTCAACTCTATCATATAGCAAGTATAATTTAACTCTACCATATAATAAGTCTAAGTTACTCGTCATGTTTCAATCAGAAACATCGCCAACTTAGTTCAACTCTACCATACGGCAAGTTTCAACTCTACCATATGGCAAGTCTAGGTTACTCGACATGTTTGACAAACACTGTCATAAGACTGTTTAGTCCTATCGCACAAATTTCAACAATTTAATAGAAACAAACAAGCATTTTACTATAATCTCAGCTAATCATTATACAAATCTCAAAAAATAGAAACTAATGAAAAAAAAACTTCAAATTGCAAGTGTTCCAGGGTCTTGGCAACTTTTTACCATCAGTGTCTTCAAGCCGATATGCCCCATTGCCGGCAGCCAAGATGATTCTATAGGGCCCTTCCCAGTTTGGGTCAAGCTTGCCTTCCCTTGGGTCTTTCTTACTGCCGACCACTTTCCTTAGGACCAGGTCCCCAACCTTGAACTCCCTTGGGTTGACCTTCCTGTTATAAGCCCTAGCAAGTTACTGCTGGTATGCCCCCAGCCGAATTGCTGCTTTCTTCTTTCTTTCTTCCAATAGATCTAGATCTCGGGCTAAGAACACCTCATTGGTTCTATTCTCCACTCCCTGGGTTTTGATTCTAGGGATGCCGACTTCCAACAGGATAACTGCTTCTGTGCCATAAGCCATGGCAAAAGGAGACTCCCCAGTTGATCTTCTCGGCGTAGTACGATATACCCATAGCACGTTGGCCAATTTTTCCACCCACTTTCCCTTGGTTGCTTCTAGCATCTTCTTGATTCTATTCGGGATGGTCTTGTTGGATGTTTCTGCTTGACCATTACTCTGGGGAAAACTAGGAGTAGAGTAGTATTTCTTAATTTTGTATTTAGCACAAAAGCTCTTGATTAATTTACTGTCAAATTGGGTGCCATTGTCTGCCACAATGGCTCTCAGAATCCCAAACTTGGTGATTATGTTCTTTCAAATGAAATTCTTTACATCCACATCTATGATCTTGGCCAAGGGTTCTGCCTCTACCCATTTTGTGAAGTAGTTTGTGGCTACTAACAAGAACTTTCTCTGTCCAGTTGCTTGAGGAAGTTCCCTTACTAGGTCCATGCCCCACTGGGCAAACGTCCAAGGACTGGACACTGGGTTCAGATCTGCTACTGGCTGATGTATCAAAGGTGTAAACCTTTGACACTTCTCATATTTCCTCATATAAGCTTCAGCATCTTTCTGTATGTATGGCCACTAGTACCCCTGGGATATGGCTCTATAGGCCAATGATTTGCCCCCAGCATGGCTTCCACATACACTTTCATGAATTTCATACAATAAGTCCTCAACCTGGGAAGGATGCACATATCTCAAAAAGGGGCCTAGTAAAGGACCTTCTGTAGAGATGGCCTTCTGCTATTAGGCTAAACCTGGCCGACCTCAATCTTGTCATGTGCGCGTCTTTTCGGTCATCTGGCAGCTTGCCATCCCTGAGGAATATCACTATTATATCCATCCAGCTTGGACCCATCTCCACACACATTGCCTTCTTACTCTATGATCAGTGGTTCTACATTTGGGCCTAACAAATAATGACCATTATTGTCCTTGTCTCCCCTGATTTCATTGCACTAGCCAGGTTAGCCAAGGTATCGGCATGATTGTTATCATCTCAGCTAACCTGCTGTAGCCGACAATCCTAAAACAATGCTAGCAATCTAACAACTTCTTTGACATAGGCTATCATTATTTCATCTTGGGCTGCATACTCGCATGTTTCCTGATTCACAATAAGTTGGGAGTCACAAAAGACTACCACCTCATCGACTTCCATTGATGCTGCTAACTTCAAGCCTACATTCAGTGCCTCATACTCTACTTCATTGTTTGAGGCCTTGAACTCCAAACGAATAGACTACTCTAACATTCACCCATCTGGTGATACTAACATTACTCCTGTCCCCCGCTCCTTGACGATTTGAACTTCCATCAATAAACAGGCGGAAGGAGTCGCCTATGTAGATGTCGTAGGGCTTTGGTTTCTCTTCTTTCTTTTGTTTTACTAGAGTGGGGCTCTTCGGTCCCAGTTGGGTTTCTTTCTACTCCCCTGGGCATCCTAAGCTGCTGTTCACCTGAGTCTAATACGAGATGGCACCAGGGGTGAACTCGACCACAAAGTCAGCCAAAACCTAGTCCTTAATTGCTGTTCTGGGCCTAAATTCCAAGTCATATTGGCCCAGTACTACTACCTATCTGGTTACCCTACCTGTCAGCTCTCCTTGCTGCAACAGGGACTTCAAAGGATGTTCAGTCAGCACCATAATCTTGTGGGCTTGGAAGTAGTGATTTAGTTTTTTTGAAGCCATCACCAGGGCTAGTGTTAGTTTCTCCAAGGGCAGGTACTGTAGACTCCCCATTTTTGACCGACCTTAAGACTTAGATATCATCAATTAAGCGTTCGGTGATAGTGCATGTTGTGCTCGTTTCGAGGTTTCAGAGTTTTCTGCTGAGTGCCTTGCCTCCGAGCCTCTGAACTCTTTGTGTTTCGGCTCAGTTTGCGGATCAAGCCTTGTTTTCCTTGCCTGAGGGAAGGAGAGGTCTTGTAAACCCCTTTTTGTGATTGTAGGCCACTTTTCCCGTTTGGAGACTAGTTTCCGATTTTCGGAGCCTTCGGCCGCACGCCTTGTCTCGGGACCGCTTAACATTCTCCGTTTGGTGTGGTTTTTGAACCACACCTTGTTTCCTTGGCCTAGAGGGCCACTGTGGTTTGGGAGACCACTTTTATGGTCGTAAACCACTTTTGGTGCTTGTCAACTAGCTTTCGAGGCTCCTAGCTGTGCGCTTTGCCTCCCGAACTTTCATCTTGCATCCGTTTTGGTTTGTTTTTGGTACAAACCTTGTTTTCCTTGTTTGGAAGGTGGTACAAGGGTGGGAGACCAGTTTCTCTCCCCGCAAACCACTTTTCTTCCTGCCAGCCAGTTTTCTGGTCTGACAACTGGTCTCCCTGATCTTTGGACCATCAAAAGTGGTCGACCACCACACCATTTGCTTGTTTTCATGCTTTAGACTCTCTCCCACCATGGCCGACCAGTTTTTGTTCTGGGAGACCACTTAAAGTGGTCGACCGACCACTTTAAGTAGCTGGCCGACCACTTCAAGTGGTCGGCTGCTTTTTGTCACTTTTTTGGAGATATTTTGGGTCAGCTGGCACAGCTGGAGGGCACAAGAACCATCCTCCATACACGTGTGGAGGGATGGCCTTGAGCCTTAGCTACTTCAAGAAGCTTGTGCTTTTGCTCTCTATAAGAGAGAGGCTCCTCCTCCCTCCTCTAGGTTCAGAAAAATCTCCCTTGAGCTATACGTATAATCTATATCTATACATCTTCATTTCTCTCTTGTTTTGTGCCTTAAAGTGTCATTTTGTCTCACTTTTGCACACAAACACACACTCAAACACCATCCCTTGGTTGCTGAGGCTTCTTAAGGTTTGTTTTGGAGATTTTTAGGCTGGTTTTGGTTCAAAAAGTGTGCTGGAGTTACAGTCTTGAAGAGGTTCTACAAGGGTGAGTTTCTAACCCTTAAAACCCCCATTCTTTCTTGAGCTTTTGGACCCTTTTTCATGCTGTTTTAAGACTAACTCTTAACTACAAAAAGTTCTGAATTTTGGTGCTTAAGATCTTTGTTTAAGGTCATTTTTGTATTTAGGGTTGTTTACCCCCTCTTAGGCCTTGTTTGGCCTGGCTTTTGTGCCTTCTTTGTGAGCTTTTGGGACCACCTTGTTTTGACCTTCTCACCACTGAAACTCAGAGGAATTTCAGTGGTGGAAGTGGTGTTTTGAGGTCCCAAAAAGGAGAGGGTCATCCCCTCTCCTTATGTCTTCAATACTTGTCTTGAATGCCTCATGTGTGAGCATGTTCACTAAGCTTGTGTTGGCTTGTTCTTAGCATGTATTTAGGGCTATTTCAGCATGCCTCAGATCTATTTTGACTTGGTTTGGTCATTCCATGCATGCTTTATACACTTGTATTGTAAATCTTATAAACTAGCTTTGTGTGCCTCATGTTTGAGCTTGTCTTCCTAGCTGGTTTTGGGGCCATCTCAGTAGGTTTTTGGTGTTATTTTAACATACCTTAGATCTATTTTGGGTTGGTTTCATTGGCTCTTGCGTGCCTTATACACTTGTAGTGTAAATCACACAAACTAGTCTTGTATGCTTCATGAAGTAGCATGTCATTCTAGCTTGCCTTGAGTCCATTTCAGCATGTTTTTGGTGATGTTTTTCCATGTCATACCTCTGTTAGGGTTTGGTTTGGTCACCTCTTGCATGCTCCATACACTTGTAGTGTATTTCCATGAATTAGCCTAACATGCATCATGCTTTAACATGTCATTCTAGCATGCTTTAGGCTTAACTTCAAGAAGCTTTTGTCCGTGTTTTAGCATGCTATAGCTCTAATTTTGGTTGTCTTGGCCATGCATGACTTGCTTTGTATAGCTATAGTGCATTCTAGCTTGTTAGCTTTGTGTGTCAAGTCCACTAGCATGCTTTACTTGGCCCATTTGAATGATTTGGCATCATTTCATATGTGATTTCAGTCCATGTTTCATGCTCATGCACTTGCATTTATCACTTATTCAATGCGTTGGAGGGTTTGCCCCTTTATGCCTTAACATGAATCATTGCGTATGCTTTCATACTTAAGCTTGCGAGCTATCATTTCAGTGCTTATTTGGGGTTATTCTGCCATGATATAACTCTGATTTTTGTTGGTTAAGTCATCCCATGCTTGGTCATAATAGGTGTAGTGTAATCCACCTTGTTTGTCTTGTATGCATCATGTCTTATGCCCTTCATGATAGCTTGTTTTGGCTTCCTTCCATGCATGTTTTAGTATCATTTTGACATGTTCTAGGACTGTTTTGGGTTGCCTTTTCCATATCCTTCATGCTTTGTATAGCTGTAGTGCAATTGGCCTTGCTAGCTTTGTGTTTTGTTGACTCATGTATGCTATCTTTGAGCTATATAGATGATTTGGCATCACTTAATACTTCATTTCAGAGCTTTTAGCATTGCCATATTCCCAATTCTTTCATGCTTTGAATGCCTTTAAGTGTTGTGCATTGTTGCCTTACTTATGGCCTAGCATGTATGCCATCTTGCCTAGGTCTTTGAGCTTCCATCTTAGCATGTTTTCGTCATTGTTTTGACCTATTTCAGCTCTATCCATGTTTGGTTCATGCATTTGTGCCATGTATTGCATGCCTCCTTTGGAGTCCTCTTTATTAGCCTTATGCCTTAAGGACTCTAGTATGCTATGCTTGTATCGTTTGAATGATTTGGCATCATTTCTTACTTAATTTCAGTGCATTTAGTGTTGTTACACTTATACATTTATCACACATTGAGCCTTCTTGAGGGTTGTGTTCTTAGGCCTACTTGGTTGGCCAATGCATTGTGCATGCATGCTTTGTATTTTGTGCCTTTGTTTTGGGTGTTATGGCCATTGATTTGGGCATGACTGAGGTCTACCCCCTTTTGGTTTAAGTCCATTTAGCATGTTTGTTTACATGTTGATCGCATGCTCATTGTTCATTGCATTAAGTATGCCATCTTACATTGCATTGTGCATGCCATGTGGTTATTTGCATTGTGTATGCCAAGTTGTTTCTTTGCATTGAGTATGCATGTTCCTAACATTGCTAAGTTGCCCTTGTAGCATCGCATTGTGCATGCATGCATTAGCATTGTTCGTATGTCATTAACTTTGTTAAGTTGATCATGTCACATTGCATTGAGTATGCTAAGTTGTTGTTTGCATTGAGCATGCCATGTTTTGTTGTTGCATTGTTGTTTGGATTAAGTGTTAATCCGAGCACGAGAAATGAGGGACGTTTCATACTTAAAATGATGAAACGTGCCTCAATTCTCGGTCGCCGACGCTCTTGATCATACATGACAGAGTTTTAGGCCTTATGTGTTTATGTGTGCATTCATTTTTATATTGAATTGTGCAACTTCGCCTCTCGGCCATCATGCGATTGGTGACCCGAGGGTCGAGAACCACACTCCCTTGAGCTCATGAAATGATAGGGAGGGTGGTTGTGCACACATATCTTGCAAATACATTACCATGCCCTTTCTTACTCTCTGTTGTAGCAAAGTGGACAAATGCAGCAACAACTGGTCGGCTAGCTAGAAAAACTAGCTGGCCGACCACTTTTTTTGGTTTTCAGTACAAAAAGTGGTCGGCAGGCTGCAGACACCAACAACTGGTCGGCCACCCTCCACAGGTTCCCATGGTGGAGTTTAAGCTTTCTGGAGCTTGGTGCAAGGTTCTGAGAACAATTGCAAACAGAGGCAAGTTGGGGCATCGCGTTGGATTTCCAAACGAGGCGACCGGGCATGCATGCATTCTTCTCCCTCTGAGGCTCCTGACTTACTGCTTTACTTAGCTAATTTGCTTAGCTAGTTTACGCTTTGGTTTGTACTTAATTAGTTAATGCGTTAACTATTCAATTTGTGTTGTAATAATTAGTTAGCTTGTTAGTTAATTAGTTGGTTTGTAATAATTAGTTTAATTAGCTTAGATTAGCTAGTTAGCTTCTTATTCGGTCCCTCCGTCGAGAGGGCACAATGTTGTAATAAGCATGCGTGTGTGTGATGCATGTCTTCCAACCCCCATTTCTTTCTCCCTTTTACTTAACCGCTTATGATGGTTAGTTTTAGGGCATATTTCGATTAGCATACCTTATGCTTGCATGCGTGCATCCATTCATATGTTTTGCATACACCGGGCTCGGCGCATCATACTAAATGCATTATATTTCAATTTCAAGTTGAATATATGTACCAAGTTGCATTTCACATGCCATTCTTAGAATAGCTGAGCCTATCTAAAGCTCCATTTTTGCATGTGTTGCATTAGTCATCTTAACATGAATTAGGATCACGCATGATTTCTAACTAGTTCTCTGTTTTGGCTCGGAGTACACTGTGAGTGTTTACGCTTTAGCATACTGCATGTGTGTTATTGACTACCATGAAAGCATGCTTGCCATGAGGCTAACTGCTTATTTGATATAACTACATGAATGCCTGTGGGTGAAGGTTGGATTACTTGAATTGGAACAATTCATCGAATCCCAAATTTAGCCTACTTGCGAGTAGCAAACTTCAAACCATTTTTACAAACGAACATGCAATGTTTTGTTCCAAATTAGGCGATTTAGTCTATACTTGTATGTTGTGCGCATCACATAGTAAGATTAGCTAATTAAGCGGAATAAAAGCACATGTGTTTTCAAAAACAAAATATCATGCTTAGTAAAGGCCGATCTTTTGATCGGGCGAGCGGAGGTGCTCATTACATGACCTTCCCCTCTCGTACCCAAGTTCCCGAGCCGAGGTAACTTTGGTGATGACGGACACGTCGCCTTCGGCACGAGTCAGGGTTTCCTAAATTCTCCAAAAAATAAAATATTTAGGTGGCGACTCTGTATCTGGCAAAGTAGTCCATGTTTGGTACTTCTTTATTAAAATCAGTTTTCCAAAACGATTTGCCGGATTTGGACTCTTTGGTGATTTATCGATCTTACATCGCACATTGTGAGATTAGATTCAGAACCGTGACATGAGTCCAAACTTGTAATAGCTAGAGAGCAAATGAATTTCGCGCCTTTTGCGCGCGGAGCTCGGGAGTCCTTGGGTGCGTCTACAGGTACCTGGTTTTTGCACCTACAAGGGTCTTACTTACATAGTATACCGTCTTTTGTTCTCATTCATCATCTCAGCTTACTATTGCGCTTAAGTCAAGAATGGCCTTGATTTGATCTGGGCTTGCCTCAATGCCCCTTCTGGTAACCAAGTATCCCAGGAACTTACCAGACCCGACTCCAAATGTGCATTTTGAAGCATTGAGTCGGAGCTGATTTGTTCTTAGGATATCAAAAGCTGCCTTTAAATCGGCTAGATGATTCCCGGGCTCTTTGGTCTTCACGACCATGTCATCAATGTACACTTCTATTGTTTTGCCAATCAGATATCTAAACATCTTGGTCACAAACCTCTGGTAGGTTGCTTCTGCATTTTTTAATCCGAAAGGCATCACTCTGTAGTAGTACAGCCCTTTTGGGGTGACAAATGCAGTCTTTTTCTTGTCAGAGGGATATATTGCTATCTGGTGGTATCTCTTGTAAGCATCCAGGAAGCTCATCCTCCCATGCCCTGAAGTAGCATCGACTAGCTGATCAATTTTAGGCAGAGGGAAGATGTCTTTAGGACAAGCCTTATTCAAGCTAGTGAAGTCCACGCAAACCCTTTACTTCCCATTCTTCTTTTTCACAACTACCGTGTTGGATAGCCAGGTTGGGTAGTTTACCTCCCGAATAGCCTTGGCATCCAATAATTTGTGCACTTCCTCCTCTACTGCCTCCACATGAATCAACATCAGCCTCCTTGCCCGCTGAATGGCAGGTTTAGTCGACCTGTCTACATTGAGCCTATGGCAAGTGACCTTGGGGTCAATGCCAGGCATCTCCTATGGCGTCCAGGCAAACACTTCTATTTTTGCTCGCAAGAAAGCCTCAAACTCCCTCTCTTCCTCCTCGGCTAAGCCTGAGCAGAGAAGGAAAAAGCACTCTACATCATCTTCTTCTACCATAATCTTCTTCAAGGCTTCCTCACTCTTGTCGGCTGGCTCTTTGCAGACGTCATCCAAGACCTCCATGTCCTCGTCTTCAATTTCTACTGTTTCTGCCTCTCACACATTGTAGGTGGATTTCATTACTACCATGGAGTAATTTTTTGCCTGCACCTGATTCCCTCTGACCTCCTCAATTCTATGCTCCGTTGGGAACCACAACAGTTGGTGCAATGTTGAGGGAACAGCCCTCATTGCGTGCAACCACGGTCTTCCCAAGATAAAATTGTAAGGGAAGAGGGTGTCAATTACTATAAACTCTGTGCTTACCTTCTTCGTGTCTGCCTACATTTTCAAATCTGTAGCTTCTAAAGGCCACGTCAACATTCCGTTGAATCCAACCATCGGGCTTTTAGATTGTTCTAGATCATCTGGGTGAAGGCTAAGCTCCTTGTAACATCTTACATACATGATGTCACAAGAACTACCTTGATCAACCAGTGTGTGCCTTACATGGTAGTCCTCAATCTTCAACGTTATCACCAAGGCATCATTGTATGGATGTTGCACCATATCTGGGTCTGCCTCGGTAAAAGAGACCATTGGTCCCTGGTACTTATTAGTCCTAGGCTTCTTCTATTGGACCTGATACACATGCTGCAGGTGCCTCACTCTCTGAGTCTTCCCATGCACCTCATTCTCATTAACCTTTGAGTGAATAACATTGATTACCCAAGGTCTATCTGCTTGCTGTGGTGGCGGTGGCGGAGATGGAGCTGCCGGTGCCTGGGGCAGTCTTGTCTGATCTTCCCTTGTTCTAGCCTCATCTGCTAGGTCTTGCAGATGACCTTGTCTGACCAGGTCCTCCAAGTGCGTCTTCAAAGCTGTACACCCCTAATTCAAGTGTCCATTCTCATTATGGTAGGCATAGTGTTTCCCAAGGCTCCTTCCTATAAACTCACCAGGGATCCTCTCCTGTGCTCTATAATACGGCTGGTTCCTGATTTTTTCTAGAACTTTGTAAACCGGATTCGGAACACAGTGGTGACTGTCTGCACAGCCCCCAACCCTGTCTTCTGTTTGTTAAAACAGTGTTACCGTCGCTTCGCTTCGGCGAGCCGTTTCTCTTCTCTTGTTTTGGCGCCTTTGTTCCTGGCGTATCCTCTCTGCTCTGGCATATTTTTCAATCCGAGCCATAAGCTCCTTCATACTTTTTGGTAGAGTTTTCGCTATTGACTTCCGGAGAGGGCATTTATCCTCCAGGCCGTTCTTAAAAGATACGACTGCCAGCTCCTGGTTGCATCCCTGTATTCGACTGAACACTTCATAATACCTTTTGGTATATGCCCTGAGGCTTTCACCCTCGCCAATTTTCAGAGCTATCAGGGAGTCTATCCTTAATGGCTGCAATTTGTTCGTAACAAACATGGCCACAAACATCTTAACCAGGCCTTCCCAACTCTTCACAGTTCCTTTCAGCAACTTGTGGAACTAATCCGATGCGATTTCCCCAAAGGATGAGGGGAACACCTTGCACAGCAACTGCTCGTTCCCGGTATACAAAGCCATTGAGTTCAGATATAAGTTGACAAGAAAGCTCAGATCGGACTTACCGTCATAAATTTGGAACCTCGGTGTATGGAACCTCTTTGGGGCCTCAAACCTATCCAACTCCACTAAGAATGGTGTTCTCTCTCTGACGAGGGATGTGACCTCAGCATTTTGTCGCTTTCTCTAGAGATAGTCCCTCAAATCCTCATTTGTTCGTCTGGGAGCTCGGCTATCAACAGATTTTAGCCTTTTTGGCACTCTGCTTTCGGCGTCGTGGTGTGTCCTCTTGGATTTTTCTTCATTCACTGTATCAAAGCAAAGTCCCTTCCCCTGGACGTGCCGATGTTCTTTGACATAAGTTCCCTGGTGTTCTCTGAGACTCACCTCTCACTGACTCTACTTGCCCGACATCCCGTGATGGCCGATGTGAACGTTTCTTCTTTTTGTCATGCTAAAGGACTACTAGGATTGCTTTTTTCCCTCCTTTCTAGGCGTTGGTCTTGGCCACTGGTATCAGCGTGTCCTGCAACGATTACGGTGGTTGCATTATGTTGTTCTGCATCATAAAGTTGACAACTGATTGTAAGTCTGCCAACTTGTTTGCCATCCTCTTCATCTCGCCATCCCTCTTCAGGCATTTGTCCTTCCATACCTGGAGGTCGCTTTCGTTGTAATACTTATTTCGGCCTGCTTTCTTCGGGGCGTCTCCCTTTTTGCTAACGTCCTTCTCCCCGAGATTCTGATCCCGCGTTCCTTCATTATGGTTTTCTTTATTGATGTTAAGATCGACATGTTTACCACTCCCACCTGGAACATCATCCCTGATCTTTTGTCCCTACTCATTGTTGGCCATCTATTCTCCTTAAGTTCCCACAGACGGCGCCAAATTGTAGGTGTTGATTTCCAACCAAACGGGAAACTCAACTGGAGAGCACCGGTAGAATAGATTAAGCCCAACAACTTACACAAGAAGATGAGAATTCAGCTGTGGTTCGTCCACCCAAGGGCACTCTGACGATCAAGTCAGTATTCAATATCTCTCAAAGATAGCAAATTGTACTTAAACTCACAAGAAATGAATTTACCTAAGACCCACGAGGGTGCCTTCTTTTTATAACCAGCCATGACCTAATCCCCTTAGAAGCCTTACTTCAATGGACTCAAGCTTCATGTGTTATCCTGGACCCTCATCTAGATAAAGATAAGCTCTTCTTGAGCCTTATCTCTATCCAGACTGAGATTTTCCCCTGTTCTAGGACTCTTGTCCCTTATTTGCTTATCTCGGATTCCGGTATCTCCTCAGATAATCGCGGCCTAGCCGAGATCATCTCGGCAACGTGACCAGGCCACGTGGCACCTCGGTTGATACTTCGGCATCACCTTAGCCACGTGCTGTCACTCTCAACATATGTCTCCACAGAACTCATGCACTCTCTCTTTTCTTATTTTGTTTTACTTCCTTTGTTTTTTTGTTTTTGTTTTTTTTTTCCCTTTCATTTGCTTTACTTTTTTTTTTTTAATGCAATTTTCTCTATTTTTCTACTAAGAGTTGTTACCTTTTTATATAAGAAGATGAGTTTTTAAAATGAGACTATTAATCACATGAGTGAGAATATAATTTCTACAATATCAATGATAGAATGTAATTGGACCAAACCTCAAGGGGGTGTCAGTGTAATTTACCTTTTTTTTATTTATTTATTATTATTTAAATAAGGTGCTTTCTTGCAGCTTTAGTATGTATATATGTTTTTTTATTGGTTGCTTTTGTTATCATTTTAATCGTAGACTTGTGAAGTCCTTTTTTTTTTCTGTCAACTTGCTTAACTACTCTTGCATTAGTTTTTTGGATTGTGATCGTTCAACAAACTTGAAAGTCATAAATAAGATGTTCTTTACCCCGCATTAAATAAATATATTTATTTGAATCATATTATATTTTTAATTTTTTATATATACTTTTATAAAAAATTTAAAAGTATATTAAATAAGTATATTCCAAACAACTCTTAAGTTATTAAAATCATCCATATTGATCAAAGTTGGTGTACATCAAATTATTATTATTATTATTATTTTTTGTCTTTTTGTCCCAATATATATGTTCATAATAACATATTGGCCCGTGTGGGAATAAACTATTTTAGTTGATTTTTTTAATTTTTTGACTATTTTGACTTAGTTAAAAATGTTGTGTTTGAGATGATAGTTGAATTTATTTATTTATTTATTTTTGTAATTGATTTGATGGTTATGAGAGAAAATGTGAAATGATTATAGTTTGAAGGTGATATATTGACTTGTTTTGGGAAGTGTCTTTAATTTTATTTATTTATTTATTTATTTTTTGGCTTATTACGAAAAAAATATATAAAAAAGTAAAGATGTGATATAATCTCTAACCAATAAGCCAATAAGTTGGTTTTTTTTTTTTTTTTGCTTTTCCAAAAGAGACCTTTGTCTTATTGACTATTTTAACTTATTTTATCTTTATTAATTATTTTAGTCTCTAACCCAACTTTCCAAGCACCTCAATATAATAAGAATCTCAAAATATGAAAATTTGGATCCAAATTGTGTGACTGATAGTATTTTAGATAGATGAATATGAAAACTTTAGAACAAAGAATCCAGTCCTATTTGCATTCATGCCTCCTTTTGCTGTTCTGTATGACTCTTTGGCACAGTAAGAGCCATATTATCATAATCATATACCCTATTATATAAAGAACAATTATATATGCTGATTAAAGATTAGTCTGGTCAAATGCTTTCAAGTGATTTTTAATCATATAACATCTTAGATTATTCAAGAAAATAATGCTTGAAATCAAATGCTGGAGTTATCTTCTCACTGATGGTTTTCCTACATAGCATCCACCTCAGCCTGGTATTTGAAATAAGAAAATGTTAGGGACACAAATTAAATTAATCATATGACTCAAATTTATTAACGCTTTCGACTTTTTGTGGCCCAATTATGTGATCAATAATGTTTGGATGATGGCATTTTTTTATCATAAAATTATTATTATTACTATTTTTAATCTGCGAAAGGAAAATTAGCATCTTTGTATTAATTCCCTGATTCTTTTCTTAGTTTATAAGGTTTTTTTTTTAATTTTTTTTATCAATGAAAAAGAAAAACTTTATTGATAAAATCATCAATAAAAAAAAGCAAGTGCACAAAGTATTGTAAACATTTCCATTGTGACCCTATTTGAAAATATGCTATTTTAGTTGACTTTTTAGTTTTTAACTATTTTAATTTGTCGAAAAAAGTTGTGTCTAAGATGATAATTATTATTATTTTTTTATAATTGATTTAATAATTTTGAAAGAAAAAATAAAATAATTATATTTTAAATGTGATATTTTATATTACTAACTATTTAACTTACTTTATTTTTATTAATTATTTTAACCGAAACCCAAATTCCCTAAAAACAGCCCTGTATAAATCGTGAGTCTTTCCGATCAAACAAGACAAATACAAATACATCATAAAAGACACCATCATCAAACAAACGTCAATGAAACAAACGAACCTTACATTTGGACCAAAAGATAATAAGGTGTGGTTTGGAAAGTAGGTTGGTTTTTTAGTTTTTTGATTTTTTTGACTATTTTAGTCTAGGAAAAAAAGTTTGGTTTGGGAAGGACTTTTTGGTTTTTTGGTTTTTTTGACTTTTTTTGTAAGAGAAGAGTGTAATGATTATGGGTTGGATGTGATGTTTTGTTTTTTGTGACTAAAATAACGTCTTTTGTGGCTAAAATAGCCAAAAAAACCCCATATTTATCTTCCCAAACGGAGTCTAAATCTACAATTAAGAGCTCAACAAACATTGTCTCATGTGATGCTCTGGTGTCCTTTTGTTTGGCAAATTTGGTCTGATCTTTTGAACTGGTGGGGGATGCAGTGGGTTGTACCTGCTAGTGTGGATGGTCTTCTTCAATGGTGGAGGGGTTTTAAATGGAGAAAGCTTGAGAACAAGATCTGGAGAACAATGCCTTTGGCAATCATGCGGTCAACATGGAGCTGTAGAAATGATGTGTTGTTCAATGGGAAGAGATTTGCGTCTTGATTAAGTTGAGAATTATTTTCTGGGTAAGAGCTCAAACCAAGGACTGCCCTTATACAGTGCAGGATTTCATCTCCAATCTGCAACAGATTAGATGTTAATTAAGATGTCTTGTTTGGTCCTTTTGGTTTTTGATAGTGGTGTTCTGTTGTTTAGTCCTGTTGGGTGTTGTTTGTCGTGTTAATGGGTTTCGTTTTTTTGTTTTCTTTGTTTGGTTTCTCACCAAACTTGTGGTAATAGCACATGATTAGGTGTTTATTCCGGTGTCCACATAGTTAGGATGGGTATAATATTTTTTTTTTTTTTTGAACGGCTAGGATGGGTATAATATACTATGGTGCTTGTTGCACTTGCCCGCCTTTATTGATGTTTTTTTGTTGTAACGACCTCTTTCATTAATAAAGTTTTGTTTTACTAATAAAAAAACAAAAAAAGCTCAACGAAAAATAAAATGCTATCTAGGAAAATCAAATAAAAGCATACTTCTATTCTTGGATTGGACAACCAGAGCGAAGGAACATATTTTGTCATCATCATCATCTTCCATAGGTTGACCATTTCTAAAACAATCACTACACCAACGCTACAACAAGACTCAATGATTGTTTACACAAACACTCAATCGTACAATATGGTGAAAATCTTGAGTCACACGATTATGTAGATACGAGTGCAGGATTTTCGGTACATAACATGAACATGTTCATAATTGTCGAAAAGTAGAATATCAGTCAACACATCGAATCCAATCTGCAAAACCCTCAGCCAAAAGAAGTTTCTCAACATTCACTTTCTCACCAAACCTATAAGCAATCCTCAAAACTCCCTGAGAATTTAAGGAACCCTTCATCACCGGGAAATTCACCACCGCGCTGCCTCCATAAGCGCACAAATCGAAAAGCTCTTTAACTGACGTATGAACCTCCCCAATATATCTGTCGCCGAGCTTTCGCTTACAGTAAAGCTTGATGACAACCATGACTCCGTAGTTTTTCACAGCAGACTCACCTATGGTGTATTTCAAGCTGAAGTTCCACGCTGGGTTGGTCTCGCCATGCTTATCTGTTGGAGTTCTCCTCTCTGTTTCTGGGTTGCCTCCGATATAGACCCTCCCGTAAACTTTCATTTTGAATAGTTTTCGAACATCTTCGAGATCGCTTGCAGAGATTAGGGTTAGCTCAAATTTCCTGCACTCCATATATTATCGGGTTTGTAATGTGTATGTAGGTATGTATTACTGTTTTTCAAGATATAAACAACCAGAGACACAACATCATTGGGTGTTTTATAGTATCATCAGTCAACTAGAAAAATAAGCGTGTTTTGGCAACTACTAGGAAAGTTACAAGTTTATTTTTAATTTATTTTAGGTCAGATTATTTCTCACATAAACTAATAAAAAAAATTAAAAAATTAATTTTTAACTATCTTTTCAAAAATATTCCTCAGTAACTAAAAAGATTTTATTAGACATATCTTTTTTTAATCATCGGATATTCGGATAAGTTTATGTGCATCATTAATTCTGAAATTTACATAAAGCGCCCTTTCTACGTTGATCAGACCAATCTTGGGCAAAATCGTGGGCGTGGCCCCAAGGAGCAAATTGCTCCCAATGGGAATTGAACATGAGATTTAGAGGAAGCACACCCTTAGACCCTAAGTTGTACTTGAATATACTCTTTTTAAGAACGAATAATATTAAGCTCTAGATTTTTATTAATCAAACATAAATTGAATAAGGAAAATGTTTGGGACCCTTTTTGGGGATGACCCCCACGCTTCCAAAGTGATCATGGCTCTCCATGTATGTGTGAGGTCTACATCATGAGTGGTTCAAATTTGTGAGATCTTGTAAGGGTCTTATGGGGTGGGGTCTCAACCATTACTCATTAAATAATCAGTTTATAACCTTATTTATACAAAATTAATACCAGAAGAAGAAGCTAGGTAATTACTAAACAAATTCTTTCCAGAAAACAGAAAAAAAAAAAGAATCAAGAGAGATGAAAAAATAAAATAAAATAGGTAATTTCTTAAATATCCAACTTAATCGAATTTCATTTATGTGAAAAAAAAATAAAAATAGATGGACTATTTTCAAAATCATACTGTTTGTTAATTACTTTTCAAACAAATATGTTTCAATCAAGTGGCTTCTGATATCTAATCAACTTAATTTAGTAGGTAAATAGCCTATTTGATAGAATCTCATTTGTGTAGTAGAATAAAATAAAAAATAGATGGACTATTGTTAAAATCATACTCTTTTTTAATTTTTTTCAAAAAAAATATGATTCGATCAAGTGATTTTCGATGTCTAATCAATTTAATTTATTCAGCAAACCATATAAGATGAATAGTTCAAATTGTCGGGTTAGGTCCAAAGTAGCATGAATTGGATCATGCTCAATTAGAGAGGATATAATCCTTCAATTTTATTTCAAGAGAGTATTAAGATCAACGTGCCTATTATTATTAAGTTCTCATATTTTCTTTAATTATCAACCAATCATCTTACTTACAAACTATTAGGTCTAAAAGGTGGGCTTACTAAGTGAACTTGTATATTATTTTCCGATATTGAATATATCACCTACTTTCTTAAAAATTATTAGATAATTTTGAGTATCATGTAGAATTGCTTATATAATGTTTTGACAAGTGAGAAACCTAACTGAGGGATTTTCTATACCAAACAAAATTAACCCAAAGCCTTAAATCTCATCAAATGGGATCGGTTATATGAATTCTTCTTCTCTACGCGGCTCTATCAAAGGCCATTTCATTAGTCAAATTAAGTAGATCTATATCTCTATTTACAACGCTAGCCAACATTAATCTAGGCCTACCTGATCTCTTAACACTTCCATATACCGTCACTATATCACATCTCTTGACTATTGCCTCTGTTGGTCTCTATTGAATATAACCAAACCATCTCAGTCGATTCTCTCTCAACTTATCTTCTATCGGTGCTACTTCTATCCATTCCCAAATACACTTATTCTTAATTCTGTCTTGTTTAGTCTTGCTACACATCCACATTAGTATTCTCATCTCAGCCACATTCATCTTATCTACATATTGTTTCTTGATTACCCAATACTCCATCCCATACAAAATCACTGGTCTAATAGCCGTTCTATAGAACTTACCTTTTAGTCTAGTGGGTATTCGTTTATCGCACAGTATCTCAGACACACTTCTCCACTTATTCTATCTCGCCTTAATCCTATGGGTCGCATCCACATTAATCTCCCCTGTTGTTATGATAATCGACCCTAAATAACGAAAATGTTCACTCTTAGGCAGTTCTTGGTTCTCAATCTTCACTTTTCCTCTGCTTTCATTGTTACTGTTACTAAATTTATACTCTATGTACTCTGTCTTAGTTCTGCTTATCCGGAATCCTTTAGATTCAAGTGTTTTTCTCCAAATTTCTAACTTTGTGTTAACTCCTTCTCTAGTCTCATCTACAAGCACGATATCATCTGCAAAAAGCATATACGATGACACATCATCTTGAATATTCCTCGCCAACTCATCCATAATTAAAGTAAAAAGATAAGGACTTAAGGTATATCTTTGGTGTAATCCTACAGTAATAGGAAATTCATTTGTCTCTCTAGTAGGCGATCTAATAGTGGTCATCACCCCTTCATACATATCCCTAATCACATCAATGTAACTTTTTGTCACCCCTTTCTTCTCTAACACTCACCATATTATATCCCAAGACACTCTATCATATGCTTTCTCAAGGTCGATAAATACCATATGAATGTCTCTTTTCTTTTCTCTATACTTTTCTATTACTCTCCTCAAAAGATAGATTGCTACAATTGTTGACCTACCAAGCATAAACCCAAATTGATTTTCGAACACCTCTGTTATATCTCGCAATCGGTGTTTTATCACTCTCTTCCATACTTTCATTATATGACACATTAGCTTGATTCCTCTATAGTTTTTGCAATTTTGAATATCTTCTTTATTCTTATAGATTGGCACTAAAATACTCTTCTTCCACTCATTTGGCATGTTTCTAGTCAACAAAAATTTGTTAAACAACCTAGTCAAAACACTTCCAAACTTCAATAGGGATATCATTGGGTCCTAAAGCTTTATTTGATTTCATCTTCTTAAGTGCAATCTCCACTTCAAAGTTCCTAATCCTGTGATAGAACTTGTAGTTTTGGTTTATCGTATTACTGACTATTTCTTCCCCTATTGACGTACCTCCATGTTCCTCATTGAATAGTTTCTTAAAATAGTTCTTTCATCTCTCCTTAATCTCTTCATCCTTCACTAATACCTTAGAATTCCCACTCTTGATGCACTTAACTTGCTTAAAATCTCTTGTGTTTCCTCTCATGTATCTTAACAAGTTTGTATACTCTCTTCTCTTCCTCCTTACTATCTAGTCTAGTGTATAGGTCATCATAAGCTTTCAACTTAGTCTCTCTCACTACTTTCTTAACCTCCTTATTAGGCAATCTATGGCTCTTACGGTTTTTCTCAGTTCTATCCTTCTACCACTGTTTAAAGCACTCTTTTTTCTGTCTTAACTACCGCTTGAACCCCTTCCCTCCACCACTAAGTTTCCCTAGAGCTGCGTCTCGTTCCTTTCGACTCTCCAAGCATTTCTCTTGAGATTCTCCTCATACAATTGGCCATCGAGTTCCATATAATGTTAGCATTATCTTCCAAGTCCTACGTACCTTCCTTATCCATTTTATTCTTAAATATTTCTGGTTTATCTTCTTTTAGATCCCACCATCTCGTCCTGCAACGCCCATCATCCTTCCTAGCTTGGTATTACCCTTTAAAACATAAATCTAGTACCAAAATCCTATGTTGAGAGGCCAGGCTCTCTCCAGGAATCACCTTACAATCATTGCATTTTAAGCGGTCCACTTTTTCACTAAGAAGTAATCTATTTGGCTCTGAACTGACCAATTCTTAAAGGTTATCAAATGCTTATCCCTCTTCTTATACATAATATTGGCCACCACTAGGTCAGAAGCCAACGCAAAATCTAAGATACTCTTTCCAGCCTCATTACTATCACTAAAGCCATATCCACCATGTACCATTTCATAGCCTAGTTTATCTATATCTACATGGCCATTAAAATCTTCACCTATAACTAGGTTCTCTCCTACGGGTATCTCCTGTAAGATCTCATCCATTCACTCCCAAAAATCCCTCTTAGTTTGATCATCTAATCCTACTTGAGGGACGTATGCACTAATAATGTTCACTATATTCCCTTCAATAACTAGTTTAACTAACATAATTCTATCCCCATTCCTAATGACCGCTACTACATTTTCCACAAAACCCTTGGCAATTATGATTCCTACCCCATTCTTACGTCTATCTTTACCACTATAATACAGTTTAAAACCTCAATTTCCCTAACTTTCTCAACCGTCCACTTAGCTTCTTGTATGCACGTTATACTAACTCTCTTCCTAATCAAAATTTTCACAATTCATTTGGTTGAAATACATGTAAACAATGTTTTAAGAGTACCCAATAATAATTCATATTTTCCTTGCTGTTCCCTAATTAGTAATCTTCCTTGTGTTTTGGTTAATGATAGTCTAACAGTTGAACTAACCGTATAAGCCAAAAACTCTGGTGGAATTGATTTTGGTTGGTTCGGGGAAACTTATACCCACATCACTTGTTTAACGTTGAATAGTTGCATGGAATAAAATACTAGACCTGTCCATTTCATGTTTCGCTGTTCTTTTTAATTTATATATAGATAAATATGTGTGTATATATAAAATTCACTATAAATAATCATATGATTTTCTCACACTGGTAATTTTAGTGGAAATTTTATGGTTTTGCGTGTGTACCATATAGTGAATTTTACTGGTAATTTTAGTTAATTTTTTAATTTTTTATGAAAATATATGTAAAAAAAATAGAGACATTGATGTTTACCCTCGGTCAAAACCTATGTTAATTTATTTTGATATTTGTTATAATATTATTTCAGTTATGATTTAAGAATTCTTTATTATACCTTATATATTATTTGGTTATAACTCATTTTTTTTTAATTATGTCTCTTATAATATAAATTATATTATTTATAATAATTAAACTCACAAATGACATAAATGGCATATGTTACCCCTTTTATAGTATTACCCTTATTTTAGATATATATATATATATATATATATATATAACGCCGTACAATTATCTTCAAAAGTGTTTTTATGACTCCTGTTTCAGAGTGGTTTGGTTTGTTTGTCTTTATATATCCAACCACCTTTTTTTTGTTTTGTTCTGTTTTTTCTGGCATATGTTATTTCATTCTAGGGCTAGTTTGATATTCCATTGATGTCTTTTACCATAGCTGCAATTTTCCTTTTAGGCTTTTGCTTATTGATGTTTTGGGATGCTCTCTTTCTATTCTTTCTTTATCAATAAATTCTTCTTTGTCAATCAAAACTTAATAAATAATAAAAAAATAAACAGAATGTGCACTAGATGATTTATAGTCAAAATCAATCACCAAGGAAATAGAAGTAATTAAAAAAGACTTTTTCTTTTTCTTCCACGTGAATAATCAGAGTTTGGTCCTGAATAATATATATGAATATATCAGGTAATTTCCTGCAGTTCTCTTATTAATACGATACGAGTCCTCATTGTGCAAAAACTCAAAGTTTGATTTTTTGGTTGGTTCCGGGAAACTTACCCAATCAAATACCAATAATTGAATGGTCTTAGAATAGAAAGACTTGACCCTGTCCAGTTTTTGTAACGTACTTGACCTGTCCATTTCATGTTCAGTTTTTCTACATAAAAACATGTTTGTTTACACTACGATTCTATTTTTCTATATGTCAATGTATGTAAGAGGGTGTTTGCGAAAGGATTTTTTGAGTTTTTTCAGCTAAAATTTACAGAAAAGATAAAAAAATATTAAAATAGTGAATAAGATAAAATGTCATATTAAATCCATAATCATTTCACTTTTCCTCTCACAAATATTACATCTAACTATAAAAAAAATTCAACTCTTCTTCCCAAACACAAATATTTTAGCCTACAAAAATAGCCTACTAAAATAGCCAATTTCCCAAGCGAGCCCTATGCTAGATAAAAGAATTGATATATTTTTTTTAAAGATTAAATAAACTTTGTAGTTGGTACCTAACACGTTGGCTTCCTGCATGTATAGCCTCAAATAATATTTGACTAATATTACAACATCTACAATATTGAATTGGTAAGCTGATCTACAATATTTGAGTGGCGTGCAGATATGCTTGCTAATACGGGAGCTGGTCAATTGGAAAATTTGGTGGTGGTGGAAGATCCACCTATTGTAATACGAAGCCAAATAGAAGCAGACATAGTGGGCATGGCATATTGGATGATTTAGACTCTATTATGCCCCTCCTTTCATGGTTTTTTGTTTTGTTTGTGTTTGCAATCATTTTCGATGAATCAAAAAATAAATAAAAATAAAAATAAAAATTGAATCGGTAAGATGGCATGTCAAAGACAAATTTAAGGTAAATTACACTTATATTCTTAAAGGTTTAGAAAAAAATATAAATCTTACAATTTTGATATAATTATATTTAACCCCTTTTTAGTAAAGTTAAAGAACTGAAACTAATGCAAATAATGTGAATATATAAAAATAAATAAGACAAAATATACATTTCAGTAGAAAAGAGATCACAATGTTTTTTTATTTATTTATATGACTAATAAATTATTAATAAAATAGAAGTTAAGTGTTATATAAATTAAAATTTTAAAAAAATTCAAAGTAATTATATCAAATTTGTAAAACTTATTGTATTTTTTCAAACCTTAGAAGAGATAAGTATAATTTACCTTCAAATTTAGTATGAAATAGTCTTTAAAAGGCCTTAATTTGGCAACCTTAATTCAATAGGAAATATTTTTTCTTCTATTCTTTTTAACAAAAAATAAACACATTCATATTTTTGGGTTCCATCAATCAAAAAATAAAGGGTAAATTACACTAACACCTCCTGAGATTTGGTCTAATTACATCCCACCCCCTGACGTTATAGAAACTACATTTATACCCATATGGTTAATAGTCTCATTTTACAAACCCCTCTGCTTATATAAAAAGTAACAACTCTTGGTAAAAAAATGGAGGAAATTACATTGAAAAAAAAAAAAGAAAAAGCAAAAAAAAAGAGGGAAAGAAAAAAGGGTAAAGCAAAGCAAGAAAAGAGAGTGTATTAATTCAATGTCTTTTCGATACTAACATTAATTTCGTTTGGATAATTACAATGACAGGAGGGTCAATGTAATTTCTCAATTGTCAAGGGTGAAATGTATTAAACCTAAACCTTAGGAGGTGTAAGTATAATTTACACAAAAATAAATAAAAGGAAGACCTCGCCAAAAATTTGATAATCTGTCAAAGCTCATGTCATATTTGATATAAGAAATAACAATGCCAAAATTTAGAAGAGAAACTATTTTGAATTTTTTTTCTTGAATAATTGTAGAAGAATGTTGTTTTTTCCTGTTTTTGGGTCTGATCTGAGGTTGAATCTCGCTAGCATAAGTTGGGGAAGCACCTAATGGGCTGGGCTATTGTTGCAGTCACAAACTGAGGCCCCCAAATGAAATCCACAAGAAAGAAACGTGTCATGAAGCCTGGGAAACAGTATGCGGATTAGCAAAGTTACGGGTTGGTAACATGCAAACCCATTTCTTTGCATGGGCATATTACAATGTGTTTGTTATTTAAGTGATATTCTTTTCCAAAAGCATGCACTTCTCTATATAACTTTCTTTTTTTAAAATAAAAAAATTCACATGTCTTGTGGCATGAAAAGAAGTAACGGTTTCAAGACATCAAGGCTAGCATTTGCTTTATGATAGGAGATGGGCTTCCCTCTGGTGCAAATTTAGACCGGAGGTTGTTGTCCAAGCACGTGAAGCCCACCACGGATCCCTTTTTTAATGATCTAAATTATTTATTTGTATACTTTACTAATAAAATTAGGTCTATTCAATATTCGTGATCCATTTATTTTTTCAAGTTTGTCTCCAAAAAAAATTAGAGGTCAATGTTTTTAGAAATAGACTGTCCATTTTTTTTTTTATACAAATGCAATAAAATGAATACATTATAGATATCATATTAATCCTTTTTTTTTATATTTTATTTTAATAAATGATATACACGCGATGCCAAACAAAATAAAGGATTTAAATTATCGAAATGTAATCTATAGTGGACTCTACGGATTAGAATAGCACCTTTCAATCCACGTGCAGAAATAGAGAGAAGCCTAATAGTATAGATATATTGTAAAAATAATGAGAGTCAATCATGCCATATATATTTGTAAGAACAGCAATGTTAGGTATCATGAAAAGTCTTTCATGAAAATGGTCATAAAAGATTTGTGATATTTGGATTACACTTACAATAAAGCACCACACACTAATCAAGGTAATCTAAGGGTCACAAATTTTTCATGATCATTTTTATGAAAAAATTTTCATGATCTCTAACATTTCTCTTGTAAGAATATGAGAGTCCAATAAAAAGATTTTTTTTCTTCTGAAAGTTAGGGTCTCATTTAATACAATATATATTGTAAAAATATTAAAAGAAGAGAAAATTGGTGATAAGTTCATATTTCCACCTGTATAAGCCTTTAAGGACAATGATGAAATTATTGGAGCTATAGGGACATTTGTTGAAAATTATAGTGATTCTGGTTTAGACTCGACCCATTGACGTTTGGAATTCGGGTTTCACTGTCTTATAAAATTGTTCATGTCTTATAAAATTGGTTTTGAGATTGGTTATTGGAGTGTCTTGGTTGTGTTTGGAATAAGTCGGGGGTTAGTTTTTCAAAATGGTTCATGCTCAGATTTTGGCTTCTTCGCTCGAACGACACTTCTTGCGTTCAAGCAGTCTTTGAGAACTCTCAGTACTTTTGCAGGCCTGCAAAGATATTGGGAGTTGGCATTCTATGCTCGAGCGACCATTCTTGTACTTGAGCAGTGTTGGCTTGAGCAGTCCTTCTTGAGCTCCAGCGATAGTCTTCTATCTGCAAAACTTCTGACAATCTGTATTCTTCGCTCGAGCAGTCTCACATACTGTGTCTAGTCGCTCGAACGACCATTCTTTCGCTCGAGCAGTCTACACGTATATCAGATCGTAAAGTTCACTTTTTGAGTCACTTTTTCACACCTCTCTCTCTCTTTCTCTAAATCTCATATATACTCTCTCTCTAAAAATCATCTCTAATCTCCAAATACACCTTGATCCACCCATTTCTATACCCTAGTCCCTTTGTTAAAAGGGTAGAGCTCATCTAGAGCTTCGTTTTAATTGGAACAAAGTTAGGTTTCAACGTTTTTGAAGTTTCTCTATTCTCTCTCTCGTCTTCTAAGCTTGAGGTAGGGATTCTTCGCACTTTCTTATAATTTTAATTTATTTATTTGCAATTTCAAAAAGAATATTGTGATTTGGGAATTTTTGGACAAATTTAGGGTTTTGGGTTAAAAATCAAAAGAGGGATTTTCAAATGGGTTCTCGAAAATAGTTGTGGGATTGGAAATGAAGTTGAGTTGTAACAAAATGGTTGGTTTTGATATGCAACACCCCGAAATAAACACCATATATATATATCCAACTCATAATAACTAATAAATATCAACATAATTGAATTGATAAGCTTTCATTAATCAGAGTTTGATATACAAAAGGTGACACATGCAATATACATTCATAAATAGTACATCCTGAATCTACAGCATGTGATACGAGATAGTGAAAAGAAGTGAAAGCTAAACAGATAATCATATACCTTAAAGGCTTACATCTTTCCAAGTCAGTGCTTGGGTACATCGAACGTAAGTATTAAGCTCAATACAAATAAAGCCCTAGGCTTGTACAAAATCAAATACAAAATAACAAAATTGAGCCTTCAGCTCCACAGTCCTCCCAAGTTAAGTCCTTGGTAGAGGCATATCACCAGTACCTGAAAAATAGTTTTCCCACATAGGGTGAGCCAAAGCCTAGTAGAAACACTACAACACACTATATAAATCTTAACAAAACCATAAGGTTTTATGCATATACAATGCCCATATCAAAACATTTTACATTTCTGTCCAAAAACAATGTCATGCCCAGTTTATATCACAATTCTCAAAACCATGCCTTTTACAATAGAAAACAAGAAGGAAATCTCAAACCAGTACGCCCTTTCACGGATATTTCATCCACGGGAAACCGTCAAATGGCACCCATGTAAACGTAGCCTATGGAAGCGCTACTATTGCCATTTTACGGATATTTCGTCCGTAGGAATCAGCATCCATGTACATGCGCATTTTTCGGGACTTTCACCCTAGACACACAAGCTAACTTCATTTGGTGATACACACCTCTTTCCCACATTCACTCATTTTTCTCTAAATCAAATACATTTTCAATGTATTAAATAAGAAACAATGTTCACTGCACATGGATGAAAAATTAGTTTTAGTTCACTTAATTCTCATGCAATTTCTACAACACTCATAACTATCCTTCTCTGATAGCCCAAAACAGATGTCTCTAATAAATAGAAAATTTCAATAACAAGGGTTGACCCTTCCTAGACTGGTGTCGACCCTTGAGGTCAACAACAAAAGACAATTGTCGACACCACCAAGGCTAGTGTCAATCCTAAATTTTAGTAGTTATTCCAAGAACATAGAAGTAAGATGGTGTCGACACCTCCAAAGCTGGTGTCGACCCTAGGAGTAGAACAAGACAAAGAAAAGGAGGCAGTGTTGACACCAACAAGGATGGTGTTGACCCTTGACGCCAAAACCAAACATAAAGAGAAAGGAACAACCATCACGAATATGGTTTCCCGGATTCAAAAGTAATAAATGGATCGGGTCTAAATCAGGGTCACTATGATCTCCCCCCCTTAAAGAATTTCGTCCCCGAAATTAAAACCAAACATTTAAAACCAAGTTGAAGCCAATGACACAATGATAATAATTTCAATTCATCACCATGACCCATCCATTGGTCATCTATTCTCATCAATATGATAAACAAGTTGTCAATACTGAATATACAATTCACATTTTCAAAACATATACAATGTTTACATTACATTAACATAACAAAACTCTCAAAACACGCTCAAGTACCAACAAATAGGTCTAGATATTTTTCACGAACTTCTAACTCACGTTCCTAAGTTGTTTCCTCAACCCCGTGATGTTTCCATAACACTTTCACCAAAGAAATTGTCTTACTTCGCAAGACTTGGTCTCGAGTATCCAAGACTCTTACCGGTCTCTCCTCATACGAGGCATCCTCATCTACCTCTAACTCAGTCCAATCCAACACGTGCAACGGATCCGGCTCATACTTCCGGAGCATACAGATATGAAATACGTCATGAATCCTAGAAAGCTGTGGCGGTAAGGCCAAGCGATAAACTACCTCTCCAATCCGCTATAGGATCTCAAAAGGCTCGATAAATCTAGGAGATAACTTCCCACTCTTTCCTAATCTCATCAAACCTCGTCTAGGTGATATCTTCAAGAAGATGTGATCTCCTACCTCAAAGGATAACGGTCTCCTCCTACGATCGGCATAGCTCTTTTGACAACTCTAAGCCGTGACCAACCTCTTACGGATAACTGTAACTTTCTCCGTCGTTTCCCAGACTAATTCTGGACCTAACATAGGTGCATCGCCTACCTCAGCCCAACACACAAGAGGCCTACATGGTCGGCTGTACAAGGTCTCAAACGGTGCCATACAAATAATTAACTAGAAACTGTTGTTATAGGCAAACTCCACTAAGGGCAAGTGCTTCTCCCACGACCCCTTAAAGTCAAGAATACTACCCGAAGCATATTATTTAGAATTTGAATAGTGTGCTCTGACTACCCGTCAGCCTCAGGGTGATACGCGGTGCTAAAAGCCAATCTCGTGCCAAAGACATTCTGTAGGCTTTGCCACAGTCGAGCCGTAAAATGCGAATCTCTATCCGAAATAATCGTTATAGGGACCCTATGTAACCCCACTATGTCCCTATTGTAAAGGTCAGCTAGATAATCTACCGAGTTACTCATGCGCATAAGTACAAAGTGCGCTGACTTGATCAATCAGTCAATTACCACCCAAATGGCGTTACTACCCCGTTGAATCCTTGGAAGACCTACAACAAAATCCATTGTGACGTGCTCCCACTTCTACGCGACTATAGTCAAGGGTTATAACAAACCCGCTGGCCTCTGATGCTTGGCTTTCACTTGTTGACACGAAAGGCACCTCGATACAAACACGGCCACATCTCTCTTCATACCTCTCCACCAAAACTGGCGACTAAGGTCACAATACATCTTTGTGCCTCCTAGGTGCACCGCAAGGCGTGAGTGGTGAAACTTTCAGAATACTTCCTCTCGACAAGACTCCAGCATGAAAAGACGGTCAAGGTATCTAACACTCAAGTCAGAATATACGCTCACGCCTTTTTCTACCTTCCCACTAGAAATCTTCTCCCGAAGGGTTTCTACCTCAAGGTCACCCCTCTATGCTTCTACAACTCGACTCATAAGTGTAGGTTAAGGAACCATGGTAAACTAAGCTGCTGACTCAATACACTCGCCAAGATGCAAGTCAAACTCGCCAATAGCATCCAACATCTCCCACTCTCGAATGGCAATACTAGTTACACTGCCAATGGATTTCCTACTGAAGGCATCGGCCACAACATTGGTCTTCCCCGGATGATAATGCAACTCAAAGTCAGAATCTCCTATAAACTCCATCTACTTTCTCTACCTCAAATTCAAATCTTTTTGTGTAAACAGATATTTCAGACTCTTGTGATCGGAAAATACTTCAAACTTCTCACCATACAAATAATGCCTTCAAATCTTCAATGCAAGGATCACTGTTGCTAACTTTAGGTCATGTGTAGAGTAGTTCCTCTTATGCGTTTTCAACTGTCGTGAGCCATAAGCTACCACTTTTTCCTCTTGCATCAATACACAACCCAAACCTTCCCGTAAAGCATCACAAGTCTCACTCCATACAAATTTAATTCCTTTCCTCGTCAGTCTAGTCAATGGTGAAGCTAATCTAGAGAAATTTTTCACAAAATGACGGTAATACCCGACCAACCCCAAGAAATTATAGATCTCAAAGGCATTCTTAGGTTGTTTCCAATCTTGTACGGCTTCTATCTTGGATAAATCTACAGTCACTCATTTTCCAGATACCACATAGCCTAAGAACTTGACTTCTTTCAACCATAATTCACATTTTCGAAACTTAGCATATAGTTTGTGAGGGCTTTAAGCAACTTGAGTACAACTCGCAGGTGTTCTTCATGTTCTTCCTTGGAGGGTGAGTAAATCAAAATGTTGTCCACAAAGCGATTTAAGAACTCATGGCAAGATTCGGTTCATTAAATTCATAAACACGGCTGGTGCATTGGTTAGCCTAAAAGGCATCACTAGAAACTCATAATGGGCATACCGCGTACAAAATGCCGTCTTTTGGATATCTTTCTCTCTTACCCTCAACTGGTGGTAACCCGACCTCAAGTCTATCTTAGAGAAGCAACAAGACCCCTTCCACTGGTCAAACAAATCATCTATGCGCGGCATTGGGTACTTGTTCTTAACAGTTACTCGGTTCAACTTCTGATAATCAAAACAAAGTCGTAATGCACCATCTTTCTTCTTGGCAAAAAGAGTCAGTGCTCCCCAAAGTGAAGTACTAGGATGAATAAAACCCTTATCTAACAATTTCTAGAGTTGAATCTTCAACTCACTCAACTCGACAGGTGCAAATCTATACGGTGCCATAGAAATCGGTGTCGTGCCAAGCACTAACTCAATAGAGAATTC
The DNA here is from genome assembly GCA_030407325.1 of Camellia japonica. Lineage (NCBI taxonomy): Eukaryota > Viridiplantae > Streptophyta > Magnoliopsida > Ericales > Theaceae > Camellia > Camellia japonica. The sequence goes on from JAPPVO010000016.1 coordinate 116,359,277, forward strand.
AATCTCATGATGAGGTAGCAAACTAGTGAGATCCTCGGGAAAAACATTTGGGTATTCAAAAACTGCACTTGGTAACTTAACTCGGACTTCATTACGTTCACTACCCAAAAAGTTTGCAAGAAGACAACTAAGCTCACTCTGTCCACGCGAATCATACACCGGTGATGAAACTTTATCGGCTCTGTCCCCCATGAAACAAAAACAATCACCGTTCAAGGTATATACAGTAACTCTCTGACGGTAGCAGTCTATGAAAGCCCGATACGATGATAACTAGTCCATACCCAAAATAGCATCAAAATTTGACATATCAATCAACACAAATGCAAAAGGAAGTTGGCGACCGGCAACCTCTATGTCACAACCCCAACCCCGAGCATAAGGATGCTAATTTGAAACATGCCTTAAAACTAACCATCGTAAGCTGGTAAATAAAAAGAAGAAAGAAGTGGGCGTTGGAAGACATGCATCACACACACGCACACTTATTACAAAATTTGCCCTCTCGACGGAGGGTCCGAATAAATAATACAGAACCAGCTAGCTAATTTAAGCTAATCTAATTGAACTAGTTATTACACGACGAAATGAATAACAAGTTACAACTACTTATTACACAACATTAACTAAGTAAACAATCTAAATGAGCATGCAAACTAAATGAATGTGGACTGCCATACACAATACTATGAACTAACAATGGCATACTCAATGCACATGACACTTAGCATACACAATGCACATAGGAACTAACATACACAATGAGATGAATAAGGCATGCACAATGCAATGATCAATCATGCGACAACATGGCATACTCAATGCTATGAACTACAATGGCATACTCAATGCAAAATGGACTTAAACCAAAATGGATGGGCCTCAGCCACACCCAAATCAGTGGCCAATAGATGATGGAAATAAGGCATCAAAACACATACGATCATGCACAATGTAACGGCCCCAAGTCTAAGGCACAAAACACAACTTTCCAAACGCAATTGAAAGGATGAAATATGGAGTGCAATGACATATGTTTCAGCTCTGAAATGGCATACAAAATGACTTCGAATTATGCAAACAACTCATGTAATGCATGTTAAATGGCTCAAGCATCGAAACTAGTGAAGTGTATTACACTATAGGCATGCAAGGCAATGCTCAAATGGCCAAACCAACTCCAAACAGACCCTATGCAGGCCCAAAATAGTAGCAAAATGAGTTGGGATGATAGCTTGAAAGGTACAAAAATGAAGCTCATGCAATGGCTCACAAAATAGGGTATAAAAGCACAACTCTCAAGGGCACTTAAAGAGTGGAAAACGTGGAAGTATGACAGCCCTATATGCTCTGAAATATCATGCTCAATGAAGCCAAAACATGAAAATACCTCAAGTTAAGCATGCAAGGGACTTCAAAACTCGAAGCTAGTCAAGGCTATTACACTACAAGCATGCATGGCAAGCATCTTTCGACCAAGAGGCCTCAAAACAGAGCTAAGGAAGCTCAAAATATGAACAAAACCAGGTTGGAGCATGGCCAAAATATGCTAGAATAGAGGGCCAAAACATCATGCATTCTAAGCTAGTAAACATGATTTACACTACAAGCATATGAAGCATGTGAGAGGCTACGAAACCAGCTGAAAACAGAGTCATGGCATGTCAAATGATGACCAAAAACCCACTGAAATATGACCAATACATGCAAGAATGACATGCTACTTTGATAAGCCACAAAAGGGATTACTCTACACATGCAAGAGGCAAACCCAAGGTGACCAAACCAGCCATAGATAGAGTCTAGGAAGGCCCTAAAAGTCACCAAAAAGTGCTTGAACCAAGCCTTAAAAGTATGAAAACATATGCTCCTTTGATAGGTCAAAAATATGCTCCTTTGATAGGCCAAAAATGCAAGCAAACAAGACCAAAAGAGAGAGGGTCACCCCTCTCTGATTTAGGGCCTCAAAACCACATGCCAACCACTAAAAATCCACTGGATTTCAGTGGCTAAAAGGCCATGCAAGGGTTAACTCAAAGGCCTTATGGCATGGCACAAAACAAGGCCAAATAGGGCATGCAAGAGGGAAGATGACCCTCAGCACCAAAAGGGCCTTAAACAAACATGAAAAACACTTAAATATGGACCTTTTTTCAGTTGACAACAAAGCTCAAATAAGCATGCAAGTATGGCTAAGAGAGTGATCAAGACAAAGCTTAAAAAGAGAGAAAAGAGATTACCCTTGAAGCTCAGCAAAACCAGAAAGTTCCTCAGCCAAAAACCACCCTTTTAACCTCCAAAAATAACCTCTAGGAACCTCAGTTCAATGGTAAGGATGTATGGCTAAGAGTTGGGGTGTTAAAGGTCAAGAACAATACACACTTTTGGCTCAAAATATAGAGATATAGAGAGAGATATGTGTTTGTGCCTTAGGCAAAATTTTTCTGAACCTGGTTTAAGGAGAGGGAGAGCCTCTCTTATAGAAGAAACAAAGGGTTCAAGCTTCTTGGAGAAGCGAAACTTGGATGCAATCCCTCCATACACGTGTATGGAGGATACAGTCTGTGCCCTCCAGCTGGCACAGCTAGCATCCATTCAGTCAGACAAAACAGGAGGAAACCTGCTGACCACCCAAAGTGGTTTCCCAAAAAAAAAGGTGTTCAGCCAGGGTAATTAGTGGTCTCCACACTGAAAGCAAGCCAATGGTAGGGTAGGAAACCAGAAAATGTGGCCCAAAGACCAAGAAAACCAATTTCCCGACCAGAAAACCAGCTGGCGGGGAGAAAAGTGGTTTCCAAGGAGAAAGCTGATCTCCCACCCTTGTACCACCTTCCAAACAAGGAAAACAAGGTTCGTGCCAAGAACGAACCAACACGGATGCAAAACGAGAGTTCGGGAGGCAAGACACTCGGCCGGGGGCCTCGAAAACTGGCTGTCGAGCATCAAAAGTGGCGTACGACCACAAAAGTGGTCTCCTGGACCACAGTGTCCCTCTAGACAGAGGAAACAAGGTGTGTTCCAAAAAACGTGCCAAATGGAGAATGTTAAGCGGTCCCGAACCGAGGTGCACGGCCGACGGCTCCGAAAATCGGAAACAGTCTCCAAATGGGAACAGTGGCCGACGACCATGAAAAGTAGTCTACGACCATTGAGAGATTGTCTACAAGACCTCTCCCTCCCTCCGGGAAGAGAAAACAAGACTTAGTCCGCAGACCGAGTCAAAGTACAAAGAGTCCCGAAGTTCGGAGGTGAGGCTCTCAGCCAAGAACTCCGAAACCTCGAAACGAGCACAATATTTGCAATCACCGAGTGCTCAATCGATGACGTCTGAGTCTTAAGGTCGGTCAAAAATGGGGTGTCTACAGTTAGACTAGAAGAACTCCCTCTTCAAGAATGATGGCCCTGTCTCAGCTACTTTGGCCTGGACTTGATTCTCAATCCTGAGCATGTCCATAGATTCCTTCAAAGCTCTAGTCATCTCACAGGCTAAAACGTCCATGGCCTGTTGACTAATTGGTTCGGCTACATTGGCCTAACCAACTTGTTCCTCTTGTGCCACAATCTCATCCGGTAAAGGCACCTCATGCCTTCTAGGCCTACTTCACCTACCACAACCACGACCACATCCTAACATCCTAATGAAGGTAACAAAAGAGATTGACACATTTACAAATGTGCCAAAGCTAACTCACTCAGGTCCTAATGCGGTGGACAACAGTAATTCACTCCATATAAGCACATAGTCATATAAACACATACGAATCTCCTTTCCGGATAATGACCATCTAGTGGTGTTGCCAGAGTTCCAATTAGAAACAACAACGATCAGGTGCACTTCTAATAGGATTTCTAAAAACTCATAGACCCAATCAACATCCTAGAAATTAAATCTCATACCCATATATTCACATAAGCATGTTATCACATAGCATACCATACATACAAATGTCTCTATCAAGCGAGACAAAACCATTGTGGTAATAACCACTTCCCATGTACCTAAGTATTCAAACCTGGTACGCTCTGATACTAAGTTGTAACGTCTTAAAATAAACACCATATATATATATATATATATATCCATCTCATAATAACCAATAAATAGTAACATAATTCAATTGATAAGCTTTCATTAATTAGAGTTCGATATACAAAAATGACACATGTGATATGCATTCATAAACAGTACATCTTGAATTTAAAGCATGTGATATGAGATAGTAAAAATAAGTGAAAGCTAAACAAATAATCATATGCCCTAAAGGCCTACATTTTTCCAAGTCAGTGCTTGGGTACATCAAAAGTGAGTCTTAAGCTTAATACAAATAAAGCCCTAGATTGTACAAAATTAAATTCAAAATAACAAAACTGAACCTTCAGCTCCATAGTCCTCCCAAGCTAAGTCCTTGGTAGAGGCATATCACCAGTACCTGAAAATGGTTTTCCCACATAAGGTGAGCCAAAGCCCAGTAGAAACACTACAACACACTGTATAATCTTAACAAAACCATAAAGTGTTATGGATATGCAATGCCCATGTCAAAACGTTTTACATTTTTGTCCAAAAACAATGCCATGCCCAATTTATATCACAATTCTTCTCAAAACATGCACTTTACAATAGAAAACAAGGGGTAAATCTCAAACCAGTACATCCTTTCATGCATATTTTGTCCGCAGGAAACCGTCAAATGGCACCCATGTAAACGTAGCCTATGCAAGCGCTACTATTGCTATTTCGTAGATATTTCGTTCGCGGGAATCAACACCCGTGTATGAGTGCATTTTTTGGGACTTTCACCTTGGGCACACAAGCCAACTTGATTTGGTGATACACACTTCTTTCCCACGTTTTCTCTTTTTTCTCAAAATCAAATACATTTTCAATGTATTAAATAAGAAACAATGTTCAATGCACATGGATGAGAAATTAGTTTCAGTTTACCTAATTCTCATGTAATTTCTACAACACTCATAGCTATCTTCATCCGATAGCCCAAAACAGATATCTCTAATAAATAGAAAATTTCAATAACAATATACATTATTATCATTTCCAAGATGTGAGCGATATAACATATCCAACTCCACTATCATCATCACTATCCTCCATCACAATCATCAAGACGTGAGCGATATTACAAAACCAACCTCATCCTTCAATATTTTTCCAACACAAGTCAAACCCATGGTTTTAAAGAAAAACCTTGTTTTCTTTCAAAATCATTTTTGAGTAGAGAAAAACATCATTCCAATTACATAAACCCAACATCATTTACATTATCTTTACAAGATCAACATTTGAGATTTCTAGGGCAAAATTCCCGTTTTATTTACAAATCATTTCCAAACGTAAAAACCCATCACTTCATCATATATCAACAATAAACACCTTTCTACAAGCATTTCCAACAAACCATTTGAAAATCCCTCTTTGATTTCCAACCCAAAACCCTAGATTTGCCCAAAATCTCCAAAAATCACAATACTATTTAAAAATATCAAATAACTAAGTTAAAACTCATAAAAGGGTGCGGAGAATCCCTACCTCAACTTAGAAGAGGAAGAAGAAAGAAAAGTCCAAAAGTTGACAGTGATAAAACAACGATTTGCTCTAATCAAAACGAAACCCTCGACAAGCTTTACACTTAATTTCAAAGGAGAAATGTGAAGAGATGCTTCTAAGTGAGTAGATATGAAGATCTTTGAGTGAAAAAGTGAGCTTAGAGAGAGAGAGAAGAGTGACTCACGGTTCTGAATGGGGAAAAAGAAGATAAAGTGAAGAAAATGGTAAGTGTGGGCCTTATTTATAGTGCTAGGTTAAAGTCCCAAAGTCAACTCAAAAGAACAAGTCAAAATCCCCAAGAAGTAGGGCCCAAAATCGAACTAAAATCCAGAAAGAAACTCACAAGGGTCGACCCTTATGTTAGTGGTGTCGACCCTTCAGGAAGAATTGACAATGCTGGTAGCAAACAAGGTGTCGACACTAAATTTTAGCAACTAAACCCAGATTCTACAGTAAATAAGGGTCGACCCTTCCCAAACTGATGTCGACACTTGAGGTCAATAACAAAAGACAAGTGTTGACACCACCAAGGCTAGTGTCGACCCTAAATTTTAGTAACTATTCCAAGAACATAGCAGTAAAATGGTGCTAACACCTCCAAAGCTAGTGTCAACCCTAGGAGCAGAATAAGACAAAGAAAATGAGGCAGTGTCAACACCAACAAGGATGGTGTCGACCCTTGAAGCCAAAACCAAATATAAAAAGAAAGGAACGACCATCATGAATATGGTTTCCCGGATTCAAAAGTAATAAATGGGTCGGGTCTACATCAGGATCGCTATATGATACTTGAAATTGATTTTGGAAGAAATAAGGATTTTGCCTTAAATGTATCAAATGTTGATTTTTTTTATTATAAATAATTGGAATTTATGTTGGAAATGTGAAATTGGATTGATATTGATAAGGATGGTGGAGTTGGGTATGTATTACCACTCACATCTTGAAATTTAGAAAGTTTGTCTTTATGAAAATTATTTATCTGTTTAGAGATATCTGTTTTGGGCCATCGGTGAAAGATAGCTATGATTATTGTAGAAATTGCATGAGAATTAGGAGAATTGAAACTATTTTCTCATCCATTGCATTGAGCATTGTTGCATAATTAACACATTGAAAATGTTGTTGTTTTGAGAAAAATGGTTAAATGCCTTGGTGAATATGGGTAGGAGTGTAGTGGTGGTATTAAGTTGGTTTATGTGTCCTTGGTGAAAGTCCAGAAACCCGCGCGGTTAAGTGCTGAGCCTTCTGGTCAATACCGGTAAAAATGACAATTTGGTAGTGCTTGTAGCCTACTTGCAGACATGTCCTAGAGATTCACAGTATTGTATTTATTGTCCTGTTTTCTATTGTAAAGAAAATGATAGCATGATTTGAGATATAAACTTAGCATTGCACGGTTTGGAAAGAGAAATGAAAATGTTTTGGCACAAGCATTGCATATGCATTCACCTTATATCTTTGTTAAGATTCATAAACTATGTTGTAGTATCTTTACTGGTTTTTGGCTTACCCTATATGGGAAAACTATTTTTAGGTGTTGATGATATGCCTATGCCAAGAACATAGCTTGGGAGGAACTTGGAGTTGAAGGCTTCTTTTTGTGTTAACTGTTGCATTTATTTTTGTACAAACCAAGAGTTTAAACTGTATTGGATTTAAATCCATTTTTATTGTGACCAAGTATTGCCTTGGAAAAATATAGCCAACAGGGCATTTTTCTTTTATTTGTTTTACTCTTACTTCAAATCTTTGCTTATAACATATGCTATAGATTCAAGGTTAGGGCTTATGAATGTATAACTGCATGTGTTAACTTTTGTATAATGGAATCAGATGAATGGAAGAGTATTTTATTTAGAAATGTATGGTTATTCAATAATAGTCTCGGGTTGTATTATGATTATTATTTCAGGGCGTTACAACTTAGTATCAGAACATACCGGGTTTGAATACTTTGCGTATATGGGGAGTGGTTCTTACCACAATGGATTTATCTCGCTTGATATAGATATTTGTATTTGCGGTATGCTACGTGATAACATATTTATGTGACTAAATGTGTAGGTAATTTAATTTCTAAGATATTGATTAGATCTACGAGTTTCTAAAAGTCCTGTTAGAAGGGCACACTACTAGAAAAAGGAGTATAAGACACGAAACCTTTTGCGATGGCATACTTTTCCATCACAAAAAGTTACTTTTTGCAACGGTTAATATCTTGTCGCCAATGATTGCTTTTTGCGACCAAAATTATTGTTTCATAAGGAGAGAAGGATATGTTGGATGGCTTTTGCGATGATAGGTCATTAGTTATCAAGAAAGGCCCATTTTTTGCAACGACTTTTTCTTACCGTCGCAAATAATTATTTGATTTATTTATTTTTTTTATGGCCTTTGTTGTGCTGCCGCTAATAGACCCAAAAAAAAAAAATGCTCCTTTTAAAACCTAGGGGTGTGCGCGATGCGGTTCGGGCGGTTGGATAGTAAAATTACAAACCGAATGGCGAGTTAGCGGATTAGTGGATTGACAAATTGTCGTTTGGGCGGTTTTTGGCGGATTGGCGAATTGAAGAACATTTTAACTAATTATCATACATTTGCATAATATATAACACTAATTTGTATAATATTTTTTAGATATATAACACAAAATATTTTACACAATATGTTTCATATATATAACCCTAATTTGTAATAAATTTCATATCTTAAATCTCTCTCACACTCATTTTTACATTGATATTTCATTAAAAATTAAAAACTATATATGTATTAACTATAGCGGAGCGGAATGGTTCGATTGGCGGATTATAAATTTTAAAATTTAAACTACAGTTAACAATTAAAACGATACAAATTAATATAAATCGATGCAATTTTAACGAATTAGATGGTATTTTACACCGTCCAACCACTAAAACCCTTGTGCCCAAAATCTTCATCAAATTTTTCGTGCCTCGCCCAAAATCTTCTTTTTCCCTGTCACACTAAGCGTGCGCTCTCTCTCTCTCTCTCTCGGTCTGCATCTTCCATCTTCATGCGACTCAGAATCACCTCTCTTTATTTGTTGGTAGGTAAAACCCCTCATCTCTCTCCACAATGCATAGCCGTTCTCTTACGATTTGTACTTCTCTCTCCTCTCTCTCTCTCTCTCTCTCTCTCTCTCTCACAATCGCACCCCTGCACAGACATTCGTCGATCGTCGGGTTTTCGTCGTTCGCCGTTGCTGTGACCATTGCCGCTTCATTCTGGTTCGGTAGGTTCGTCTGCTCTTTCTCTGTATCACATTCCCCATCTGCTTCTTTCTCCCAATTTCTTAACTGATGTCTATCTGCTTTGTATTTCTTTCGATTTTTTAGTTATTTTATTTTTTATTTTTTTGGTCAAGGGTTCCTAGAATCTGTATTTAATTGTTGCGCCATGATTCAGGGTATACAATCTGATTTTTGAATTAGTGTTACCAAATAATTTTAAAGCCATTCAAAATTTTCAACTATGGTTTTGTCTCCATATCCAATGGATTTTTGATTTCTGATTCTGTATCTAAAATTAGTTTATAAACTCTCTCAACATGGAAGAATAAAGAATGAAAAGTGAAGAGTAACAAATAAAACCCTTAAAAATTTCAAAACCCTAACCCTAAGCCTAACTTAACCTAATCTAAACAAATATCATCTACGTACTCTTATGTTGGCAAATTTGAATTGCTTGAAATCTTGTGGGATACAAGGCAATAATTCTCACTTCTTTTCTTTTCTTTTCAAGGAATGTTGATAGAACATTGCCTTGGAATTAATTAAGCTTGCAGAGAAGCTGAGAAAGAGTTGTTAATTATAGGGAGTTAATTCATGCCCATGCCATTTCAAAAAAAAAAATAAAAAAAAAAAATAAAAAAAATCATGCCCATACAAAAATTTACTAATAGAGGCAATGAATTGAAGATTGTTTTGATGGTTTGAGGGCTATTTCTATGTGGCTATTTGTATTCTACAATGTTTGTGAAATTGAAGGTTGTTTTATAAATTTGGTTTTTATTTTGAGAAGAACCACAATCTAAATTTTATTCAAATTTTTTAAATTAGGTTTCTTTTGATTGTGTTTTTATACATATGCATATATCTATATCTATAACAATCTATAAAAGCAGCAAAATGTGCCTCTAACATCAGTGTGTCTAATAGGTTAGATGCCAAATTCACCCCTAATGAAGATTGCCTCACAAGATATGCATTGTTGGGGCATCTTCAGCAAGCTTGGTAGAAGAGGATGCTTCTCAAGCAAGCTGTCCTTCACCTCTTGCCACCTGACCTACTGCAGCTTTCTCTTGAGTTTTCCTTTGCAAGTTCTTCTATTTTATAAGAGGTGTAATTGTTGCCTTGATGCAAATTGCTGTCAATCTAGTTCAAGAAACATACGAGGTATGCCCTTCCTCAACTTCTGTATGCCATTAGTTGTGCAATCCGATTCTTAATTTTATTATCTTATGGTTGTTTGATTGAGAACTCTCTTGGCTCTCTGTGTTCAAGTTTGGTTTGTCCTCACATTGAATTGGATTCGTGGTTGTTGATTTTTACTTTTTATACTTTTGCTCTTTGTCATGAATTTGTTCTTCTTGTTACATCTTTCGTCCTCCAACTGTTTGATGCAATGCCCAAATGAAAAATTCATCAGTCTCTACTCATCTTCTTCTTCTACTTCTTCTGTTGTATTCTAAAGTTATATATTGGTTTGGATTTTAATATTGAATAAATTTATTTGTTATTCACCTAGACCCAAGAAAGAATATCATGAAACAAGAGAGAAGAAAATTAACAATCCGAGAGAGCAAGAAGGTGGTAGAAAGAGAACTATGACACTTTGTTCTAATCAATGTCAATATTCTTCAATTACACTACAAATGAAATTACATCACCTTATTTATAGGCTACATGACTAATAGTAGGACACTTGAAAAAACCGAAACACCCTTAAGAAAACAAATACTCCAAATCAATAATGACTGAAAATGTTTTCTTTAATTTTGTGTTTTTGAATGTATTTGTGTGGGTAGGTTAATCTTGATATTCTTAGAAGTGTAAGTTGTGTTCTTGTGTATTTTGTTTTGTGTTTTATGTATGTATAGAATGTTTTCTGTTTTTGAGTATTATTTTAGAAAACAAAATTGTATGTTTTTATTTTTAATTTCTTTAAATTGCTTCTTTATTGAGGAATGTTCTTTCTGTTTCTATATCTGGATAATCTGTTGTGCAAAAACTATTTTATGTGTAGAATATATATGTTCTAAATTTTTTCCATATTTAAAAAAAAAAAAAAAAAGAGGACTTGGGAACTTTTGTGTTAAATATTTCTTTTTAAAGTCAAAGAAAGAAAAAGATTGAGAAACTTGTGGGTATGCAGAGTGTTGATTTATTTAGATTTTATGTTATATATTTTTAAAAATAAATTATTATTTCTTTTAAAATTTTGTTTGTTATTATTGATCTAGTCTATTTATTGTTACAGATTTGGCATTCTATGTTTTTGTAAGGTTATTTAATTCTTGTTCTTGACTTTGGCTATTGGTTGATTGATTTGAGTATTTACATTTATTGATGTTTGCATCTGTGTTTATCTGTGTAGTATGATAACAAAAGCAAAAATGTTCCAGCACTTTTGCTTTGCTTATTCCCTTGTATATATATATATGAATTGTTTTGTGATAAAATCATTTATTTTTTTTCTTTTAGTAAATATCTTCCTTGATGCCAATTTTGTATAGAATTATATTTTGGTTGCTCAGTTATTTAATATTATATTAATTTTGTTATAATTGTGTTATCTTTGCTATTGATATTTCAATTTGTAGAATACTTGGTACCCAGAAATTTTCATAGAAAAATGAATATTTTTTCTAGAATCATTCTAGGTAGATAATCCACTATAGGAGAGTTGAATCCGAACCACACATTGTTTTTCTGATAAATTTGTAGAGACAAATTCTTCTTCTTCTTTATTTATTTATTTTTATCAGCAAAAAGAACTCTTTATTGATGGAAATATGAAATTCTTACTTCATTAAAATAGATGAGTGCAAAGAGCATCATAGTGGAACCACTCACCAAGAAGCCCACCCAATCATATGCTAGCACGCCATCACCCATTGGTGAGAAACCAACAACTACAAAGACCACGAAATAAAGCTTACATAGTGCTTCTAAAAAAGAATAAAAACTTAAACCAACCCACCAAATAGCAGCTCACCCCATATCATTTTAGATGCTTCTTTTTCACCAATTGTATATTACTCACAATATCATTACTAGAGTATGAGCACCCAATATTATGTGATTTCCACCAAAGTGCTAATCTTACCTTAATTGTCTCACATAACTTCACCAAATATGGATGCTTAGAAAAAATACACTTGTTAACTCAACCACCATTGCAATAGGCACTCAACTGAACCTGGTGTTACCCACTCCAGCCCCACCACTTAATCATGCATACCCACACACAGTGTTTTTAAAGGCTCAAGGCGCACTAAGGCGTTGAAGGTCTCTCAGGGCCTAGGCGCAAGGCGAGGCGCGAGCTTTATTGAAGCAAGGCGCACAATCTTAGTAAAAAATAAATAAATTAGCATAGACTAATCATTCACAGTATTAAGACAATTTTTTTAAAAATAAAAGTAATCAAGACAAAGGGTGTGGAAAATAAATTGAAAATAATTTGTAATTTCAGTGTAATGTACTATGTGATTAATTAATTATTTGTAATTTTTTTTCCTAATAGAGAAAGGAAAAAAACTGACCACCAGTGTAATATAATTTGTAATTTCAGTCTAATATAATTTGTAATTTCAGTGTAAAATAATTACAAATAATTTATATTTTACCAACAGCGTAAAATAATTTATAATTTCAGTATAATATAATTTATTTTGATTTTACATACATATATTTGTGTTTTTTTTATTAATATGTATAAATATATATTATTTGATAATATTTGAGTATAATATAATATTTCAGTATAATATTTGATAATCCATATTATATAAAAATATATATTATATAATATATATATTATACAGAGAGAAGTCGAGAGAGAGAGAGAGTAGAGAGAGAGATCGCGAGAGGCGAAGGCAAGAGAGATAGAGAGAGCGATCGAAGTCGAAGAGAGGTCAAGCCGTCGAAGTTGAGAAGACGAGAGACGAAGGAGAAGAAAGGAAATACAGCGATGACGAAGCAGAAAAAAAAAAAAAAAAAAAGAAGAAAAAAAGAGAGAAGAAGAGAGAGACGAGACGACAACAGGCAGACGAAGAAGAAGAAGAAGAAGAAGAAGAAGAAGAAGACGACTAACCTTTAGCCGAAGTCGAAGTCGAAGTCTTCAATCAAAGACGAAGTCGCAATTGTATTGAGTTGCAAACTGCGCGAAGAGAAGAGACGACACTGAAAAATTTTAGGGCTTTGACTCTTGTATGTGTTGTATGAGTTGCAATCGTATGTGTTGGACCTATTCAAACTCAGATCAGAGCCATCGATAGGCATCAGGGGCAAAAAAAAAAAAAAAAACAAAACAAAAAGGCACGCTTAAGCGTCGCCTTGCGCCTGTTCACGCCTGGCCCAAGGCTCGGCCAAGGCACGCGACTTATCTACCTCGCCTTGGGCCTCTTCAGTCGCCGAAGCTACGCTTGGATGTGCCTTGCGCCTAGGCGCGCCTTTCACAACACTGCCCACACATGCCACACAAAAGGGCAGAGCAATAAAATATGATTGGAAGATTCCAATTCAGATTTACAGAACACACAAGATAAATCCACATTCCCCCCTCAATACTCCAATTCTGTGCAGGAAAGCCTTTGTTTTAAGTCTACCCTTCCAGTCCAACCAAGTAATGAATTTGGCTTTAGGTGTAGATAAGTTGTTCCATATCAGTCCAGCAAAGCTATAAACAGAACCAAAATCCATATCACACCATTTATAGGCACTGCTAACCTTGAACCCACCTGCTTGATTAGCCTTCCATTTCACAAATTCCTCATTCTCCATGCCTATCCTAGGCCCTGTTCCCAAAAAATCAATGAGTTTTAATAACTCATCTTCTTCCCAAGCATGTAGATTATTGTTCCTGAATACTCTTCACATTGACCATCACCTTATAATATAACTTTGCAAAAAATACTGTTTTATGTTATTCTAAGTAACTATTGTCTATCCATTAATTTGAGGAATGGTATTTTAAAATATAAATTAGCAAATAATTATCATTGAATAAGGAAGTCTTAAGTTTTTGCTAAAAAGGAAATAGTAAATATTTTAATTTCAATGTTCACATTATAGTAAGTTGGCACATGCTGCAGATTATTAGCATTTAGGTATTTGTTGATATGTATCTTTCTCAGTTGTTAGCATTGCCTTAGCATCTTATTTGCCGTAGTTGATGTTATATTCTCATCCTCTATAAACTCACTCTCATTGATTTTATGACTCAATCTAGAATTTATTTCATATATTGGCGGCCGCAACCGTTACGTAACGCCGTTACGTAACGGTTTTGGCGGTTACCGCCACTCGTTACGGCCGCTTTTGCAGTGTGATTGAGATTCACAGGTGTGTCGGTCGTCGCGGCTGCTGTAGCGGTCGTAACAGCCGTAACGGCCTGTTACGCACCGTTACGCAACGGTTCCAAACTGTTTCTTTCAAAAAAATACACAAAAAAAGGCTGAAAATGGGGGAAGAGGGATAGAGAGAAGAGGGAAGATAAAGAGAGAAAATAGAGGAGCAAGAGAGAGAGAGAGAGAGAGAGAGAGAGAAAGAAGAGGGAAGATGAAGAACATGTTATTGATTTGTTGAAATTATAAGACCTATGCTATTCTATTCAGCTGTTATCACTAAACCATTTTGTTTGTGTGTGTCTATCTATATATTGTTTGAAAATAATAATAATAATAATAAGTGTGGTCATTATCTATTTGGCTTGGTTAAAATATGTATATATATATATATATATTTAGGCTCTTATTTATTCTCTTACTTTTGTCATTATTTATCTTATATATAATAGTTAGTGATTAATTTTTTGTAAAATATATAGTCATTAATTATTAAAATAAAATGTAAAAAACTCAGTTTATAGTGATTTAAAAATATGAAATGTATTGGATTTGGATCACACTTAAAAATTTACAAAAATTGATCAATATTTATTTTTAACTCAATAAATATGATCATGGAAAAAAAATATGCGTATCGGTAA